>CM050164.1:427989982-428357482 GCA_027410445.1 Discoglossus pictus
GTCAAGACATTCTACATACTCAGGTAGGCTGCTATGGAGAATATTAAATGAACATTGCATTACAAGCCTAACTGTATATTATTAATATTCTTAAAAATAACATTTATATATATATATATATATATATATATATATATATATATATATATATATAATTACACACACACACTTTTTTTTTGTAATGTATATAACCTTGCAGCAGTTTTACAAAGCTTTTATAGTCGGAGAAAAATAATGATCAGATAATAAAATTTGCACTGACTCTAATATGAGGTGCTATTTTCATTTCTCACTAACTTAATGTGCTTAATTTGTGATTTTATTACAGGGGTTGATGAGAATCCAACATTTGGATGGTCTAATAGTTCACAAACTCCTGCAAACAATCTATACCTCAAATCAATGGTCAATCAGAACATCCCCACAGAATACTTACATGGCCATGGCCACTTCTCCATTCCGTCATACCAAGATGAACAAAATGTGCCTGAAAAATATATGGGTAATCCAGAACAGAGTCCCTTTGTTATAGGCAGACCCACTGCATCTGTTCAGGAAAGTTATCAAGATAGTGCTGTCCTTCAAGACTATCTGGAAAATAAAGAGGACTCTCCAAGCTTTGATGGTATGATATATAGTATAGTTACTTTTAGTTTAGGGCATTATTTTTGTTTGATTTGCAGCTTTTTTTCTCTTTAGAACCAGTAATTTATTTTTCTGTTTTAACAAATTATTTTTATTATAATACCTGACCTTCACTGCAAGTAACTTTTATTTTATCATAATACCCATTTTATAATTATTACAGGTGAAAATTATGATAACAATAGCAGAGAAGACGTCTCCCATAATGATGATTTTGTAAAATCTGTGCGTGATGAAGTGAACTGCAGTTTACAAAGTGGGAACCATGTACAAACAGGATCTGCAGAAGACAGGTAAAGCCATCAATGTTTGTTTGATATTCACATGCAACTTCTACTGTTTCAGAGCCTAAAACCAGAGTGGTTTACTTTTTGGCATATTTTATAATAAACCCATACATACAATGCAAATGTTGGATGTATTTATAGTTAAATGTATATCTCATAATCATATACTGGTTAAAAAAAGGTTTACTCAGAAACTTCACTCAAACTGAATATACAATATATGTTTTTTTCTTTATTAAGGCCGATTGTAGCAGCAATTAAGGAGAGGAAAAAGTCATTTGAAGAATTCTTAGAGGAACAGATGGTACTAGAAGAGAAGAGACTTGGCCAAAACAATCAGCAACAGGTAATGGTTTTGAAAAAGTTTACTATTGTTCCCAAAATATCATGCACTCATGTAATTTTACTCTCTTTTTTTGTATTTTTTTTTTTTAGTTTGGTCTGAAATCATTGGTTCTTTTTTTTTTTTTTTTTTTTTTTTTTTGCTATTGTTTCACTCTTGCCACTATGAAATGCATGATAATATGGCCAACTTAGTGGGGAGAAAAGAAATTCTTTAAATGTTGTTGTTTTTTTTAAAGAATGTAACCCAGGGTCACTTCTGGTAACCCAGGGTCACTTCTCCATTCTTTCTAGTTAGATGAGTGACAAGACTGTAATTTTGCTACACATTACCACAGTTGGAAACCCTGAACTTTTTAAAGTATCACTGTAGTTCAAGAAAAATAGGACTAGTTTGTGAAAAATTAAACTGACTGTTTGAGTACAGGGATCCATTTGTCTTTGTTATTACTTCCTAAAAGCTGCATCATGGTGTAGTTTTTTTTAATTTATTTTAAATCTGTGAAAGAGGTGGGGGGGGGGGAGTGCAGAACGAGGATAAATCGAAATGTTTTGTTTGACGATTAGGTCTGACTGAATGTGACATCCCACGACCTGCCAGCCCAGATGCAGAACCATTTACAATTCTGGCGCGCATTGCTTGCATTTCCTGATGCAAACACTCATCTAACATTGTTGAACCCTGGATATATATAAATATCGAGAATTAAAAACTCAATTACCTTTTTCACTAATTATTAATGCTCTTAAACAGGCTCAAGGTTTTCAAACCTATATACATTTTTTTATTTTTTATTTTACCATAGACCTTTTAAACCCTTATTAGACTGTATTGTACAGGTTTGCATATTTTGTTATTGGTTTTGTTGTTGTTGTTTTATTTTTTATATAGAGATATATACTAAAAAACTAAATGTAACATTTTTTTATTTATTTACTACAAACTAGTGCAATAATGAACAGACTGTGTGCCAACCAATCATGAAAAGACCATTTCTTAGAAGAGGTGAAGGTCTTGCAAGGTTTAAGAAAGGAAATAGAAAGTTAACCATACCTAAAGAGAACAAATCCATCCCTCAAACTAGGGTCCATGAGGTTATAATTGCTGCTAAAGTAGAGAAGCCTCAGATACAAAGGAAAACTGCACTTTTGGGAAAAGAGCAAAATTGTGAAAATGACCCTGGTATAATTAAAAAATCAACTCAAGATGGCAAGGATAAAACTGAACCTATACGGTCTGTCCAGAAGAAACAAGTTCTTAAAAATTGCAATGTGAAAAATAGCCGCTCACCAGCAAGAGGACAACTGGACAATAAATCTGATGGTAATGTTAAAAGCTCATTACAAGGGGAGAAAAACAAGATTATAGAAACAAACAAAGAAAATATGGAAATTGCTATGATAACTGAAGCAAACAGGTTGGACAATAAAGTAAAAAGCAGAGGAAACCAAAACGCACCTGCTAGGTCTAATATAAATAGTGGTGCCAATGGCAGACAGACAGAAACTTTATTTGAAGCATCATTTCAGAAAAGACAGGTGAATTGGGAAAAGGAGACACAAAAAGAAAACTTTGAGTTAGATGAATTTTTACTTCTTGAACAGGCTGCTGAGGATTTATCATTCTCTAGCAATTCATCATTTGTACAGAAACTTCTTGATCAAAACTATCAGATTGATAACAGCCATAATAGATTATCTTCTACCCCTGTTAAGATGGCACAAAAAGCAAAAGGTGTTGGTAACGTTGACCATATCAATAGAGAAGAACATCATGAAATACAGACAAAGACAGCAACTGTAAACACCTTAGAGATCATCTCAGATGTTCCTTCTGATAAATGTGATAAGAAGTATGGAAAAGGCAATGAGGAGACACTTCAGTCGAATATCAGAGAAGGGAAAAAAATAAAACCAAGTCATCAGGTTACAAGTGAAGACTGTGTAACTTCAGAAGATGAACATAATGTCACAATAACAAGTGAAAATGAAGATTTAGGGACCATTATATGCAACAAGGAAGATTATGCTATTTATGAAGATTGTAAAAAACCTTCTAAGAATCTGAACATGGGCACTAAGAATAGAGACTTTGATCTGGACCTCTCTGATGGAGAAGGTTATAATAATGAGTCAACTTTGGTAGAAGGCAAAGAAAATATCCTAGAGGACAATGATAGCTCATCATCCTCTGACAGTAGTCAAGTAGAGTTTGATGATGAGCAGACTTGGACAGATCTTGAAGAGGTTGGAAATCAACAGGAGCTTTCTAAAAAAGATGGTGTTATAAAAGAGTTTATCCCATCTGACTACACAAGTAGAAGTCCAGATTCCAACTCTGATATGACATTAAAGAGAAAAGTGGCTACAAAGAAAATGGAAGATCAGCCAAAAATGAGTGTGACTGTAGGTAAACAGAGTCCACCTCCAGCGTCTGATCTGATGATGAAACTATTCCCGGCACTTAAGCCAAAACCAGAGACCCAGTTGCCCAGAAAATCCTTGCCAGTACAAGAAGATGCAGGTAAGGTGATATGAGTTGCTTTAAGTCGGTGTATGTATGTGTGTATATGTGATTATATGTGATTATATATATATATATATATATATATATATATATATATATATATATATATATATATATATATATAAATTAGTCCTAATATTTAAAACTTAAAAACAATATTTAGAATATGTTTGTGTTAAGCTGGAAATCTCTTATTTAAAACATTTTACACTCTTCATTTAAAATGCTTTTTTTTTTTTTTTATTACTTTTCAGCAGACATTCGTTCTCAGCTTCTGCAGCAAAAACTAGTTGAACTGGAAACTGAAATTGAAAGATTTAAAATTGAAAATGCTACATTGGCAAGACTTCGAGAAGATCAGGAAAAGAACATGGCAAATCTGAAGTATGTTTTTTTTTTATTTTTTTTTGTTACATTTTGTTTCATTTTTTTTAAATTTTCATTAGAAAGTTTGACTTTAATCATAGTGCATTTGATATTCAAGAGAGACATTTTTCTGTTTGCCATAAGAGATGGCAGGTGACTCCATGTGCTGTTCTGAGCTTCTCTCTCAAAATTATAGACTACATGGAAAGTGCAGGTATTTCTGCTAATGCCCTCCCCCATTTTATAGCAAAGGCCAGCCTGGAGTGTGCCTCTATACAATTCATAGCTTAACTCCCGCTCATTATTCCACATATACACCTCCCCTATTACTTTTTGTTATTTCTGCCCTGTTAGTTACTCTCATTCATTTGAGTGGTCACAAATTATCTCTCTGTAATAGTCTGTATAATCAATAAGAATGCTGGTATGTTACTGATATATGAGTGCGATGACTCTGATGAAGTGTAAAAGTGAAAAAAATGTATATACTAGGAAATCAACCTGCCCTCACTTTACCACCACTGATTGAGAGCAATTATAAGGTAGTGATAACAAGGAGGATCAAAGGGGTACCCTTTTGGAAAGAAATAACGTAAAAATGTTTATGGGGGTAACAGGATATTTTATGTCTCATTAATAGGAAAGATGTTGCAGATTTTGAACAGCAAAAAGCAAAAGAATTGGCTCGGATTGAAGAACTTAAAAAAGAAGAAATGAAAAAGCTACAAAAAGAACGTAAAGTCTTTGAGAAATACGCTAGTGCAGCGAGAGCAATTCCAGACAAAAAAGAACGGGAAGAAATCCAAGTAAGGAAACTCCACAATATTGGATCATGATATTAAATATTAGGATTTTGAAATTCATTTTTTTGTCTCTATTTTTATTTTAGTCTTTAAAGCAACAGGTTACAGATTTGCAAGAGGAAATGAAACGAAAGGAAGCAAAATGGTCAAACAATCATTGTCGTCTGAAAAACCAGATCGAAACCTTAGCCAAGGAAAATGCTGAACTTCGGGAGGAGATTAAGTTTATGGAAAAAGTTCGATTAGAGAGTTGGAAGAAAGCAGAAGCGGCTGAAAGTAATATGAAGATAACTGAAGGTCAAGGACCACAGCTGAGAAGATCAGAATCTGTTGTAAGTTTTTAGTTCAACAGTGTTTAGAAATGTGCAGTTGTGTTGGATTTTGTAGAAGTATTGTAAGTATAACCTACAAGTGATATGTTGACGTTCTCCAGTTGCTCCAGTTTTGTTTTGCCCAACTGATTAATGTAACCTTTTATTTCAGAGTCCTCCAAGCTTATCAAAAAAGAGCATTAATCCATGTCCTGCTCCTCAAGCAGAAAAAAGCAGTATAATTCGCAGAAGTCAGTCACCGCCAGCTAAAGGTAACTACATTTTTGTGTTGTGTTTTATTTTTTTTCGTTTTTTTAAATTATTTATTTATAATTCAACAAACCGCATCAGAGAATGTACCTATTACACATTTTTGGGATTTTTCCAATTTATTTCTAAGGCATATAAAAAACAATTTAATTTTGATGAAGATGAAGTCATCATTTTCTAATGTAGACGTCAATCTTCTATCAACCTTTATTATTTTTTTTATTAGTTTTTGAATGAGAAACTGCTTCTAAGGGGCCCTGTCATTTCAAAATTAGAACCGGATATTAGTAATTTAGTCATTTATATTAAATGACTTAAAATATCAACATTCATATCAAATTTTACTTTCAAAGAGTCAACTTCAGTCTCATTCTCTAATAAGAACATCAGGGGAGAGGCTGGAAGGTTGGTCTAACAGTTTTTCTGAATGGTCTGATAGCAGCTTGTGTCTTTAACACCAATAAAGAGAACTATTTAAATGTAGACAAGCCTATATCAGTTTGAAGGTTATTTAGCCCTGCCTCACTTTCATGGCTGGATTACCCATTAGGCCACGTAGGCAGCTGCCTAGGGACACCTCTCTGTGTGAGGGGCATTTGTTTTTTGGTTAAATACACTCTAAAAATTAGTTTCTGGCTTAAAAAAATGGAATACTGCAGTTCACAGACTGCCCGTCTGGAACGAGAATTACAACAGGAAAAGGGAAAAACTGAGAGAGCTATGGCAGCTTTGAACTGGTGAGCTTAAGAAGATATTTTTGATTAGATAGGAAGGATAGATAGACATTACTGGAGTTTTATCATCCACATGCTATGCAATGTAATTAAATTATATTATTGTGCATGTATAAATTAGTTTTAGAAGGCCTGCCTATCTCTATAAATCTGCAATGTTGGGGCTGTGTAGGGAAACTGTGTGTGTGTACTATAGCCGTACTCTGGTTATATTATCTGATGAAACTTCATTGTCCGGTCACTGATATGAGGTGTCTATCTCACCATCTCCATGGTCTGCCCCTCCACCTAATCATGTCCGCCGCAGCTTCTCTCTCAGTACTTTCTAACTGGCAGGCTCCCTGCAAATTAAAGCCAGCTTGTCCGCCGCTCATCTTGTCATGCTTTTATTATACTTGTTAGTTGCACAAAGTCATGAACATAAACATTTTTTGTGAAAATCTGAATTTTTGTAGTCTGTCTGAGTATAGGAACCATTTTGTATTTGTTACATCACTTCATGAGAGCTGGATCATGTGTTTTTTCACTTAAAGGAGGGTTGAGGAGAGAGGGAACAGATAGTATTTATTAACTGGAGAAGATTGGAATTGACACCGTACCCCTTACTAGCCCAGAATCCGACTTCTTACTTTAGGAAATGCAGCCATAAAGGTTAACTCCCCACACACACAATATATTTGTTTCTAATTAAAATTTAGCTGTATGACTTTTTTCCTCTATTACTTATGCTCTTCTCTAGACACACTTTCTGTTGTCATTGTGCAGTGGACAATTAACTCTCATAATTACCCAGTTTTTCTGCGTGATACAAATGGTCATGATAGGTGTAACATGTACTTGCTGTCCTCCCATAGAAGAATATAAATAATACGGCCCATCAACAAATGCAAGTAATGGCTTGGCGTGTGTATGAGTAGCTATAACATTGCACCCTGACTTTTGAGCACATGTCAAATGTGCACCAACGCATGCACGCACACACAAAAGTGTGCCCGTTTGTTATGGTTGCGCCCGACATCTGTGCGCAGGAGCTCTTTGGGTGGGCTTATATAATACTTTACATAATGCTTTACTTGAGTCTTCATTTTTATCTACGTATTATATTGATTACAAGATCCTTACATGTATTTCCCATGTGTCTCCCCCTGGTATCTCATGCTCCCTGTCTTCCATGTGTCTCTCGCCTGTCTTCCCCTGATATTGCTAATGTTCAGTGTCTGTCATGTCCCCCTGTGTGTATCTCTCACCCGTCTCATCCTGGTATCTCTCTCTTTGTGTCTCCCACCTGTGTCCCTTGTCCGTGTGTCTCACCTGTGTCCACTCTAACCCTAAGCCTAACCCTAAAACCTGTAACCCTAACACCACCTAACCTGTAGTCCCGTGCAGCAGTCCCGCGTGCAATTGTTGGCTCACGCTTTTTTCGGGACACTCTAGAACATATATAGTTGTGGTAATGCTAGTTTGTGTGTAACGCTCGCAATGTAATCTGGTGGGAGAGACACAGGGGAGGTAGAGGGGGTGGGAACAAGGAGGGGGCAGAAAAGAGAAAAAATATATTATTCCAGTCATTTGTGACTGTCAAGTGACTAGTATAGTTATAATGGCTGTTATTTGCTCACACTGCAACAGAGCGATATACACAGAAAAGGCAAAAATGGATCCGTGCATACCCTGTGCCCGCACTCGCAGGCCTCCTCCACTTTCTTGCCCAGGGGCTCCTAAAAGGTAGATCCTGCTCCCCAGTGGGAAGTATCTCTACCCCTTATTGGCATTAAAGAGGTGTCAAAAATCACTTGGCTGGAGTCTGAGAAGCCACTGTCTTAAAATTCTAATAGATTTCTTTTTTCCTCAATCATTGAATAGGCATTGTATTATCATCCAATGGCAGATTAAAAAAAAAATCTTACTTATTGTTAGGGCGTTTTTATAGCTGCAATTTGGTAGTATGCAGCTAACAAAGTTTATGAACCAGCAAAGCGAGAGAATAACGGTTTTCAAAAAAATAATACATGCATATTATATATATATATATATATATATATATATATATATATATATATATATATATATATATATATATATATATATATATATATATATATATATATATATATATATATATATATATTAGAATGTTTTTTTTTTTTTTAAATGTTATTTTACAACATAAGCTCCCTGAGTTACCATTTTCTGACAATATTTCCAAATACGTATGAAAACACAAAAATAAATTTACACTTTTTGTAAAATAATCATTTTTGTTTTCTCTTAGGAAAAGCCTCTAGGATTTCTAAAAAAGCTTCAGCCTGTGACCCAAATAATTCTCAAAGGGCCAAAGTAAATCAGGCAGAATCTACAGGGAATGCTTTGCCGGTAAGTACATTTTCTACTCTGTGTTACAGCAGTGCATTAATTCCTTATATAGCAGAAACTTTTTGTGTATTTTTTTTTTTGTAATATTCAATACCTAACATGCTGTGTTGTTTTTGCAGGCACCTGAACAAAGCATTTTGCCTGTTGAACAGAAAACTCAAATCAATCTAATTAAAGGAAGCAGTGATGAAGTGCAGGGAGAGATTAGCTACCCTGATGGAAAGGTGAGATAACCACTGTGAATTTAATTGTAGTTATTTGTTCTGTAATTTTACTTCTGCTTTAAAGGACCCCTAAAATGTCAGTCCTCACTTCATAATTTCTTATAAAAAGATTGTGTTTAATTTTTTGTTACTGGGAAAACAGTTTGCTTTGTTCCTGGCATAATTACTTACCTGGGACCAACCTCTGATGTGGGGAATATGTCCATTCATTTCAACTGCAAATTGCCACTTAATGAGTTTAGGTAGCAGTCCAAGCACTTTCCTCCTTTATGCTTCTGTCAGCAATTAGAAAATGTAAAGGTCCAAAATGGAAGCCTTGAGACACAAACAGAGTCTACTAAAGTAATCCCTCCTCTAAAAAATTATTTTATGTTAATGGAGTACATGGCTACTAATTTAATTCTTTGCATAGTTCACAAATGTGGTGTATTCCCCAAATTATAGAGATGTGGTAACCTTGTGCAGTATGAAGCAATTGGTTATTAGAATACTTGGTAATTTCATATGTATAACTAAAGTAAGAACCGGGATGACAGCCCATTGTCTCTCAGTTGTTTACACTTGGATCAAAGCTTTATTCCTAGTGAGAATTAAATAGATGAAAAGTGGCTTCCCTCCAAAAGATTTAGAGAGTTCTTCACTAGTAAAAAAAACTTCTCTGCTTTTTTATTTTTTTATTTTTACTCTGCTCCTAAGTTTGTTTTGTGTCCAACAGAACATTGCATTGACAACTTGCCACTTTGACCAATATATCAGATTCAGATGACAGCTGCTCGTCCCTAGTTCATGGTAATTGGTGACTTTTCCTGTTTTTTTTTATAAGGTTGAAAGGATTTTGAGAAACGGTTGCCACGTCATTCTGTTTCCGAATGGCACACGTAAAGAAGTGAGCGCTGATGGGAAATCAACATCTGTGACATTCTTTAATGGCGATGTTAAGCAAGTGATGGCAGATCAACGTGTGGTATGCTTTTTTTAAGTGTTTTCGACATTTTGCATTTATTTTCTTTTATAAAACAAAAAAATAACTCAATTTTTTTTTTTAATTAGATTTATTATTATGCTGATGCTCAGACTACTCACACTACATACCCTGATGGACTTGAAATACTACAGTTTTCCAGTGGACAAATAGGTTAGTACTCTCATGTCTAGACTAGTCAGCTGTCAAAGCCAATGGAGCATTGCTTAGAACACTCTCTTTCTATAATGGTATAATATTAAAATGGGTGAGCATATTCCTCCTGCACAAATACAACATTTTAAATGAAGCAAGCCATTGATTTTAGATGTGTAGAACCAATGGATTTTTTGATGTATACATTTGGTCTAATGTGAAAATGGAAAGTGTTTGGGGGAGTGGGACATGTCGTTTTCATTTTATTTCTCTTTTTACTTTTTCAGAAAAACATTTTCCAGATGGAAAGAAAGAAATAACATTCCCAGATCAAACTATAAAGAATTTGTACAGTGATGGAAGAGAAGAAAGCATATTTCCAGATGGTACAATTATCACTGTACAACTGTAAGTTAATTATGAATTGTGGTTGGGTCATCATCAATATCTTTGTAGCACTGATTTTAAATTTGAATCCACTCATTTACACATTATTTAGCTGCAGGTTGTCTCTTTTTATATACTGATATAATGGGAAGAGGAGTGTACTTTTTTTTTCTATCTTCTTCTCCACTTTTATTTATTTTTTATCCCTGCTTCCTCTGTTATGCACAGTGTCTTTTTTTTCTATTCTTCCAAGAAGCCCAGGAAGGGATATTGAAGTTAAATAGCTTTCTGTTTTGAAAAAAATAAATAAAGACCATACAAAAACAACATTCAACAACTGCCACTTAAAATAAGCATAATGGCAATAACCCACTTGGGTATGAACGTCTTCATAAACATATAAACAATTGGATAATTACTAGGCAGCATGAGTAGTTCTTCAACAGAATATGTTTACTGTGCAAAGAAAACAAACATTTCGGTTCAGCTAATGGATCATCATTAATTTTGAGTAATTCCAAAGCGCACAATGTATCAACCTTTGAGTGTAGGAGCTCAAATGAGTAATTTGCTAAAGAGTACTCAACTGTCCTAGTAACTAGGAAGTGGTGGTAACTAAGGTAAACAAGCCCCCTATCAACCATAGGAATCGTTGAATTTTAATACATAACAATATTGGCGATTTTTTTTTTTTTTTTTTTTTTTTTTCTTTTTTTTTTTTTTTTTTTTTTTTAATAAAAACTGCAAACAAAATGGACTACATTTACTGTGGATTCTAGTATAACAGATTCATGTAATTGCTGCACAAAGAAGTAGAAATAAATCCAAACTAAACTACAGCTGTGTAAAACTCTGCATCAGTAGTATGTACACAAATAACCTGCACTTGATACCAGTAACCTTTAACTTCTATTAACCTGTGAAGCTTGGTGGTGTCTGTGTGATGCTGCTAGATTTGGCATTTAAATACATGAACAGCGGTACACTAATATGTGAAATGGTATAATAATCATTATGATACACATATCAAAATAAAGAAGTCAATTTAGTATTTGGATAATTAATGATTAATGGCTATATATATATATATATATATATATATATATATATATATATATATATATATATATATATATATATATATATATAATCAACTGAGATGTAGAAGTGTTAATTGTATGACAGGTAGGCCAGTGTGATTTGGGGCCATATTAAATTCCAGCATTGTAAGTCCAACGTGTAGCACATAAGGGCTGCGTGCTTTAAATTTGTCTGAGTTACGTTGCTATTAAATTAGAAAGGGCTACAAGCGCAAGACGCTATTTCGTAAACCAGTTCACAACCATCGTACTTGCGTGCCCGAACGCAAAAAAAAAAAAAGAAATCCCGTAGTTACGGGTTCAGATAGAGCCAATGGGAAAAGAGATTGTTAGCGTTGCCGCTCTGAAAAAGGGGAGGGTAGATTTCGAAGTCTTACATGCTTCAAATAGTTTGCGATCGGACCCACAGGCCAGATATAATGCAATATTTATAAAGCCGTAAATATGATATTCTATTACATGCGAGTTACAGTATATCTCGTAACACATTGATATGACACAAAATAATAATAATGAAATAAAGTATTTTTCAGGGCCGCTTTTGCGGGATTGAGAATGTTGTGCTATTATTTCTAAGACATCACATCACTTTCCCTTATAAATGTACGGTAGAGTGATTATACTTACACTACAAGTGCTACGTATTGTACTTTACCCCCCTTGCGGGTGCTCTAGAGCACACGTTGGCCCTTGGGCTCCATTTGCGTGTCTGCTCGCAAGTGACCATGTTGCAATTTAATAGCTGAATTAAACAATTAGCGGTTACAGCATGACAGATCAAAGGATTTACGTGCGCAAAGTTCAACGTTGCTCAGCACGTAGCCTGTTCTCGGCTGTCCTGCTTATTAAAACGCAAAGGCCACTGCGAGCAATGTTACAGGACATCATAGCATGCAAATAGCACTAAGATGACAGTTACGGGCTACGTTTTAAAACTTTTTAACTTGAATTTTGTGCCCAATGAAATTCGGTAGTCTGTATCGCTGAAGAAACCCATTTAGGCAAGGTTTTTCTGTTCTTTAAACTATCCATACAAACTGCTACAGGCTTTGATGACTTTCTTTTTGAAACATTTAAGTATGATGTTCTAATTACTTTTTATGGTTTCTCACATAGCTGCTCTCTGTTTAACATAACTGGAAATATTCAGATATATTGCTGATAAAAATGTCACTTATCTCTGTTTCTTATTAAAAAAAAATAGGCTATATTCAATTGCAAGCCTCGCAGATAGCCGATTGCGATGCTATTCAATTGCTGAAGGGAGCGAGTTACGGGCCCCAAGCCAAAACAATAAAACCATGCACTCAATCAGAGCAGTTCTGGGCAGGAACCTGATCAATTCAGTAAACCCGTAACCGTCCATTTCGAATCGGACAATTGAAAATGAGACTGTCATTATTACAGCAGTAAAACACAGTGGTTACATATCTATTAGGTTCGCGGTCCGATATGCCATCACTCTCAAATCATGCAAAATAAAGAATTATTAAAATTAATGCCAATACTGTTAGAGTCCATATGGGTGGCCTGATATGTATTAACTCAATGGTACCCGAGATCGATTTTAACCCCGATATGACACAAAAAATAACTTAATTACCTGCTCATTTACGAATTTGAGACTGTGTTGTGCAATTCTGCCTGTCATCTCTTTCCCTGTTATTTACAGTGTAGTATTTTTTTATTTTTATTTTTAATATATGCATTTACAGTGCTACGAATCTTTAACCACCTTGCTGGTCCTCTCTAGAACTCGTAGGATGTTCTCCTTCATTTGCCATTTACAGGTGTGAAAACCATTTGCGGGCTTGAGGAATCGTAGCAATTGAATAGCGATTTGCGGTTTTAGCCATGCAAAAGTGACCGATCAAAGGCTTCTGGAGGCTACATGTTACGAGTTTAACAATCACCATTTTTCCAAGTTCAGAACTCTGAAGCCGATCCGAGCGCGCAAAAAGACACCAATTAAATAGCTTGCAAGCTCACTTACGGGCTTCCGGATCTCAAATTTGCTCAATCGAATAAGGCCCGATGTATTTTCAGTATAATATGAGCTTGAAAAATACACATTTTTATTTTAAATTGTTAATTAATCTTTTAGATATATTTTATAAGAATACACTTTTTTTTTATTGCGCCATAAGGCATCTGATTTCCTTTTGCTTAACAATCACAAGATAAATTCAACGAGGTAATGCAAAAGCACAGGATTTTCCCAGTGTGTGGAAGAACATTTGTTTTATCTTTTAAAACAAATAAAAAATTAGTAATTTAGCTCTACTTTTTGAAACATTTTGACAGAAAGCATTCACACATGGTGCCCTCCAATGTTGCACCTTTTGCGAGTAGCATTTACTTGTTTGCTAAAAAAAAAAATATCCAATTGTTGCAGAAGTATGAAAATATTCGATTTTCATGACCTAGTAACAATGTGTTTCATAGGGCATTAAGGTTTTTTTCTTTTTCATTTTGGCACATTTGTTTAGTAACTTGCTATTGTTTTTATTGTATAAGCAGTTTGCACTTTTTATTTTTGCAACAGTGATGGAAGCAAACTCATTGAATTTGACAACGGGCAAAGAGAATTGCACACAGCCCAGTTTAAAAGAAGAGAATATCCAGATGGAACAGTTAAGACGGTGTACAGCAATGGCCAGCAAGAAACAAAATATGCCTCTGGCAGAGTTAGAGTTAAAGATAAGGATGGTAATATTATAATGGACACAAAAATATAACATTATTATATAATGTATCATAGTTTTTAATTATTTTAAGTTATTTATTTAATCTGGTCTGTGAAAATGTAGATGCTTTTTATAAAACAAGAACAAATGTGTTTTTGTCTAGTTATTGTACATATGAAATGTAAATATGTATTGAGTTCATTTTTTTGTTCTGTTACTGTCAAAATAAATTTATTTTAGAAGCATTTTGCAGTATGGAAAATAAATGATGCACTTAATGTTTTTTGTGCTTATGAGACCATTGCAGTTTTATAAGTGAACTATAGGCAAAGGTCAAGTAAATTCAGTTTAAAAATGGTATTGTCATGACTGATTTTGGGACTCCCCTGAACCCCACCGCAATAATGCTATTTTTGGACCTACACATTGGGTTAATAATATCCAAACTTATTAAAATTGGCATGGTACTTGTTTAAGGACTATTTTTACGTTTAGTGTGGGTTAACACCATATAGCACCCCAACAATTTAATGATTGTATGTTTACAGGTAAAATAACATAATTGCAGTGAACAGAGATACACTTTTTGCCATTTTGTGTTAGAGGGGCCCGCAAAGGGGTTAAACGGTTCTGCAAGAATTTATATGGCCGCTTAAAGCGGCCAGGCATTCTCTCTGGCCTCATGTAGTGATAAAGTGATACACTTCACCTAAAGCAAAACACAGGTCTGGTATATATAGTGACCTGGCCAGATAAACCCAGGCTCTGGGGTATCTGGCGATGGGAGGGGTGTGAGCATGTTGCCTCTGGAAGCTCAAATCGGAGATCTGGAGAGGAGAATTGCAGCACTTGGTGATATTGCTCCACTGGAAAGGGGGTTGGTGCTCTCGGAGCACAGTTTAGCTGGGCCTGGCATAGAGGGTGGAGCTGTGGCTAGTGAGGATGTCCAGGGAGGTAGCTGGGTTACAGTTACAAGGGGAATCAGGAGGAGGCAGGCCAGTTATGAGTTGGCAAACACCAACAGATTTGCCAGATTGAGTGAAACTGTTGGGGATGTCCATTCAGGAATGGCAATGCCAGATAGAGCTGTTCCCTCTAACAGTGGGGAGAACAGCTCTACTGGAGGAGAGGGAGGGCAGAATAGGCAGAGCAACAGACAGGTTTTGGTTGTAGGGGACTATTATTAGGAAGGTAGACAGGGTGATTTGTCAACCAGATCCCAGCAATCGAACAGTTTGCTGTCTCCCGGGTGCTCGGGTTTGTCATGATGTGGATCGGGTAGACAAATTATTGGGAGGGGCTGGAAATGAACCTGCGGCCTTGGTACATATTGGTACCAATGACAAAGTTAGTGGAAGATGGAGTGTCCTAAAGAATGATTTTAGAGAATTAGGTAATAAGCTGAAGGCAAGGACCTCCAAGGTAGTATTTTCTGAGATACTGCCAGTGCCACTTGCTAGCCCAGCCAGGCAGAAGGAGCTTAGGGAGGTTAATGCGTGGCTAAAGATGTGGTGCACTAAGGAGGGGTTTGGGTTTTTAGAGCACTGGGCTGACTTCTCACTACAATCTCTACAGCAGGGATGGATTGCACCTTAATAATGACGGAAGTTTTGGTGATAGGGGATAGGATGGTAGAAAGGCTGTAGGAGTTTTTAAACTAGTAGGTGGGGGGGAGGGACTAGATGATTGTAATAGGGTAGAAAGTGTAGAGGGTATAAGGGATGAATTAACAACTCATGGGGTGTGTGGTAGTATAGTCAATAGGGAGGTAGTACTGAGTAACTCAAGTACAGTGGCAGGCACTTCAGAACTACAGAATCATAACATAAGGTGTATGCTTGCTAATGCCAGAAGCTTGCCAGGAAATATGGAAGAGTTAGAATTATTAGCAATTCATGAAAAATGGGATTTAATAGGCATTACCGAAACGTGGCAGGGTGACTGGACTGTTAATCTGGATGGTTATAATTAAGTTGAGTTAAATAGCGGAGCAGCAAATTCCAAAAGAATATTAGGAGTATGCTATAAACCCCCAAATACAGCTGAAAGTGAGGAAATACAATTATTGTTAGATTGGAAATGCAGCTACGCATGGACAAGTTCTAATTATGGCATATTTGAATTACCCTGAAATAAACTGGATAAATGAGACTAGCAGTTCAGCTAAGGGGAGCAGGTTCTTGAGTACACTCAGGGATCATTATCTGGCCCAGGTTATACAAGAGCCTACTAGAAATGAGGCCATCTTGGATTTACTCATCACAAATAATATTGATATAGTATCAAATGTTGGAATAGGGCAACCTTTGGGAAACAGTGATCACAACACAGTCTCATTTGAGATTGAATTAAAAAAACAAAATTTTAAGTGGCCAACAAAAACTCTTAATTTTAAAAGGGCAGATTTTAATGGTTTAAGGGCAGCAATACAAAGTATAGACTGGGACAGATAACTGATAGGTAAAAACACTGAACATAAATGGACAACATTTTTAATCCTTACTAAATATACATACACATCCGGGCATATGTGGGAATAAAAGTAAAAGGAGTAAATACCATCCAATGTGGCTTAATGATTTGAAGATCAAGATACAAAGTAAAAAAACAGGCATTTAAATTTTACAAACAACAGGGGACAGAGACTGCTTTAAGGGAGTACAAGGAAATTAACAAGGCTTGCAAAAGGGCTATTAGACTGGGTAAAATAGAAAATGAAAAATTAATTGCAAAAGAGAGTAAGACTAACCCTAAAATATTTTGTAAGTATATTATTGGGAAGAATGCGAGGAAGGAAGCTATAGGAACATTACAATGTGACACAGGCCATCTGAAAATTAGTGACCAGGAAAAAGCAGATGAGCTAAATAGGTTATTTTCTTCAGTATACACAAGGGAGGTACCAGTGGTTGGGACACTGCAACATAATGGTGCTACACTACCTTTGCCAAATAATTGGTTAACACAGGAAGTAATCCAAAAGAGGTTGGAAAAAATAAATGTTAATAAAGCCCCGGGTCCTGATGGAATACATCCACGGGTACTTAGGGAACTGGGTTCTGTAATAGCCAAACCATTATATCTAATTTTTCAAGATTCACTCAACACAGGGCCTCTACCAGATGACTTGAGAAAAGCAGATGTGATACCTATGTTTAAAAAGGGAGTGTCATGAATCAGCCAGTGGCCATATTGGATTTGGGTGTGAACTATGCTGGGGCCATTTTGTGACTGGCAGCGGTGGCCATTTTGGGATGGGTGGTCTTCCACATGCTGTTGCCATGGGGAGGAACAAAAGGTTTGGGGCTCCCAGACACCCTGTTATACTGTTATATTATTATGATTATTGTCTAAGGAAATGAGCAGGGTTCCCATCACCATCAATAAAAGTCATCATAATGCATGAGATGGATTGATGTGGAAACCCTGCCCCAATCCCATATACTATGAGGACATTAGGTGGTTTTATGTGGGGTGCGCTTTTACGCTTGTACTTAAATAGACTGACAGTGTGTGGAATATGTACACATATGTATATGATAGTATGGGGTAGTCATGCTGGATACATTGCCACATACATCTTGCAACAGGAGAAGGACCCCCAGCTGGCCACCAAGGTTAATCCTTTAAGTACACATACTTAAGTCAGGAACAATGGGGTCTATACAGACATTGAGGCACCATCTCTCCAGGGGGTCTACAGGTATTATCACTCAGAGAGTCAAAGCAAAGTCCAGAGGACAGGTAGATGTTTCTCCCTTGAGAGCCAGGCAGCAAATGACTCTGTTAGCCACACCTAGTGGGCAGCCCAGGGGAGGGGTCTGGAAGTTCCCAGAGCTTACCTCTAGTCCATTGGCTAGAGGTAATAAAGTTACTGTGGAGATTACCCCATTGGCCAAGAGGAAGATAAGGGTTGGACAAAGGGGTAGCCACTCCCTGTACTGTTGTTGTGAGTTGTTTAAATACTTGTGTAAAAATAAAGAGGTTGTTCATAATTTTCATCAAGACTTTGTGTGCAGGTGTATTATTGACCCAAGGGCATATGCTGGCAGAGGAGATTGTTTCTGACTCCATGCCAGGTTCTTCCCAGGCACACTACCAAAAGCTGGGACTTATGCTCTTGCTTCCACAAGGAAGGTGCATTGGTCTGAGTCATCCAAATCTTAGGTCTAAAACCTACAGGAGAAAAGAGGACTAGGATCCTCTATACTCCATCATCATTGTAGGTTGTGACAGGGAGCAAGAGCAAATCCGGGGAATTATAGACCAGTGAGCCTCACTTCTGTAGTGGGGAAGCTTTTAGAAGGGTTAATAAGGGATAATATACAAGAATATGTCTATTTGAACGGGATTATAAGTAGGAGTCAACATGGATTTATGAGGGATAGGTCATGTCAAAAAAATCTAATTAGTTTCTATGAAGGAGGTTAGGAACCTGGATCAAGGCAACTCAGTGGATGTGGTCTTTTTGGATTTTGCAAAGGCTTTTGATACAGTGCCACATAGTTTGCACAATAGTCTCTAAAGAGATACAGGAATTGCAGTAAATATCTGCTCATGGATTGAGAGCTGGCTAAAAGACAGGAAGCAAAGGGTTGTTGTAAATGGAACATACTCCAATTGGACTAATGTGGTAAGTGGGGTTCCTCAGGGTTCAGTATTAGGTACTTTCCTTTTTAACATATTTATTGATGACTTAGAGGTGGGATTGGAGTGTGGTGTCTCCATTTTCGCTGATGACACGAAGTTGTGCAAGGTAATTAAATCAGATGATGTGCTTGCCTTCCAAAGGGATTGACATAAAATTGAGGAATGGGCATCTAAATGACAGATGAGATTTAATACAAATAAATGTTACGTTATGCATCTGGGATAGAAAAATAGCCATGCAATTTATAATCTTAATGGAGCAAATCGATGGTGTATTGAAAGGGATTTGGGAGTGCTTGTGGACAACCACCTAGGTAACAGTGCTCAAAGCCAAGCAGCAGCTTCAAAGGCAAATAATATATTAAAATATTAGCATGTATTGAGAAGGGTATAGAAGCAAGGGAAGCAAATATAATTCTGCCACAAATCTCTAGTACGCCCTCTTTTGGAATATGGAGTACAATTTTGGGCACCACTTCATAAAAAGGACATTTTTGAGCTGGAAAAGGTACAGAGGAGGGCAACAAAACTAATAAGGGGAATCAGGTCGATTTATATACATTTTACGGCTAGTTCACAAACCAGTTGTAGTTTTGTATTGCGATTATGAGAAACATAATAAATGAGGTACAAATTAGACTTAGGTTGATTAAGAAGCACTTCTATTTTCTGCTCTTATTACACAGGACTAAAACTATTTGGTGTGGCACAAGATATTAGAGGTGAAAGCTTGGACCACAAAAAGTAATACAATTCTAGTGGAGAATACTATGACAGAACTGGAGTGTGTATGTGTAAACATATCAACAACTTGTAGAAAACAACATATTAACATTTAACAGAGACAGAAAAAATTGTAATTGAAGAGACATGTCTTCAAATTAAATAATGAAGTTTAAAAATGATATCATAGCAGCTCCTCTGATCACTGCACAAACTGTACAGGATAATGTACCCTGCTCCATTCTGCACTTTATTATTCACAAAATGAACATTAATAAAGTATCCGTTTATATGCTTTGTGAAAGTAAAAAAGACTAGTTTTTCCATGATGTACCACATAAACAGATCATGCAAGTAATGCCAGAAGTTGATATAAAATCAGAACTTGAACCAAACTTTGCTGTTGTTCAGTTGTATCCAACTCTCTGTGGAAGGACCACAGCACGCCAAGCACGTCAGCCACTGCCCCTCTGAGCACCATCAAGCTCATGTTCATTGCTTCAATTATCTTATCTATCCCCTTCTTCATATGCCTTCAATCTTTCCTAGCATCAGAGTCTTCTATAGGGAATCCTGTCTTCTCATGATGTGGCCAAATATTTAAGCTTTGGACTCATGATCAAACTTTCCCGTGAACAGTTTGTTTTGAAGTACTGATATATTGGATCTTCTTGCAGTCCAAGTGACTCTAAGCAGTTTTCTCCAACGCCACAATTCAAAGGCATTCATTAAACTATAATAATATGATAAAAATAAATATCTACATACATATATAATCATACAATTCTGTGTGGGTCTCTCATAAGCTGTCACCTATCGTTAAATGACAGATCACAAATTTCAAATAAAGAGATCGAATGAACATTAAAGCCAAAATTGTTATTGTAACATACTGGAAAATGATGTAGTTCTACCACTTCTGTCTTAACCAGAACATTTCTATTGAACAGGATACAGCATATTTATAGGGAAAATAAAATGGTAACAAAACCCATTAACAAAAAAACTAATTAAACAGTGGTGCCATTAAACATTATGTAATACAATTAAGATCAGGTGGCCAAGTTAACCTAATTACTCAGTGTTATTGCAAAATATGTTGCTTGCATCTCTCCACAGGAGGCCTTTAATGATAAACTGTCCCATAGTTAAATAGGCAGTTGAGGCATTGTGTCAGCTCTACAAAAGACTGCGCCATAAACCAGGTCCCACAGTTTACCCTGAATTACCACAAAGCTATTTATAATACAATTACGCTACCTAAATAAATGTCTATTATGACACTTAGCACAACAAAGATACACCCTAATAGGTGGAGCAAGTACAATAAATAACCTGCGAAAAGGGAGAGATCTCCTACACCTATGGAGCCTTGATAAAGATAGGTTCTATCGAAACCGGTCAGTGTTTTTTCTTAAATTTTTTACATCCTTTATTACAGTAGGTGCATCTCCTTTTTAGAAGAGCATTGGCGTGTTATGGACTAAAGAGTTAAGGTAAGAACCTTAAGAGTTGGACTTTTTTCCCTCTATGAATTAGCTAGCGCAGTATATGCTATGGTGTACTGTTCACTATGCTATAATATCTTACATACTCTTCCTATATACACTTGAAATGCCTATTGTCTTTCTGTAAAGACAATTTTTTGACTATATATACATAGTATTTTATTTACTTTTTCTGATCTTTTTTCTTGCTTTATATAGTTTAAACTATTTTCTTTAATAAACAGAGTCCTATGATTGATATAACAGTATTATGAGGACTTATACATATGGGCACATAGGTATATAAGTATTGCTGGACTTTACTTACCTTGTAGTCCCTTCTCATATACTAGACCTTTTTTCCTGGTCTTTCCTACTTATATATATTTTTTTTTGTTTTATTATTCTTTATTTATAATACAATGCATAAAAATATCAGGCATGTTTAATGTAATTACTATAGTGAGTTGTTGTATACATAAATATAGTGCACCCAGTATTGTAGTGCAGTGAAACAATCACCTCTATAGTACAATGAATATACCCAGAGACATGGTACCCCATTACAGTGAATCCCTTAGCCTAAAGGCCTAGTGCAAAGAGAATATCTCACAGCCCTGACTGGCACATGGTGGTTTGTAATAATATCTATGTATCTATTTACTTTTATGTACTTTATTTTATTAAGAAGCAATTATAAGCTGTTTGTTCTGCCTGAAATCAAACAAATAGTCCCTGCTAAGGTCTGCCCTGCAGTTCAAGAAGACATGTAGTAGTAGTACTGTCCGTTCTGTGTATCATAAAAGACAATCAGTGACCATGACTCAGCAGCAAGAAGCAACATGCTAATGTTGGTAGTTTTACAGTCTTCACAAACTTATATTGGGTTCTAAACCAAACATCTTGGATATCTTTAAAATAATTTATTATAGTTCAAGAGGCAAGGATCTTCTAGAAAAAGGAATGCAATAACAGGTGGTCATGGAGATGGGAAATTCAGGAGTAATGTGTGAAAGTAGTACTTTACAGAGAGGAGTAGAGAAGAAGAACAAGTATCCAGCAGAAGGTAAATTCAAGCATTACTGGATAAGTCCACTTAAGGATTGAGAAATTATTTTTAGGTAGACATGACATAGCACGGACAGGTTAGCATATTTTTTTATTCTTATCTGCCATAATATCTATCTTTCTATTAAATATCTCATGGATTGAGAGTATGCATTTCAAATACATTAACGTTCTCCCTCGACTTTTGGATTATACTCACATACTCACTGAACAAGTGAAGGCAAACTCTGGTACCTACTAGAAGGTGAGAGAGATAACAACTTTAAAGACCTACACGGAGTATGTGATATGCCCGGAGAGAGATTTTTCAATGGTTTCACCATTTATATTTTGTACAGTCAGTGAAACTGGGGTCCTCTTTCACTCCCAATACTTGGTTTAAATCAGTTTACCTTAGACCCTACTAGAAGTTTTTGACCTGGTGGCTAAAGGGACTATGGTTTTATTATTAAAACATACTATTTTGAAGAACTACACTTGAACATATACAAAATGTTTTTAGAACATAAAAACAAATAATACTGCCTCCAATTGATCTTTTATATGTAATTATGCTGCAGTGGAATCTACCGTACTGGCTTAAGCAAATCAAGTTCCTGAGGTTGGAGAAGACTTTGAATACGTAGGAAGTGTCCGAGTATACTTAGACTGTGGCATTTACATCTGTCAGTACTTGCAGGGGCATTAAGAAAGTTCTAGGTCACCAGGATACCAAAGAGCAGGAAAAAAATAAAATGGATCCATTCAGATAATAATTGCGTATAAAAGTTACAAAATATTTTTTTTTTTGCTTTCTAAAAACATTTAATCATTATCATTTTACACAAAAACGTTTTGACCCCAGTGGTCCTTTATCTTCTAATGTTCAGTAGTATTACATTTGAGAACCAAAACATTTTAACATGGTGTTCCTATGTGTGGCACACTGAATTTCCATCTAGTTTTGCACTGGTTCGAATAAAGTACAGTTTAATGACAAATAAATGGCCACTCTATCTATAGTATCTCCCAATTGAGTTATCAGACAGCTGGTCGCAGATACCTTAACTCAATTGGGAGATACTAAGCTTCCTCTGTAGATTTCTTACAACACACACCTACTATGGCATGATCACTTGCCAAGTTAATTGGGAACTTGATATAGCTTCATCAATAGTTAAATTTATAGAGGAAAGTTGGAGAAAAGTTGGACAAAACTACCCCATGATTCTTTTAGCTATAGCCACCTGAAGATTTCCGACTTCTGCAACCGTTGTCTCCTGCAGGGGCTCTATCTGCTTGGGCACATTCTAACACAAATGTTGTAATGCCAGATAGTATGCACCTATGTATTTGAAAACCTTGTCCTAAGCAGTACATCATCTATTCCATGTATTTTTTGCCGGCAACTACTGAGTTTTCAGGCTGGAACTTTTTCCGAAAATGAATTTAAGTAGCATAAATTAGATTGTCTCACACTATTTTAAAATCATTCCATTTATTCTATAATATTTGGGACCCATGGTTGTTATCATATATGGAAAGTCATAGTCATATGGAAAGTCCCACTTCTGAGAGTGGGAGAGTGAATAGCTGTGGCATGGAGCATTGCTGGAAAGCATACCTATAGAAGAGTCTTGAGGGGATGACGGATCAGACCTGGTACTTCTGGTACTATACAGATTGCAATCTCAGGTACATAGAAGTTATGTCTATATCCCACATTTGAAGTTGTGCTTTGTTTACACAGATATTGGATAGCAATCCCAAAATGTCTTTGTAACAGAGACACCTTAGATAATTATACCACTCCCCATCTGTATTATGCAGTTTGTACAGGGATTAAAATAAGATTGTATAACTCTTGAAGCCCTCGAAATCAGTTGACTGCATGATAGGGAATGTGTCTTCTGTGTTCGGAGTGTTGTCCCACACAAAGAAAATATTGTTTCACAAGTACCTAGAAACATTCATACCATTTTTTTCATTGCAGCCTAGAAAATAATATACTTGGCACACATATATCATTGAGTATGGAAATTGATGAAGGAACTCTCTTTGTGAACGTACCTAAACGCTATTGGACAGATTACATGCTTGAGGCAGTGAAATGCACAATACGGACATGACGGATAATTTACCAATTTAAATTGTGTAAATTCATGTAAATCGAATATGCTCAGATTGTAATGATATGGGGTTCCAAGGATTCAGTATAAGGTTCTCTTCTTTTTAATACATTTATTAATGATTTAGAAATAGGACTGGATAGTAATGTCTCCATATTTGTTGATGACACTAAATTGTACAACATAATAAAAAAAAAAAAAATATGCACTTTCACTGGAAAGAGACCTATAAAATTAGAAGAATAGGCTGTTATATGGCATATGAGATTTAACACTAATAGATGTAAAGTTAAGCATCTGGAAAGGAAAAATAAGCATGCAATTTATAACAAACGCCACAATAGTAATCCCTGGTATTCTCTTATTTGGAATATTGAGTACAATTTTGTTCACCAGTTAAAAAAACAACATTGTACAACTAGAAATGTCATAGAGAAGGGTAACAAAATTAAGGGGGTGGAGAGATTACTCTATGAAGAAAGACTGAACTAATTCAATTTTTCAACATAAAGAATGCATCTGAGAGGGGATATGATTACCTTATATAAGTATATCCAGTGTCAATATAAGGACCTGCAATGTGAACTTTTTTGCCAAGAAGTTTTAAATTGACAAGAAAATGGCATACTAATCCATCACAAGTAACTTAGTATCACCACAGCTCAAATAGAAGCTACAAAAGGCCATTTATGAAAGAAAACAGTTCCCTTTTAAAGGCATGATAGAGATAATGTATTCCATGTCTCTTTAACTCACTTTCCACTTCAAAGGGAATTGGTCACCTAATGCTTGTTAACCTACATAATTAGTGAAATAAGTCCCACCTGTGTGCAATCTGTGTTACATGATCTGTCATTACATATACACACCTTTTTTGAAAGGCCCCAGGGCTGCAAAGCCTAAGCAAGAGGCACCACTAACCAAACACTGCCATGAAGACCAAGGAACTCTCCAAACAAGTAAGGGACAATGTTGTTGAGAAGTACAAGTCAGGGTTAGGTTATAAAGAAATATACAAATCTTTGATGATCGCCAGGAGCACCATAAATATATCATAACCAAATGGAAAGAACACAAACCTGTCAATAGACGGCCGCCCACCAAATCCCACGGACCGGGCAAGGAGGGTATTAATCAGAAAGGCAGCACAGAGACCTAAGGTAACCCTGGAGGAGCTGCAGAGTTCCACAGCAGAGACTGGAGTATCTGTACATAGGACGACAATAAGCCGTACGCTCCATAGAGTTGGGCTTTATGGCAAGAGTAGCCAGAAGAAAGCCATCTAACTTGAAGGAGCAGTTTTGCAAGGAGGAATGGGCAAAAATCCCAGTGGTAAGATGTGGCAAGCTCATAGAGACTTATCCAAAGCAACTTGGAGCAAATTATTGACATTAGGAGGTGAATATCTATGCACATTGACTTTTTATGTTATTTTGTCCTATTTGTTATTTGCCTCACAATAAATAATCTTGAAAGTTGTGGGCATGTTTTGTAAATTAAATGATGCAAATACTCAAACAATCCATGTTAATTCCAGGTTGTGAGACAGCAAAACACGAAACATGCCAAGGGGGTGAATACTTTTGCAAGACACTGTAATTTTTGCTCTAGACTCTGAAATTATTTTTTTAGTTACCCAAGTGATGAGAGGGATTTCAGGGATACAGCGGATGGGAGCAACTGTGGACAACAGCGTGGACAACAGCGTCTAGCAGAGTGGTGTCCGCTCCGAGCAGGAGGTTAACGTAGCATAACATAGCTGGACCACGCACCCACACCAGTGATCTCAGGCTATCCTCAGCCAATCATAAAGTTGCCATCCAGGTTGGTTTGGAATTTCTGCAGTTCTTGGCATGGATCCCATTGGCCAAAACCTGTAATCATGGACCAATGACAAAGCAGCAAGCATTTGCACTTCAACCACTGGGTTATTTTGGTTTAATGTGTATACCCTGTCCATAGTCCTGACAATGTTAAATGCTCACAGTTTTTTTCCCACTACTTTATATATTGATGATTATTGCTGTGGGTGTTTTTTGGCTACAGATTCTACTACATCACCTTGGAAGTTGGTTAAGGTGCTGAAGAAACTTCTGAAATTACGGAACAGAGGCTTAATGATGAGATGTCATTTTGCAACATGTTTATTTTTTTCAGCTAAATGTCAATGCTTCTTTAGTTTCTCATTTAAGCCTCCCTCAGAGTTATTACAAAGCTAACTCTAGAAAAAATCTTTGTTGGAAAGCTTGCAGCGCCAACCACACTGCTTATAACTCCCACAGGCTGGCAGACCACTGTGCTTCTTGTTGAGACCACTGGCCTTGCATATATCTTTCCTGACAATATATTCCCCAGCCTGATCTGCTGGCAATTGCAGTAGGATCGTCCACTACGAAGATCTCCAGTAGACTATTCTTTACAAACGCGTTTGTACTGACCACCCTATAAGGGACAACCTTGGCTCCGGAGTCAGAGACATGTGGTTGTCTAAGGAACCTAAACTGCAATCCCATTGCTGAAAAATGTTGTCCTGCAAATAACACATGCATGTTTGCCCATGGGACTGCAAGGATGCATGCTGACATCAATCAAAAAAAATAATCAAGGCCCTCTGAATGGGCTTGTTCTGACTTCTCAACCATGTCCCATTTAATCCTTATCTCTTTTGCCTGAGATAAAAAGGTATTTTCTGCTCTTGAATCAAACTCCAAACACAGAAATATAATCCTGTGCATCAGAATCAGCCATGGTGTGAGGAATTGACTCTGCTGGGTTTTGAACCCTGGTCCCCAGGCTGCTGAACCTCTTCCCTACCACTGCGCCAGCCTGCCTTTGTGAATTTCCTTGAGATCTGATAAACCTTGACTCTGCTAGCAATAGTATCAGTGACTAGTCTCTTCAGCTGTGTCTGGTCAGGTGTCTGGTCCTTGGCCTATATAAGGCACTTCCTGTCTATGTACCTTGCCAGATTATTGTGGTTCCTGTTCCCTTCAATAAAGTTTGTTCCTGTTTCACCTACAAGTTGCTGAATTGGATCATTGCTGACCTAGGCTGCTGGTCTCCAAAACCTTGTGATTCCAATATCATTACACATGGTTTCTCGTAATTTAGTAATTAACCACCCCACATTCTTTTATACCTCTTTAATTTCTTTGCACTCTGAGAAGCATCTGTTGTTCTTACAGGGCTACTATAAGGCAGTCATCAAAACAAAGCACAGGCTCTATTGCTTCTTGTATGAGGAATGCTACCAACACCTTTAACATCTTTGTGAATACTCTAGTGGAGGACACAAGTCTGGGTGGTAGGGCTGCAAACTGCAACGTTTTTCCTGGATTGCTATGCACAAGAACCTCTGCATGGACAATATTTTACTTCTTAATACTGCTACTGTCAACTTTACAGACTCCATCTTTAACTTTCTTTCTCTTAAAGGGATATCTAAATTTGCTGGATTATGCATGCATCTGATGGAGGAGAATCAGTAGTGTATGGGAAAAAATTTTTTTGCAACAAATGTTTTCTGATTTTAGTAATTTCAGACAGTTGGAAATCAAAGTTAACACCCTCCAAACCCAGGCTAAATTAGCCTCAAATTTAAAATGATGTGTTCTGGCCAATTAGGTTAGTTGAAACGCTTGAATTAGTTCTGAGTTCCTGTCTGTGGTGCAAAGCAGCATGTGAAATGCAGCTTCCTGTCACATATAAGTGATACACTACAAGGTGATTGGCTGAGCAAGCAAGAACAGGTAAATAGTGGGTTAATGCTACCCGGATGCTGCATGTGGATTGGGGGGGGGGGGGGGGGGGATGTGCTGCATACACATAGACTGCTTTTTGCATATAGAGTGCAGAAATATATTAATCCATCTCACTTAGATATGCCCTAAATGATTTGTTAAAACCTCAGATCTAGGACGAGTCTGTAGCCTCCCATAATCCTGAGGACTATAAACATCTTTGTTTCCAAGGAATCAAAACTCTCGTTCACACAAACTCATCAACCGCTTGTGACAACACTCTTCTTTTTTTCTGGATGCTTGGAAATCCAAGATTTCACAATCTTCAGAGTAGGAGACCTCCATGTCTCTAAACTGCAACCTTGCCAAACAAATTGTGCAAATCAACAATCTGCAAAGCAACTCCGTCTCACCCTTATTGGCATCTTGAGTCTAATGCGACAGTGTCCAAATCCACTTTGTTCCGACAGCAGAGACTTTACTATCTCTAATTAGTTTTCTGCCTCCTTCCTTTCTCCTTTGTGAAACGCTGATCTTGATGTACAAGGTATATAACCCTCAAAGCCATCTCTCGGTTTTGAAGGAAATCTGTATTGAAATTGTATTCCTTGAATGGAAAAACATCTGATTCTGATCATACATCGTAAGAAACTTTTGTTTATCTTCTGACAACTTTTCTACTAGCATACACGCCTTCAAAGAGCATCCCACATAACTTTTTTGTTTAGGTCAAATCTGCCAAATGGCCCTTTCTGCTGATGCAGACAATACTGTTCCACAGCTACTCGGAGCATCTCTCAGTATAAAACACACAGAAAATCTGCTGCCATAGTAAGGACTGGCAACATCTTAAGCACCCTTTCCCTGGCACTCGTTTCAACTTCAAAAGCAAGTGTTGCATTGCTCTTGCCACATTGGCTGACATCACTGATGCTTTCATGGCTGTACCCACTGCCTGAGAACTGTTCCTCATGGAAAATTCTGCCCACTTCTCTATTGAGTCCCTGAGAGCCTACACATCATTTATTGGAAGCATAGATCTTCTAGATATCCTTGCTACTGGCGCATGCACTTTCAGAGGTATGTCCTACTTACTTATAAACTCTTCATCCAGAGCCAATAAGTGCTTTACTCTCCATGACATTGTAATCTCGCCTTATCTAATCCGTAATAGCAGAATTTACAGGGAAGACCTTTGGTGTCTCTGCTGTCTAAAAAAAGCTGCATTTTGCATAGACTGTTTCTCTGTACTATCCTCTAAATGAAATGCCGATATGACTTCAGAAATCAAATAACAGAGATTTTATTCCACTAAAAACACATTTTCCCTCCTTGATATCTGACCTTCCTCCTCATTTTCCTCCACAGAAGACAAAACTTTCAATGCCAAAGTAAAGGGAAATTCTTATCTGTGCTTCTGGAGACCTCTCTTGCCTCTCTTTATGTGGATATTTACTTGTGATGACTTGTGTGCGTACTCCTGACAGTCTCTTTTATAGTACTCTGTAACCAGCGCAGGATTTTTTTAAACTACGTTTGTGGTACCTCTTTTATCAAATGGGTGCCTATTTGCTCCTTCAAGCAGTCCTCACACTTTCTTTGTATATCCCAGTCCTCAATCATTCGTTGTCATCTCTAATTTACAGACAACAGTAATTTACTGCCTAATTTTACGGCAGGTTTATGAATCTACAGCTTCTTGTGCTTGTGAGGCTTATAGTTTGTGAAAAGTACAATATAAGAATAAATGACCGCAGGGAGTTCACACAAAATGGACCTAGTTCACCAATATCTGTGTGGCTCACACTTAATTACACCGTGTCTCCTGCCTTAACACTTACACTTGTTATATATTACCAAAATAATAGAAGTGTAATGTGCTGTCTGTCAGCTAGGTCCTTAACTTTTTACTTACTCAATTCCTTTTTAACCCTCTATTTGGTGCCAAATTAGGGGAGGCTTCTTCGTACTTTTTAATCTGTAATAAGCAGAATCTACACAGCCTATGTGTCTGGCAGTGTATGAAAACTTGGCATTGTCCGAATCTGCACATCTCATTTGTAGAAGGTCTGAAAGTTGCTGGTTAGGAGCAGAATGATCACAAACTACCACAGTGTGACCCACCATGTAAGATGGTGCCTGCATCCTACTCCATCCCCTCAGAAGAAATTTCTTGTTAACACTTTTCTTGGTATACATCCTACCTGAGGTAGGACAGAGGGGGGGCTCTAGTGGATAGTGAGGTTTTTTTCTTCTGGGTGTGTACCTGACACAATGTAGAGGAGTGACAGCTCTACTTCATGTTCTCTGCTGCTTACAAAACATAAAGGAAACTATTTTAATCCCAAAACAAATCATAAACAAATCCAGCATTGAAAGTTGATACAAAAGGTGTTTATATATTTTGATGTTATATTTATTATAGGTTGTAGTAATTTGCATACTAGGGCGTAGGATACATGTATAGTACAGTTGATTTTGGTGCTTTCTTTTTTTAAGCAGATCTGTACCATAAAAAAAAAAGTATACATGAAAATGTATATAAAACATTTCAATAGAACACACAAAGGAATGATATGTACCTTGCATTTTAAGGATTTATTCAATCTTTAAAGAAAACAGATGAAACATCACACATATGAATGTTTTAATTTTTCACAACATATTTATGAGGATTTTTTTTTTTATTCAAATTTAACCAAAATACTTTAAGCAGAGCTCTGCAAAATGTCTTTTATAATACTTAACAAAAACAAATGGATATGGCCTTATTATTTATAATCACACTGTGGAAACTGTTCTCTTGATAGCAGTTGAATCCAGTATGAATCTACAGAGAAGCAAATATTATCAATTATTAACATTGTTTGAAAGATGAATAATACCGACAAATGATACGTGTTCTTCATAAGGTTTAGAAGTTTAATAAATGTGTAATGTGAGGAAGAAATACAAATATGTGTTGCTGTCATGTAGATATTTGTCATCTGTGTATTTCATTGCAATTGCAATGCAATTTTTAATTGCATTGTAATCTTGCCCTTAGGTTCTTAAATTATATAGGAGTCACCAGTCCCCACCACACAGCTCTAAAATAAAAAGCACAAAATGGATGGGAGAGAGGGATGTGCACTTTTTATTCTGCAACATCTCTAAACCTACTTTACACATTTTATTTATAATAAATATCTTAATGAAATATTGAAAGAGGTAATGTCTTAACTTCAGGTTATTATTATTGTTCAAATATTTTGTTTTCTACAAAACTACCAAGGTTTCACAGAATAATTTCTGTGCAATGTAAAACCCACTGAAACAGATAACCATAACTTGAGTAATGGTACCTAGTATTATTATCTGTAGAGAAAATATGGAATTGTTTGTTTCTATCTTCTATATGTTAAATTTGTAAAATATTAAGGATGTTTATACTTACTTTACTTCTCTAACTCGGCCAACCCCATTGTGATCAACGACTTATGAACTAGATTTTGTTTTTCATCATATAGAAACACATTGAGATCTGGTAAAGAAGTCTGCAAAAAAACAAGAGAGAGACAGATGGAGCTATATCCATGTGCATTTTTCAATATCCGTATCTCCAAAAGGTATGTCTCAACATCTGTTAGCAAAGTATAAAATGTTTACTGATGGAGAAGATAATTCGATCATTCTTAGAAAAAATAAATACTTACTTTTGCAAAAAGACAATCAAGCCTGATAAATTCCTGGCTATATGCAAGAATATTGCTTTACATAAATACAAGTGGGACTGCCTACCACTAAAAAATGTCAATACATTTCTGGATGTAAAAAACGATACAGCACGACACCACAAGACATGATTATTTATTGTCATTCAGTATATAGAATATATTCAGTATTTTATTTTTCATATTCTAGCCAAACTTTTGAAGTCAGAAAAATGTTCAGTTTTATATTTTGTCATTTTGTTAATTTTATAACTAGTTTAAATGGAAGAATTGGATTTTAATCCCTGGTGCATTACACCTGAGGGCAAGGATGCCAGAAACAAATATAAATTATAACATTACCTTTAATTCTAATGTGTGAACATTTCTTGCAAAATAAACAGTAGCCACTAATAGCTGCATTCATAAGTGAGAGGCTACTAGAGATTCCAGACACATGTCAAGCTGTCACAACAATAATAAATTCCTATTTTTTTCTAGCACTATTTTAAACGGGAAAATATAACATTTCAATTAAATGGTTCCAATCTGACAAACTTGATTATGTAACTTGCTATCTCTTGTATTCTTTTGTCTATTCAGGTATAGCAAGTTATTCTTTTATAAAAGGACTCTTTTGTAATGTTTTGGTTCTAAGTAAATGTTTAACTAGCTGACATAAGCAGGCCTCAGAGTAACATATTTCTTCCTGTTCTCTCCTGTAGAGTGCCATGTTTCACAGCTGTGACAGTGTGAGATCCCACTATTAGGAGACACTGGTAAAACCCTTCCTTTGTGGGTGGAGACTTAAATCAAAGCTGAAACATGACATCCTATACAAGAGAGAACAGGAAGAAAGGGGTCTGGAAGGGGGCTTCTGAGTAAGAGGTGAAGAGAAGTTTTGAGAAGTGAACATTTTACACAAATAAAGGAGAACATTGATAAAATCACCTAGTTAAAATATTTACACAACGCATAATATATATAAAATAAATAAACAATCAGCATCATCTAGGGACATATAGGCCCTCATTCAATTGCAATTTGGCCAATTGAATAGGGGTCTAAATAAGCACATAACATATTTTTTTAAAGAAGTTTTTAGTTAGTAAACATCTATCCAAAAGCAAGGTTTTCACTAACTAAAAACTTATTTAAAAAAAATATGTTATTTGCTTATTTAGAGCACTATTCAATTGGCCAAATCGCAATTGAATGAGGGCCATAGACTCTAAAATTCTAGAGAAAGATAAAGCTCAACGCATGTCCTGCATTATGGAGAGCATGCACAAAATTTCCTACCCCCCCTTTTCCTACCCCCTATTTTCCTTTTCTTATTAATTGTGATTAATAATATATTAAAGAAGAAAAGGAAACAAAATGTTAAAGAAGTTTACTATATACATTGGTAGTTTGTTACAATATAATGGAAAAAAGATTTCATGTACTTTCCTTGCATTTAAATAAAAATGATTGGATCTATCCCATTTTAAATATACCACCACTGGCAGCTGAAGTCGGCAAGTGGCCGCTAGATAGCGCAGAGGATATTTTGCAGCGCTGCCGATATTTCACGCAAGTTGTAACCTTAGAAGGTTACCCTAATCCTTAAACTAACCCTAAAAGGTTACCTAACCCAACTCTATAGTATGGGCACTGAAAATCGCAAGCGCCATCTAGCGGTTTGTGGGCGGTACTGCTGATGAATGATTTAAAAACAAATATACTCCATTCCATGTCTACAAATGCTCATAATCTTGGGAAGAATTTTCCAGAACTAATTTTCAATAATGACTGTAGACAATTTGCATTTGGTAGGTGAAATGGAATCTTGGGATAGTGAGATAGGAGTGGTTGGGACCTCTGGGCCACACATATCTCCTACATAACTAGCAGCTAGGAGATAAGTATATTATTAGAAATAAAATCAATAGTTATAACAAAAGCCAGCTTAATTTTCAAACCTGCATTTTAAATTTAGAATTGTAACCCCATGCAGATTTTATTAAACTTAGGCACTTAAGGGGTAGGAGCAGTTTTGGCCAGGACATGTCATGTGGGAAGTCCGCATTATGTTTTTGTTGTTTAGGCGTTCGGTTATGTCCAACTCTCCGTCACTTAATGGACCGCAGCACGCCTGTTACATCTCTGTCACTGTCCGCCCTTGTGGTCCCCTTCTTCTGCCTTCCATACTTCCCAGCATTAGAGTTTTCTCTAGGTAATTCTGCTGTCTCATGATATGGCCTAAAGATTTATGGCTTCAGCCTCATGATCATACCTTTTAGTGAACAGTTTATATTGATTTCATGAAGTACTGATTTATTGGATCATCTTGCACTATGTCACTGCCTCCACTTCTTCCTTATTTGCCAGGAACGGATATTGCCGTTTGCCATGATCTTTGTTTTTTTTAACATTGAGCAGCAGGCCAGCTTTTGCACTCTCTTCTTTTACCCTCATCAATAGGTCCTTTAGTTCCTCCTCACTTTCAGCCATCATCATATGATTGCCATATTTGAGGTTGTTAATATTTCTTACAGCAGTATTGATTCCAGCTTTCGATTGATCTAGCCTGGTCTTCTGCATTATGTACTCTGCGTATACGTTGAATAAATAAAGTGACAATATACAACCTTGTCGCACTCCTTTTCCGATCTTGAACCATTCTGTTAATTTCTGACCGTAGATTCTTGGTTCACATATAGATTCTGCAGGATGTGGATCAGATGATCTGGTACTCCCTAATCTTTAAGAACTTACTTGCCACATTTTGTTGTGATCCACACAGTGAAATGCTTTAGAGTAGTTTATGAAGCAGAAGTAAATGCTTTTCTGGAACTCTCTTGCTTTCTCTATTATCCATCGGACATTGGCAATATGATCTCTTGTGCATCTTCCTCTGCGGAACCCAGCTTGCACATCTGGCAGTTCCCGGTCCATATATTGTTGGAGTTGAGGTAGGAGGATCTTAAGCATTACCTTGGTCACATGTAAAAGGAGTGCAATTGTTTGCTAATTGGAACACTTTTTAGCACTGTTTTTTGGGGATTGGGATGTAGACTGACTGTTTGCTGTCTGTTGGCCCTTGTTGAGTTTTCCACATTTGTTGGCATAAGGCAGGAGAGCAACACTTTTACAGCATCATCTTGTAGAATAGTTCAAATAGGATTCCATCAACTCCTGCAACCTTGTTAGTAGAAAGGCATCCTAGGGTCCATCTCATTTCGCTCTTTAAGATGTCTGGTTCCAGCTCATTGTACACACTATTGAGGTAATCACTGATGTTAAGATCCTTCCTGTATAGGTCTACAGTGTATTCTTAACAGCTCTTCTTTATCTGATCTTCTTCTGTTAAGGCCCTACCATTTTTGTCTTTTATCACACCCACTTTGGAATAAAAGGTGCCTTTGAGATCACCAATTTTCTTGAAGAGATCTCGAGACCATTTTTTTTTTATCTTCTTCAATCTCTTTACATCACTCATTGTAGAAAGTCTACGATAGGTGTAACCTAATAAGGCTGCATTTAAGAAACATCAATTAGATGCACTTATACATTCTTATTTATTTAAAAAAAAAAAAATCTAATGACTACTAACTTAAAAGAAATGGAAATAATTTAAATGTGATATAATTGTGTTTAGGACCAGTACACAAATTAGTTTTATTTTCTACGTTTTGGCAATTTATTTTCATAATTATTTTTTGTGAGGTAACAAAAATATATATTGGTAGAATTTTATTATTTTTAAAGTTGAACTAACCTTTTAATAACTTTGTTGCAACTAATTTTTGTAGGAAAGAATTTGAATATTTTGTTGCAGCATGGAGGCTCACAGTTTCAGCTCATCCTCTACATAGGTATGCGTTATTTGTGACCATAACGGCGTGTTTATTTGGGTCATGTAAGAGAATGGAGATTTGAAACAATAAGTGGTTGAAAAGCAAGAAAGCATTTTTCTAAACGGTTACCAAAAGCCTGGGTATTGTATTGCAATCTTCTTTTTTAAATCTTCTTAGGTCAGTATTCCTGGACACCTACAGCCTTATTAAATTGCGATTCGGTAAATTTATAAGGGCTCTATTTATGCACATAGCATATTTTTTTTACAGAAGTTTTTAGTTAGTAAACTTCTATCCAAAAGCAAGGTCTTCATTAACTAAAAACTCAACTTAAGTAGAACAAAATATGCAAATGAAATATTCAAATGGAACATAAAGGCTTAAGCCAATCTGTGAGTGACCACACTTAGTATCTCTCAAGGGGAAAGGAAAGTTTCCTCTGTAATGATACAAGTGAGCTAAAGTGGAAGAAACATCCTCAACAGATACCATGCCATAAAAGCTGTGCCTTCGTGTTGTCTGTTCTCATGTGTGCATTTCTCAATTTGTTAAGCCTGATTATTTCTTTAAGATTTACAGGGTAATCCAAATGTAGACTAATCAGTCTGCTCCTAGGGAGAGTCCAGCAGTACTTCATTGAAGAAAGTCAGTAGGCTTAAACATACATCTTGGATCTTACCTTTTCTTTCCATCAGTATATTTTCTTATAGGACCTAATCTGTACTGGGACAGAGGCTGGTTAAAATGTCACATGAAACTTTATATCTCTCTATAATGCCACTGTCAAAATTGGAATAAACAGTTTGTTCATGTCGAAAGACATGCCACGAGACCAGAGCTGTTACTTAAACAACCACTCTAAGTAGCATGTCCTATGGGATCAACCAAAAAAGGTTTGTATGAAGCAGAGATTGTACTACTTATATTAGAAGAGTTATCGTCTTGAGAATTTTAAAACTGTATATATTAAAATAATATAGTGAAATTCCCCCTAAACGAGCATAAATAGTGAAATATTTTGGGACAACCTACTTCTGATTTTAACCTTGCCAGTTGCGGAAAAAAAATACATATTGTTGAATAGGTGGCATTATGATTATATTATACTGAAATATAAAAATGTTAGAAAAAAATTAACTGGATTATAAAACAAATCTACAGCTATGTTTCCCTGCCGTGTCTGCCTTACTCTAAAGAAACATTTCTTGTAATTGCAGCTATTGTAGTGAAGTTTCTGAGAAAAGATATTAAATTTTATAAACTCTACGTTGGCATTGTTACTTTTAGAAATGTTTATCCTTATATTTCAAAGTGAGTGCTAATGCAATCTATTAACATGCTTTGAATATATATATATATATATATATATATATATATATATATATATATATATATATATATATATATATAAACAAACATGCAAACACATGCATTTTAAGAATGACAGATTCTTACTATACATGAAGCATAAAGTTCCTTCCCTTGAAGAAGATCCATCATTGCCCACAAGGCTTTCAAACTCCAGGCAGGACAGTAAGGAAGTCTCTCTGTTTCAAAATCCTCTTTCGGTGGCTTAAATCCAGCTAATTTCACTTTTATTGCTTTTGCAGGATGCTCAATAAGGCTAGGAGGCAGCTGAAACAAGCTTCAGAAAAAAACAACAAAATATTAGACATATAAAACTGTAATGCTTTTGACAAAGTAGGATGAAAACCATGATATAACTTAAATTTCCCATTACTATTTCTTCCTAGCCCTTCTGAATCACTATCTTGTCATGGTGAAGGGGCTTGTGTACCTCAGTGAAGCTGTGTGCTATACCATGTAGAGTCACCCAAGATGGGCAGCTCATAGCAGAGAGGTCAGGCAAATCAAGGTCCACTGAGAAGGAACTGGCAAAACACTTCCGTATCTTTGCCAAGAAAACTATATATGGATAAGCACAACCAGAAACACGGAGAGATATAGTGACATATGGTCACCAAAGGTCGTATATGACTGAAGGACTAAACAACAACAATTTCTTAACATATTTCTTGCTCAATAGTGCAAAGGAGATGGTTAGTGCATGCTTCTCTGTAACCCCCAAATATGCATACTATGTGTTATTCTTAGAGAACTATGCTTAAGGGATACTAATCTCTTCTAACTTGCTAAGCTGCATTCTGGCAGAGCAAGTTATATTAAAATGTAAAAAACATTGTCTTTATTTGAAGTGTGATGCGTTTGCTTACTTTTCAGCTGATGCATTTTTTATTTGTTTACCAAATTTAGGCTTGCCCACATGCTCTGCGTCTGGAAGCCGATTGTGTTCTTATGCAGCCAATAGCTACAGCCGAACGGTCGTTTCTACTTTATTGCAATGAGGAATCATCATCCAATCATCGCGTCTCAGCATCCCAGCACTGTACTGACAGGCAGAGAGCTCATGTGACAGCCTCTGCCTGTCTATTATGAGTGTGCACTGCTGATCCCCCTCTTGGTCCCCCTTGCTGTCCCCCCATTTAAGGGGGGGGGGGAGCGGCAGGGGGGTCAGGAGAGAGTGACTGTGTGTGACGGAGTCAGTGTGAGTGTGACAGAGTCAGTGTGAGAGTGACAGAGTGAGAGTCCATGAGTGAGACAGTGTGACAGAGTGTGTGAGAGAGTGACAGAGAGTGACTATGTGTCTGAGTTAGTTTGATTGAGTGAGTGAGTGTGTGAGAGTGACTAAGTGTGAGTGTAACTGGGTGAGAGTGACTGAGTCAGTGTGACGGAGTGAGTGACTGAGTGATATATACACACAGACATGCCCATGCTGTGTGTGAGTTTTTTATTTTATTTTTTTGTGTTTTTAGATTTGCACGGTTCGGCCGTTAATTTTGTATTTTTCCGATCTGGTATTTTTTTCTAAGTTCCGCGTTCCTCAACTGCTTGTAGCCTAAGGCAATCCCGCATTTCCTAACTAAGGCATTGAAAAACGTGACTTGGCCTCCAAACAAACGGCTCGCCTCACAAGGCTCATTTCGTTTAAGTCCCGCATCGTTCAATGATTTGACTGCTCGCCTTTGGCGCTCATCGCCTAAGTGCTGCAAATTTTAATGCCTCAACAAGTCATGCGCAATAGTGCAAAGTGTGACAACGTCTTGCAGTTTGACAATTATAATATGTGATATATATATACACACACACACACACACACATATAAACAATAAATAAATGAGGATAAGCTAATATATAGAAACATATATTTGTATTTATGTTCAAATACTTTGTTATAATGTTTTTAAAAAGTGTTGTATATCTGTATGTTTTATGCAATTGTTCCTTACTTAAGGCATCGTTATGCCTGCAGAAAGAGGAGAGAGAAAAATGGCTGCCAAGCAAGGCAGACCAGCCTCTATGCATTATGTCACTTTGCTGAGCAGACACCCTTGTCAATCAAATTCATTCTCATAGTTCAATGGAGACACACCCCTGCAACCTGGTTGGATGAAGTAGTTTAGGAGGAGGAACAGAGCTCTGCCTTAGCTGTGAACGGAGGGAGAGGACTGTCTCTAAATTGTAAACAACCTGAAAATCATACATTTCTGTAGAACGGATTTTTCAAAGAAAAATGGACATATTTCAAAAATTAAAAAAATATCTCAACATGCCTTTTGGAGATCTAGAATATGGTATGGTCCAATCTGTGTTAAATTTACTATTCCTTTAATGTTTCAGTAAAAGTAACATTGGTACTTAGAAATAGTGATCAACTTAGTAACATACAAACTGATGCTATTGAACTAAATCTGTATAATATAAAATGTATCACATATACCTTGCAATTGCAGGTTAATTGCGGTTCTTAAAGCAACACTAAATTCATGAGTACGGAAACATATGCTGTAGAACAAGTTAAATAATGTGAAATCACATATGATAGTTGTGTATGCATAGGCCGTTAGATACACTTTGCCAGCCTCGCAAAGCGAGACATTGACACCTGCACTAACATCGTTGCTCGCATTGCGGTCAGTAGGACCGCAACTGCGAGCCTTGCAAAGAGAGGCGATCAGTTGAGGCACGCCACTGTAAAGCCCGCGGGACTTAGGCTGCAATGAGCGCTGCAGGCGCTCATCGCGAGGCCCGTGGGACTTCGGGACAAAGTCCTTAGATGGACCGTGGGCCTTGCAAAAATACGACTTTAACCGCCGAACCACGGAACTAGATAGCAACAAAAAATATGTCTCAAAGTAACTTACACAGTACAGGGGGAGGGGCAAGGAGTCAGTGAGGGAGGTTGCAATTTAATTTTCTGGTGCAGTCTCTCCACTATCTGTAAGCCTCATGCTCTGCTCTCTCACTCTCTCTGGAACAACAATCAAACACACGGTCTGAAGTTTTGCTGCAGTCTCTCCACTATCTGTAGGCCTCATTCTCTGCTCTCTCACTCTCTGTGGAACAACAATCAAACACACTGAAGTTTTGCTGCAGGTATCTAAAGACAATGTGGAGCCATTTCAACTTGTACTATATGTAATATTATCAATATTTGTATGAATGTTTCTGTGATATAATATCTGATGAGATAGAAACTTTTACTAAGCAAATCTATACCTATGCATTTGTCTGAAACCCCCCTTACCTTGCCTGCTCCCCCACCCCCAAAGCCTGGTTTTATTGCTTATCTGTGAAATAACATTTGTCCATCCTTCTCATTTTCTGTTGCAGTCTCTCCACTATCTGTAGGCCTCATTTTCTGCTCTCTCACTGTCTCTGGAACAATAATCACTTCCCACACCGCTTATTTCTCTTGATTTATTGAGTCACTCAAATTTCCTAGAGCTGATCAATTAGCAACACCTGCTAACTATACCTAATTAATCTATTACTCAATGTTTCCTTATGCCTGTTCCTTCCTCATTACATCCTGTCTTTTCCTCAAGCTCCTCTTCTCAACTTTTCCACATCATGTCTCCAACATAACCATCTCACCTTACATGCTCTCCTCTCCTCTTGTATGCTCCCATGAGCTACTCTCATACCTCCATTTACTATCTCCTCCCCCTTCTAAAGCTTATAAGCAGAAACACTTCTGCAAGTCCAAATCCCACTACCTTTCCCTCTCTCTCATTCTTCTGTTGGCTTCTTGAGACATACCTCCTAACACAGGCCCCTCACCTCCCACTCGCATATTATACTATCTGACAACTAGGGCCAGATAAGATATTACATACTAGGATCACTTACCAAAATACTTTCTCAGATGCTTTCCTTTTCCTTCTATATGAAAAACCATTCTAACTTTCCATACCCTCCTACCTAATGAAACTTCACTTTCTTCCTGACCCTTGCTATTTCTTATCTGCCTCTTCCATCCCCTTTAGATTGTAAGTAGAGAGTTTTCAATCTTGTAGAGTGCTTTGGGAAAAAAACACTTTCTACAAAGATTCTAAGCTCAAAACAGGGTCCTCCATTTTTTGCAGTTTGTTAAAATTATATTTTTCCTTGTTCTTTTCCTCTGTATAGCACTACGCAATATGTTGACGCATTACAAATAAAAGTAATAATAATAATAATAATTTGAGGCATACTTTGGATTATTTAACGCTCTAAAATAGCTGAAGCGAGAAAAAAATGGCTGCCGAAAAAAAGTCACATGTCAAAAACGAGGCACGTAAAAACAATAACGAAGCCAGTAACACTTACACGAAGGTAGTAAAAACCAAGCAAATCCAGTAACACAACAACAACTCAAGGCACGCGGGAGATAGTAAAAAAATCCGACATTTTGTAAGAAGCAAGCCTGTAACTCTGAAACGCCCACATTACCAACCTAAAATGGCAGAAAAACTTTAAATTGCACATGTGCATCTTCGTCCTCGAGCTTGCATTCTATATATACTCTGCAGACTTTACAGAACTTTATCACTTTCTCCTCAGATAATCAACTGTGTGCACATTCTCTGTGGACAAATTTTATGAAGAGATTGTTAACTATGATTTTTCTCAAATACATTCACAACTAATAGGTAAAGTATTATAATTTATTAAGTTATTAATTGTTTATTTAGATTGTAAAAAAAATATATAAATTTTAAAGATGACGCCATTTAAGGCATTGTAAGCTGTAGTTGAATTAATATTATTAGTTTAATAATTTATGATTTGCATAAAAAAATAATTACAAAACATGCAAAATTTCATATTTTTAGCGGACGCCATTTAACATATTATAAGCTGCGTATATTTATTATTGCTAGCCTCGCATTGTGTGGCAAACAGAATTGCCAGACTTTTAATTTTACTCCCGTCACTTTTTTGACGGGCAATTTCCTAGTCTTCGTATAAAATCCAAACTATATTTAAAGCAGGCTGAGCTTAAATATCTCCACTGATGAGGCTTTGTTTTCTGCAAAGCCTCATTTCTTTTGAACTTGTGGTGCTGTCACAATATCTGGTGTTGCCTTATCTTAAAAAAATACTAGCAAGAAAAAAAAAAAAAATCCTGGTAAAAAAAGCCATGGATAGAAAAAAAGAAATGCATTCTATACTAATTGCTCTGAATAAAAAACAGAAGGTAAGCAAATAGGATTTATTACATTTTAAAATATATGGCTATGACAAAAAAGGAAAAACAACATTATACCATACAATTTGGGATAGCTGGTTCTAAGGGATACAGAATATTTTTTCCCAAACTGGAAAAGTTGCTATTTCTAGTTATCTTTGTTTATTTTTAACTTTTATGTCATGTTCGTGCAGATGTGTTGATTGTTTATGTTTGCGTAACAAACATTTCTGCAATACATGATGGATTTAAAATACAAATTCTAATAAATTGTGATATAAAAAATAAATGTCTAACACTTTGACAAAGAGCATTCACCTCGTCTTGGAAAACCCAACCCCAACGTGTATTAGAGGAGGATATGTTGCTAGTAGTTGGACGTTTGACAAAAGTGAAAGATAGACTACGTAATGTGATTTTGTTAAAAAAATATTTAAATACAATTAATACAATAATTAAATGAAGTACCAAAAATCTGTGGTGTCAGTTAAGACTCTTTACTACTGGCAACAAGGCAAAAACAAGATTCGTCAGAATCAACTTTTGACATCCTTGCTGTACAAATTTAGAGCATGGGTTGAAACTGTTCGGTAAATGTTAAAGCATAAACCAACAAAGCAGGCATATTCAGATTAAAAAAAAGAAAAATAAGAAAATATTTGCCTCAAGCAGTATCATAAAGGAAGTGCTTGAGAACATTTTACAGCAGGAAGAGAGATGCTGGAGTGTGAGGAACACGGTAGATATTCAGATTCAGGAGTATCCTGAAGTCCAATAAAAAAAACTGGTTAGAGAAAGATACAGGAATACATTTAAGATTGTTCCCTAGTCAGAAACTCACATTATTGAGGAAACGCAGACATATACACACATACACACACACACACACACACAATAAGACAGAGCTGTTGACAAGAGTGGAGAGGCGGTACTTTTGTGAGGGGCCTGCAACGGAAGGGGGACCCAATGCAGACAGGCATTTACATTATGTAGTAGCGAATTGCCCGTCAAAAAATTATGGCAATAGAATTGTAAGTCAACGAATGGTGTTTGGCACACAAATTAAGTGTTTTGGTTGTGTGAGTACTTTTTGCGCTTATTGCGAGCCTTTAGTGAGCGCCTTTGGCGCTCATCGTTTGGCTGGCAATGAGTGCCTTCGACGTTTATTGCGATCGTGTATTGTGGTGTTTTTTAAAGTGTTGTTTATCTGTATGTTTTAATAATTACTAAATAAATGAAATAATAAATTAACATACCTTACCTATTTGTAATTAATATATGCAGCAAGCAATGGGCTCAAGAGCTAACAATCTGTTTTGATGTTCCTGCAGCATCCAATGTAGATTTGCAGTTTTGTTCAGCTGAGGTGTAAGTGTCAGCAATGTGTGCAGTGTGTAGTGTAAATAGGCTGCGTGCACGAGGGGAAGCCGTTTGTGTAGCAGGGTACTTTCGCATTCTGTAAGTTAGTGTTGTAAAATGGCGGCGAATGTGTATGTGGTACGCAGATTTGGATGATTTCGCGTCCCTGCTAATGGTGTATGTTTTAGGTCGTACGGGTTTTCGTAAAAGTCGTATGTGCTTGGCGGTGTTTTGCGGCTTTAGGGGTCGTGTAACCTTGTTTTCGTTTTTTTTCGGCTGCCATTTTTTCTCTCGCTTTCTCTCTGGGATTTTTGAGTGTCTAAACTTTTTTTATTGTACTGAAATCGAGGTGTTACCTGTCTTCCAGACGTCCTGGGTGTGTCCCCTTGCTGTGGGTAAGGTTTTTTTTTGTGTGTGTGTATTTTGTGTTTTTTTTTATGTTTTCGGCTGTGCGGCAGTTGTCCGTTAAGGTCGTAGTTTTGAAAGTCCGTAATTTTTTTGTGCAAGTCCGTATTTATTCATTGCGTGTTTTGTCCACATTTGCGTACTGCAATGAGTCTTGGGCTCATTGTAGACGATGTGGGAGCCTCCACCTCCGCAAATGCGGTGAGGCGGAGTCGTATAGGCGCTCATCTCCACCAGCGCAAGGAGCGCCTTTGGCGCTCCTTGCCTGACCGCAACCCTCGCTTTGCGAGGGCCGCAGTTTCCCCGTTGCATTAGCAACAGGTTTTGCCAAGCCCGCCTGCTGACAACTATAAATGAGATTGAGATGTCTATCATGAGGGGAGGAAGGCACAGAAATCCATACTCCTGTGACTGACACATTAACACTTTATAACTAATAATTAAAAAGACGCATATATGAATATTTCATAGGAGAAAGGAAAAGAGAAATTAAAGGGGAAAGGGATAAAAAGATGGAAAGAAATAATACACAAGAAGGAAGGAATTAAATAGAATACTGAGAATTTATGCTTTTTTCTGATTGAGTATTTGTAGCTCTACCCTGGTTAAATCCAACAGATTTATATCTAATAAGGAGTTGGTAAAATTACTAATTATCAGGATGGTATAAGTAGTTGTATTTATAAAGATCATGAGAATAACATTCCCTCTTAGGTTGAAATCATTAAGGATTAATAAAGATTAACTCTGATTGAAGAATATGTAGAAACAGATCCCGGAGGCAGATACATAATCTGGTTAGGTAGGATTAATAATTACTAATATAGGAGTTAGATACAGATAGCGGTGTATAGAAAAAAACACAACAATGACAGGGAGTGGAAGACAAACACAGGAGATTGACTCCACATGGGGTCTAATTGTCTGGCACCTGAGGAAAAAAATATAAAAAATATATAAACAAGAAACAAATGTAAGGTAAATAGTATATAGATATATAAAAATAGATTACAAATTATAAGTTTTAAAAATCAGGAATATTCAAATGCGTTTCGCCAATTGAATGGCTTGCTCAGTGGAAAAATATATGTGTGCAGAGAGAGGACAGCTATAAATAAATCGTCTGGCGCTCATTTGGCGCTTGAAAATGAAAGTAAATCTACTTCCGGGTCATGGGATGCACATGCAATCATGTGACGTATATGTATGTGTGTAAAAAAGATACACAAGACTAATAGTTCAAAAACATAGCAGTCCACCATAGTACAAGACATATATACCGTGTTTCCCCGAAAATAACACCAGGTCATAGATTAATTTTAGCTTCAAAAAATGCAATAGGGCTTATTTTTTATTGTACGACATTTATTCAAACACAATCATGTCATCTTCATCTGGAGCATCTTTATAACTCTCCAAACCCCGAAAAGTCAATGTCCTCAACAAAGGACTTGAATGCAAGTGCACATTTAATAACCTCAGTACGTTCCAGCTTGAACAGTGTTGTAGATCTTCTTAGAGACAGTTCATATCGCTGAAGTTTGCCATCCAGACAGTGTTGTGATGCTTTGAATTCTTCTGGGGAGGTTTCCAGCTGTGGTGCCATTGAAGAGCAAATGCTTGAATATCAGCCCTGCGCACAACTAAAGCCTTTGCTCTCCTGTCAGCAATCCATTCACAGACGAGGTCTTCCAGCTCAGGATATAATTTATCTACCTCTACAGAATATATTAATTCAATAAAGGGTAACAAATTCCGACATTTAGATATGCAGGCCATTGGAGTACACGGATGTCATCTCAAGCTGGTTGTATGAACATGACACGGAGGTGTTCCTTTGTTACATGACTTGTTATCCTGCTGGAAATTGCCATTAGAAGATGGGTAGACTGGCGATAAAGGGATGCACATGGTCAGAAAAATACTCAGGTAAGGTTGTGGCATTTAAGCTATGCTCAATTGGCATTAATGTTCTAATGATTGCCAAGAAACCATTCCCAACACCATTACATCAGCAGTATGAACCCTTGACACAAGGCAGTATGCTTTCATGCTATTTATTAGTTACATAGATATACAGAGTAATTTAGGTTGAAAAAAGACTTTAGTCCATCAAGTTCAACCTTTTTAGATCTCCTCTGATCTGCAATACGCGGATTTATTGTTAATTGATCCAGAGAAAGGCAAAAAAAAACAGAAAAAAAAAAAAACAGTAAAACTTTGCCAATTGTCTCAACAGGGAAAAAAATATAAAATTCCTTTCTGACCCCAGATACTGGCGATCGGATTCAGCCCTAGATCACTACTCCCTCTCTATTTATCCAGGATAGCCCTTCATGCCCTTTTTATTTAAAAATATATCCAATCCCTTTTTAAAGTTATCTATCGAATCCGGTGTCACCCTCTCCTTTTGTAGAGATTTCCACAGATTAACCACCCTTACTGTTAAGAACCTTTTTCTTTCTTTAAGGTGAAATCTTCTTACTTCTAATCTCAAAGGATGTCCCCATGTCAGTTGAAAACCTCTTGGCAAAAAAAGTTACCTTGACAATGCCTTGTATTTACCCTGGATATATTTATATAAGGTAATCATATCCCCTCTTAGATGCCTTTTTTCTAGAGTAAATACATTTAATTTGGTTAGTCTTTCTTCATAATTTAGCCCCTCCATTCTTTGCCCTTCTCTGTACTTTTTCCAGCTCTAAAATGTCCTTTTAATGTACTTGTGCCCTAAATTGTACTCCATATTCCAAATTAGGGCATACTAGGGATTTGTATAGTGGGAGAATTATATTTGCATCCCTTGTTTCTATACCCTTCTTAATACATGCCAATATTTTACTAGCCTTTGCAGCTGTTGCTTGGCATTGAGCACTGTTACCTAGACGGTTGTCCACAAGTACTCCTAAATCCCTTTCAATATCTGATACCCCTAGATTTGCTCCATTAAGATTATAAATGGCATGGCCATTTGTCCTTCCCAGATGCATAACTTTACATTTGTTTGTATTAAATCTCATCTGCTACTTAGATGCCCATTCCGCTAATTTATGCAAATCCCTTTGAAGGCAGAGTACAACTATCCAGTTTTGGTTACCATGTGTCCACTTTAGCCTTGGTTTCCTGTTCTTAGTTGACAAGATTGTAATCTGATATGGTCTTCTGCTATTGTAGCCGGTGTACTTCAAGGTTCAACGTGTTATACATTCAGAAATGTTTTTCTGCAACCCACTAATATACGTGGTTATTGGAGTTATGGTGCCCTCCTGAAACAGTCTAGCCATTCTACACTGACCTCTCATTAACAAGGCATTTTCTCTACCCATAAATGCAGCTCATGGATCTTTTTGTTTTATTTCCCACCATTCTCTTTAAACTGTTGGAGCAGTTTCTTAAGGACTTAAATCACCCAGTCTGGCACCAATAATCATTCCATGATCAAAATCACTTAGATCACATCTTCCTTAATCTGATGTTTGGTCTGTATATTGCTATAAAGATGTCTAACATATCAAACATGTTATCTATTCAGTTCAATAATTAAACAAAAAATTCAGAACCATAGAAAACCTGGGGCTAGAAATAGAAAACAATAATAACTGGCGACTTACCGTCAAAAATGACTGCAATAAAATTTGAAGCCTGGCAATGCTGTTTGCCACACAATGCGAGTCTCTCCCCCCTCTAACTTGACGCTCATTGCAGCCCCGTCAAGCCAGTCATGAACGGGCCTCGCGATGAGCGCCTTTGGCGCTCATTGCAGCCCCCGCCAAACACATAACTTTTGGGCCCGTAACTTTTAACATTGCATGATGACAACTCGCAATGACATATGACATTATATGTGACTAGCGAATTGCCTGTCAAAAAATTACGGCAATGAAATTATAAGCCAGGAAATGCTGTTTGCCACACAATGCAACGCTTTTGCTTCTCTGAGCACCTTCAGCACTCGCGGAGAAGCCCCGCGATGAGCGCCTAGTAAACAGGCCCCTCATTGCAGGGTTCATTAACTTCCAAGTTTTGTGCTTGGGAATGTCCTGTGTCTCTTTCCAGCATCTCTCCCCTGTCCCTTCCCAGTGTGTTTCTCCTCTATGTGTCTGCTGAATGTTTGTGTGGCGCGCGCTGACTGCCGTTTTTTTTTTTTTTTAAAGTCCTGCGTGCCCGGCGTTTTGCCAGTGTAGGTGTTGCTGTCTTTGCTGTAGTGTATTTTCTTAGTCCCGCGTGCCTCAGCTTTGTTTTTATCCAGTCTCAGATTTATTTATGTTTTTCGTCCTCCGTTTTTTCTCTTGCTTAGCCGATTTTCGTGTGCTGAAACACAGCAAAAAAGGCTTCAAATTGCTTGCACCCTCACTCCCCGGCTCTCCTCCTGTGCTGTGTGTGTGTTTTCATTTTTTTATTTTTTATTATTTTTAGTTTTTTGGGGGATTTTTAGATTTCCACAGTTTGGCCGTTAACTTTGTATTTTTTCAAGGTCGGATTTTTTGCCCCTGAGATCGGATTTTTAAAAAAAATCTAAGTCCCGTGTTCCTCAACTGTTTGCAGCCTAAGTTCCGCGAGGCTCGCAGGAGTGCCTTTGGCGCTCATTGCCTAAATCCTGCGAGCTCGGAAGGCTTCAAGCATGACGACAAATCGCAGTTTGACAATTATAATATGTGATAATAAAGATTATACACAAAAATGATATACATAAATATAAAGTATCCAATTCTGCAATCCATTTAGCTTCTTATTCATTTAGTCTTAATTTTCTGTTGTATTCTGGTTTTAACCGAGTTACCAACATATGCTCTTTTCCAAAGAGCTGGAGCTAGGAAAAATCCTCATTCTATACAATGGAACTCAAAATACCCCACTACAGCATAACACATACACTGCTTAATTTAAAATGAAATTCATTTAAAAAAAAATGGGAATTACTATGAGTGACTGAACTATAAACAACAATGACTATGTATGGATGAGCAGAATCAATGAAAGAATTCCAGAAGTTTGTAAAGGAGTTTCCACATTGTAACCTGCAACCACATAGTAATTGCAATCAAAATGGCCTTGATATAGAAAAACTAAATTTTTACACACACAAAAAGAGGAGTTGCATACCAAATGAAAAAATACCAGTATCAGTTAAAAGGTAGCATTTAAAAATACATAAATAAAGGACAACAAAAATAAATGCCAAAAATTGTAATAAAAAAATAAATAAAAAAAAGAGGGTGGTTACAAACCAAGAAGCTTGTCAGACAAACATAAGTTCCCTCTGAGCTGGCCACAATCCATAATAATGAGGTTCAAGTCTATCTACTGATGTACAGCTCCAGACATTGAATTTGCACATCAAACTTAGACCCAAATCACCCAAAATGAAATCTATTTTTTGGGTTATCTGGTCCAGAATATGACCCATGCTCATTTCTAGCTGCTCCTAGTTGTGAATACACCTCATGAATATCAACAAGCTCAAACACATTTGGCAGCTTGCATGCCACACATCCAAGACTCACATGATTGCGGTGCAAGCTGGAAAAAGGTGACAAACTCAATACATACATGGAGTGCTCTGATCCAGCAGGATGTCACACTGTACAGTGAAGATGGTCTCTGAAGACTTGGCTGCTGTAATGAGAACATTCAGCCACAAGCAAATGTGATCTCTCCTACAATGTACTCAATGAAAGAAGGGGAAATAGTAATATTTTTTTACGGCCTATACCTGCATAAAAGCACCTGGGTAATTCAGGCCCTTAATACACACAGCTAAGTAGTACAGAATGAAAAGTCTTTATAACAAGGCAAAATGTCTACCGATTACACTTCACAGCATTTTCCTAGCCAGTGTGAAATGCTGACTGACACATTCACCCTACAAAACGTCACTTAGTCTTTCAGTAATTTACTGGTGATGCCTAACTCATGTCATGAAGGGGAATTTACAGAGACCTTTCCAGGTAATATACATATACATCACTGACAAACCAAGAGTAAGGCTTTTCAATTTTAAGAAACGCTTTTGAATGGTCTAGACCAAAAAATGGAATCTCATAGAGTGAATGTAGTGAGGGTTAATCCCAATTTAACCAACTAGCTGATCTGTGATCCATCTGCTGTGCTGTAGGAATAGGTTAATTGAAAGTGGCACAACTACCACCCCACAGGTGTTATAGAGAACAAATGGTGTTTTGTGATGTCCCTGTAGACCATCGCCACATAAAATAATTGTCACATATTGGGACTGCTGGAGTACAATTTGTAGAACTATCAATATTACAAATATCCCTCTTTCTATAAACAAGGTTGCAGACTTGATATATTATATCTTGAAGTTTTCTGACCTTATTTAGCCATTGCTACCCTCCTAATGGTCAGAAAATATTTTATTTGATGACACAGGGTAGGAAGCACAAGAAAGTGGAAAATCACCACTAATTCAACTCTGCTTGTCTATCAAAGAATCCTCTACACCAATCAGGCTAGATCTTGCAGCAGTCTTCCTAGGCTACGTAAACAAAAAATTACAGCCAAATAAAAATATATGTAAAACCCTTAGGCATACATAATAATTACAAACCAAAGTCTTCCTAAGCTAGCAGCAAACCACTAAACAAGCTAGATATATAGTAATTAGCCTCATGAATCAAGGAATCAGTGATGAATCTGTTTTTACAACCCAGGCGAGGGGGACCAAGTTCGCTCCAGTGACAGGTAAAATGTGTTGCAGCGAGAGCCAGACTCTTTTATGAAGATGCATAGCACCTTCTTGCATGGATATGTCCATATGGATGCTTTGCTAGCGAGACAGAAAACCCATACTTTGTTGCATCTTCCTCTGATTGGCTAAAGTAAATTATGACATTTTTGCAAATTTAGCTTAGATTTTCAGGGGCGTTTACACTCCAAATTAAGGGCCAGACAACAGAAGAAATTTTGTTAACTTTATGGTAAGCTTCCAAAGATCCTTGTATTATTTTTGCCTATCCCTAAGGTGGAGGATATTAGGCGAATATATAAAGAAGGTGTCTATAGGATACAGCTTCTTAAATGACTATATTGTATTATCTATAGATATTCTTACTTGTCTCCAAAAAAAAGAAATAAAAAGAAATAAAGAAATTAAAATATAAAAGGCTCAGGAACGAACAGGGTATTTTTTTTTTATAAAGACACATAAAACCAACAATCAATTTAAGGATCAAGGAGTGATAACTTGGGACTTCTAATAACTTGTGACCATTGACTTGCAAGGTCGCTGTGTAAAATAAGATACTTCTTATTCATATTGAAGCAGTTTATCTGAAATTAATAAAAAAGCGAATTCTTCTAGAATGAAAAAAAGAGAAGAAAAATTTGGTTCCAAAGTCTCCGTCTAGCTTTTTTACAGTTAAGGGCAAAGATAAAGAATTGGAACTATCACAAGCAGAGATGTCTGAATTTGACCAATCTAGTAATAAAAGCAAAGATTTGTCCCAAGATACACTAGGGCTAGATTACCCCTCCGATGAAGATCTCCTAACAGTTTCCAAAATTAAAGAATTATTAGCAGAGTTTCCAAAACAATAAGAGTAGCGAATTTAACCACTTAAGCGGTAATCTCGGGGATAAGGGGGGAAAGAGAGGAGGATGATGAGGATGATAAGAGGAGGAGGTGGGAAGGGAGTAGAGGATAAGGGGAAGGGAAAGGGAGGAGGAGAAGGGGGAAGGGGGAAAGGGAGGAGGAGAAGGGGGAAGGGGGAAAGAGAGGCATGATTATGTCAGTATTTTTTAATGTACCGCTTTAACATTCTAAATACTGACATAATCATACTGCCAGGAGGGTTAAACAACAAATAACTGAGAACACAAAGGATATCAAGTGTATAGAAGGGAAATTGGAGGTCTTGGAAAATAAATTGAACAAAGGGAGTTTACACTCAAAGTTGGAGGAAAGGATTAAAGAACTAGCCGTAAAAGTGGAGGACTATTCAAGACGTAATAACATCAGAATAAGAGGAATTCCAGAATCTGTTTCTAACTCCGAACTTAGACACTATGTGAAAAGTTTTTTTATGTGCTTTGTTTAGTCCAGAGGTTCAGGGAGATAATGAGTTCGATTTAATACATAGATTTAATACATTGATTACCCTTACCTCTGAAGTTAGACCCGAAAATTCCAAGAGATGTTATGGTTAAGTGTCATTTTGTTATAATATAAAGTAGCTGTAGTAAATGCAATGTTTAGAAAGACGATTTTGGATGCCCCATTTGCAAACAATGATATTTTTGGATATTTCACCAGTAACATTAGGTACAAGGAAGATGTTTGTAGAAATCATTAAGAGTTGAAAAAGAGAGGAGTTGGTTTATAGATGGGGCTTCCCAGTGAAATTACGCATTAGAAAAGATTCAGTCTGGTATACTATTAATACAGAAAAAAAAGGGAGAGAAATTATTACTGGAATTGAAAAATATAGAGGTGTCAAGGGATTTGAGCAAATAAGATATATGGTGAAAGAAGAAAGGAAGATATACTAAGAAGAAGGGGTTCATTGAAGCAGGAAAGAGCAGCACTGGAGAAATCTTAATTTAATTAAATAAAAAAGGATTACCGTATATACTCGAGTATAAGCCGACCTGAGTATAAGCCGAGGCACCTATTTTACCACAAAATACTGGATAAAATGAGTGACTCGAGTATAAGCCGAGGGTGGGAAATGTGCTGCCCCCTGTGTCCCTCTTGTGCCCTCTGTGTTCCCCCTCTCTCTCTCCTGTGTCTCTTCTACCCTCTCCCTTCCCTGTGTCTCTTCCCCCTCTCCCTTCCCTGTGTCTCTTCCCCCTCCCCAATCCCCCCATCCTCAACCAAGCCCCCTCCTCATCCTCAACCTCCCCATCCTCAACCCCCCCATCCTCAACCTCCCTCATCCTCAAAGCCCCCTAAATACCTCCCCTTCTCCCTTTCCCCTCACTTACCTGCTTCTGCTCCGGCCTCCGCTCCTTCCGGCGTCTTGACCCGGTATATGATAATGACGTGACGTCACATGCGCCCCGGGTCATTAGCATATACCGGCACCCGGTATATGCTAATGACGTGACGTCACATGCGCGCCGGGTCATTAGCATATACCGGCACACGGTATATGCTAATGACGTGACGTCACATGTGTGGCACGTCGTTAGCATATACCGGGTGCCGGTACCTGGTATATGCTAATGACGTGACGTCACATGCGCGCCGGGTCAAGACGCTGGAGCAGAAGCAGGTAAGTGAGGGGAAAGGGAGAGGTATTTAGGGGGGTTTAGAATGAGGAGGGGGGTTGCGGTCGAGGAGGGAGGTTGAGGATGAGGAAGGGGGGGTTGAGGGACGTTGAGGAGGGGGGTGAGGATGGGGGGTTGAGGAGGGAGGATGAGGAGGGAGGTTGAGGATGAGGAGGGAGGTTGAGGATGAGGAGGGAGGTTGAGGATGAGGGTTGAGGCGGGGGTTGAGGATGGGGGGGTTGAGGAGGAAGGTTGAGGGGGGACTGAGGAGGGGGGTTGAGGAAGGACGATGAGGAGTGAGGTTGAGGATGAGGAGGGAGGTTGAGGAGGGGGTTGAGGATGAGGAGGGATGTTGAGGATGAGGATTTAGTTTAGTTAAAAGAACTTCCCAATGTACTTCCTTTAAGGAACTATTCTTTAAGTTAGTGCAAAGATGGTATTGGGTTCCAGTTGATAATAAAAAATTAGACATTTACGGTCCTGAATTATGCTGGAGAGGCTGTAACAACAAAGGTACTCATTTGCATATATGGTGGGACTGTGTATATATGTGAGTGTTTAGGGAGCAATGTTTTACCCAGTTGAACAAAATGACGGAGGTAACCCTAATAGTGGATCCTAAATTGGCTTTGTTTCATATATGTGAAGAAAATTCCCATGTATAATAGATTGACAATTTATCATAGTTTATTAGTAGTCAAATGGTTACAAACTGGAAACAGATAAGGGTTCCAACCTGGAAGAAGGTTTGCCTTATAATGATGAGAAATAGAGGTTTAGAAAGAACAAATGGGATCTTGATGGGTAAAAACCTAAAGAAGAAATGGCAGATATGGGATTCTTATATGGAATCAAATAAATAGTGGTAATCTTTATATTTTGAGATTGAGAATTTCATCAAATAACTCCTGGGATGGATGAACCTGTTGTTTCAACCCAGGGGAGGGGGACCAGCTATACTCCAGTGACAGGTGAAATGTGTTGCACAGAGACAGACTCTTTTATGAAGATGCATAGCAACTTCTTGCATGGATATGTCCATATGGATGCTTTGCTGCAGAGACAGAAAACCCATACTTTGCTACAATGTTGCATCTTCCTCTGATTGGCTAAAATAAATTATGAGATTTATGCAAATTTAGCTTGGATTTCAGGGGCGTTTACACTCCAAATTAAGTGCCAGACCACAGAATTTTTGTTGCTAACTTTAGGGTAAGTTTATTAATATTTATTTTTAGATCTTTCCATGCAAAAATGTGTTTGCATACACTAGTAATTCTTCTATTTCAGAGGCATTCATAATTCATGAAATGTAACTATGTTTTTAATACGCCATCTGCAGAACCTCTCTGGCCAATCTGAGGGGTGCGAGTTCCAATGACATGATGAGCTGGTAATTGCATCACTAACTTAAACACATTCAAAGTTTCAATCTAATTTACTGTCCACAGCTAAATAATCGCACCAGGCAGGTTGTTCGCAAGGCACAGAGTCTATTGTTCAGATTGAGGAACAGCATCTGACCACAACTATACCCAGGAAGCTATAAGGGGGTAGGAGTCAGGGTCCCAAAGTGGGCAATCAGAAGGTCAATACTACAGGCCCCTATCTCCCAATGCAAAGTCAATTAGGGGAAAGATAAGGGACATAAATCTTTTGGGTGGAGAGGTTGGGAGGTGGTTCACAGAAGTCCCAGCCTGCTCCCCAAATGCAGATCTTAACATCTGTGGTTATTAATTATTCAAATTTAATAAAGACCAGCATTTTCTGTACTGCCATTTACAAAAGTATATTACAACAGTGTGGGTAAACAATGCAAGTTTATAAAGATAAATCAAATAATAAAGCATGTACAAATAGAATACCATAAGGCAACAGACAATTTAGTGCAACGCGTTAAGGGTCCCATTCTGAAAACCTTACATTCTAGAATAAAATCACAGGGAAGACAAAAATAATGTAAGCAGAGAAAAGGAAAACCGAGAGGATCTAAAAGGTTTAAAGGAGACAGAGAGGCAGCATCAACAAGCAGCAGAATCCAGACTAACATTGTGAGACTAAGACTGCAACTCAGCTTATTAAAGAGACCCTCACATGGCATATCTTAGCAACAGCCTGTTTGTTACATGATGCCTGCTGCATAGACAAACCGTGACAGGACAGCAAATTATATTTACTTCTATGTATAAATATGTACCCACGAGTCAGATGCTCAGTGATGATGTCAGACGTTTACTAAGGATAGCGCTTGGAGGAAACCCGTGTGCAGCTGCCAGATTCAGGCCCACTGTGATCTATAACTCAGATGACACAGACAGATGTTCTATGACCCAAGAAGGAATCATGAAAAAATGATCTGATGGACTTTCCTGTACATGAGAGGACATTGATTTTTCAGACAACTACCATTTCATTGGTACTACACAATGAACATACTACATCCAGAAATGCTCCTGCACTGCTTAACGATTATGGAGAAAATCTCATACCTCAGTGGACTTCCTCCACTACAAGTTTATCCTACGGTCCTAACACCACTATGCCCTCAATACTGCCAAACAGCGCCTCTTCTCCATATTAATATGAGATTTGGCCTCCAACCCAAAACGTTTGTTCTCCACTTTAAACACTGTCCTCTGCTCTTCCCTCCTGATCCCAGACACAGGCGACCGGACTTCACCCTGGATCAATACTGCCTCTAATTATCCATGATAACCCTGAATTCCCTTTTTAATTAGAAATAAATCCAGTCCCCTTTTAAAGTTATCTATCGAATCCGCTGTCACCACCTCCTCTGGTAGAGAATTCCACAGATTAACCACCCTTACTGTGAAGAACCCTTTTCTTTCTTTAAGGTGGAATCTTTTTACTTCTAACCTCAAGGGATGCCCCCATGTCAGTTGAAAACCTCTTGGCACAAAAAGCTCCCTTGACAAATCTTTATCCTGACCCTGGATGTATTTATATAAGGTAGTCATATCTCCTCTTAGACGCCTTTTTTCTAGAGAAAAAACGTTTAATTTGGTTAGTCTTTCTTCATAACTTAGCCCCTCCATTCCCCTTATTAGTTTTGTTGCCCTCCTCTATACCTTTTCCAGCTCTCCTCTCAACCTTGCCAGTCATATCACACCTTTCCCTCAACTTACCCATAGCATTCTACTTTCACCCTTCCCCAAACCTATATCCATTATGAACTACCTTGACCCTGCAATTGAGGATGAAGTTGCTAGCCTTCTTTCGACCTCTCGTCTTACAACCTGTCCACATGATCCTATTCCATCACAGCTGACCCCTCCCCTCTCTACCAGTCTTATGCCAACTCTCACACAACTATTTAACCTTTCCCTAAACACTGGCAAGTTTCCATTACCTATAAAACATGCCATAATTACACCCATTCTCAAGAAACCCTAATCTGATCTAACTACCGCTATATCTCTCTACTCCCCTTGGTTTCCAAACTGCTTGAGCGTGTTGTCTACAATCGCCGTACCCGATTTGTTTCCTCTAACTCCCTCCTTGATCCCTTCCAATCTGGCTTCCGGCCCCAACACTCCACAGAGACAGCTCTAACAAAAGTTAGTAAAGACCTGCTAATCGCCAAGTCAAAGGGTCATTTCTCTATCCCAATTATCCTGGATATCTCTGCTGCCTTTGACAATAGATCACTCTCTTCTTATACAAACTCTCCGCTCCCTAGGCATCCGTGGCACGGCTCCCTCTTGGTTCATATCCTCTCTAGAAAATCAAACAGTTAGTGCCTCCTTCTCTGGCGTCTGTTCTTCGCCTCGCCCTCTGTCGGCATATCCCAAAATTTAGTCCTAGGCCCCCTTCTTTTCGCAAACTACATATCCTCCCTCGGTTTCCTAATTAAATCTTTTGGATTTCAGTATCATCTATATGCAGATGGCACTCAAATCTAACTCTCTGCACCTGAACTATCAACCTCTCTGCTAGCTCATGTTACCAATTGCCTCTCTAGCATATCCTCATGGATGTCCGCCAACTTAAACTCACCATTTCAAAGACAAAACTCCTTGTCTTTCTACTCTGTTCCTCAGCTCCCACACCTCACTTATCTCTCACTATTGACAATGTAATCTCCTTTCCCACCCCCAGATCCGCTGTGTCTGGGTTCTACTGGATCCTCTCTTTCATTCCTCACATTCAATCACTTCAAACGTTGTCATTTTCACCTAAAAAATATCTCCAAAATACGTCACTACCTTACACATGACAAAAAAATTCTAATTCAGGCTCTCATCATATCTCTCCTTGACTATTGCAACTCTCCCCTTGCTGGCCTCCCTATCATCCATCTCTCTCCACTTCAATCCATATTAAACGCATCTGCTAGACTCATTTACCTAAATCAACGCACAGTGTCCGCAACACCACTCTGTCAGGCACTCCATTGGCTTCCCATAGCCTCCAGAATAAATGTTTTAATTATGACCCTGACATATAGAGACCTCCACAATAATGCACAATCCTAAATCTCTGCTTTCATCTCAAAACACGCTCCCATCTGCCAACTTTGCTTTGCTAATGACTTTCTTCTCGCCTCCTCTCGTCACCTCATCCCACTCCCGTCTACAGGACTTTTCTCGTGCTGACCCTATAATTTGGAACTCCTTGCCTCGCTCCACTAGACTATCCTCATACCTCAAATCCTTAAAAATCTCTCTAAAAACGCATCTATTCAAAGAAGCCTATCATCTTTAGCCTTTACATGCTCTATTAATCTATCACTCTCCTGCACACCACCCACACCCTTTAGAATGTAATTTGCGCGTTCTCAATCTCGCTAGGTGCTTTAGGGAAAGCACTGTTTATGTCTGATTGAAAGCTTAATAACAGGGCCCTCCATCCTTTGCATGGTTTGAAATTGACTTGTACTTAACCCCTGTATATCGATACAGAATATGTTGGCACGTTACAAATAATAATAATACATTAATAATAAAGCTTTCTAGATTTAATTTGGGAATTTGAATTGGGGAAAGAGCTATGACCTTGAAAGATTGCAATGTAATCCTACTCAGCCATTAAAAGGCATAATCCCACGAAAATTGTTTTCTGTTCTCTTTGTACGAACTGACGAAGGAAGCACTTGGTTCTTGAAACATGCTGGAAGTACAGACTGAATGGTATCCCTTACAGATTCCCTCACTTGTAAATCCTAAAATCTGCAACATTGGGTTATTGCTGAAGGTGACTGCACGTTCCTGACCTGCATTTGGGGACAGGGCCAATTTTAATTAGATATATCCCTAGTTTGACCCTGGTCCACCATTGATGGGGATTGCGACCTTTGAGGACAACGAACTTCTGACACAAATGTTGGTACAACATGACACAACAGTCCCTTCTTTGAGGACACTAATTGTTAATCTGAAAGATCAATCCACAGCACTCAAGGGGGACTGGTAAGAGTTTGGAAAGTGAAAATGTGCATTGGTATTATCAACGCAGTGGGTTAATGAAAAGGGACCAGTAGGATACCCTACTGTCTGTAACACTCCGTCAGCACAAACTGGTTCCAACAAATAATTGCTTACTATAATAATTTCCTTGATAAAAGAACGACAGACAAACAGTTACAGGTATGATGAAGATCGCCAGACAGTCACAAGTGTGATGCACTGCATTTTCAAGATTCCTCCATAACAGCTGTAGAAAACCGAACAATTAAAAATAAACTTGCAAATAAAAACAATATAATTAAAGAGTTATAAAATTCCTTACCGACTGGTTTCCAATACTGCTGTAGATCCATAATCCACAAACTCAACTACAAATCGTGGAGGATCATAATCCATTATAGACAGTAACTTTGCTCTATGTAACTGACCATCAGCATACTCTGCAAGACAAGGCATTTCTGTAAACAAAAATAAACAGATATATTTAAAATAATGCTCACAACCCAATGGTCATGCTGAATAGTATATACCAATCAAGAAAGTACTAAGTAGTAAAGTAGTAAATTATACTGGTAGTTGAATTATCTTGTCCCAATATGGTTTATATAAGGCTAAAGTGGTTTTAAGCTGTTTGAATGAGTATTTTTTGCATATTTATGCATCTCTAGTATGATATCATTTTTGCTTCAGTCTATATATCACTACACTTTATTGGAAGGGCATTTAGCCAGCTTGTAGGGCACACAATTAGGAGGTCTCTGAAATGAGACAAAAGGATACGGTCGCCTAGACTTTTCTTCTAAATGGTTATTGTGTACCTTTATTGAATTTGATTATTGATTCATCCACCAGGATGTATTAAGCACACTAGAGGAGTAAAATAATTTTATTTTTTTTAAAGTTTGTGGCTCTATTGTTTCAATCAAGTGAACAGATATTATTTTACATGTTATACCTAAACATTTGTTGTATAATAATTTGTGAAGTGATATATCAATCAGCATTTTATATATATATCAATACTCAATAGTATTAATTTGTTCAGTTAAGGAAAAAACAGATCAAGCTGTGACACAGGTTTGTTGGTATTAAAGCTTTACATTTTCAAAAACAGGGTAATTATTGCTACCATTAGTGAACAGCACAACAAATCTAAATATTTACGAAAAAATAACCCTCATTAACTAGTCCCTTTATGCAGTGGTTCTCAAACCCCTCCTCAGGACCCACCAGACAGGCCATGTTTTCGGTTTAATACTGTTTGAATACAGATCAGGCAATTAGAGTCTGTTGAATGCTAATTGCTCCTCCTGGGTTCACATATAGTGTTTGTTCCTAGACTTCTGATTTCAGCCTCCTCAGGTATTTCCAACTACTGTATGTAACAGCAGCTCCTGCTCTATCATAGCGGTTTCCCTCTGCTTCAGAGAATCTTCTGTCTTGTGTAGCTCAGAGAAAGGACTAGTGATTTCTGCTTCTCTCGGACAGTGGGCAGATCTCACTCCTTATTATTGGCAGTTGTGCTGCAGCTCCAGCACAACTTGCTCCTTCAGCTTATAATTGGGAGAGCTCTCCCTCTGTTCCAGAATAGACATCTGTGTCTTCTTGTAAGGCATAATAGAAAGAAAAGACACCCATTTATGTCATCATAAAATGTATCAAGAGAATATATGGAAAAAATAGAATCAGACCAATAAATTAAAATTTTACTTTTATTCTAAAATGTGTAAAACATTAATTTATTAAAACATAATTAAGATAAGGTACAAAATCTGAAATAAGATCCACCGCCGCTATATTAATCAAGTAATGAATTTGGTCACATAAATTGTCAGTAAACATAAATATATCTATATTGATACAGTAAAATAGTGTATATTGAATAATAGAAATTGAAATTGCACAATTTACAAAAATAAAATGCATATCATCAAGTGCTGAGGTTTGTGAAAAATATAATCATGAACCAGATATCAAAGAAATGGTGACTACCATCAATCGGTAACAAAAACCTATATAATAAAGCCCTACAAAGACTGTTGTGACAGTATTGGGGCCCACCACAGACACCCTGGGGGGAAAGAACAACTCTATATTACTATCTATAAGAAAGCTAAGCCCTATGAATATGTGGCGAATGGGAATCTGCCACTTATCCACTAATGAGAAAATATTCAAAAAGAAAAAGGTAATTTACCGGAACCGGTATATGCTAATGACGTGACGTCACTGCTTCACGTCATTAGCATATACTGGTTCAGGTAAAGGGCATAAGACACACTGTGGGGGAAGTATCAGCAGCAGGAGCTGATGCTGGCAAGAGAGAAGAGGGGAGAAAGGGATGTTATTGCAGAGGAGGGAAGGAGGAGGATGGGAAGGAGGATGTTCTCTGGTGCAGTGCGGGTGGAGATCACTGGAACCGGTATATGCTAATGACATGACGCTGTGACGTCACGTCATTAGCATATACCGGTTCCGGTGAATGGCATAAGACACGCTGCAGGGGAAGTTTCAGCAGCAGGAGCTGATCTGATGTTGGTAAGAGAGAAGAGGGGAGAAAGGGATGTTATTGGAGAGGGGGGAAGGAGGAGGATGGGGGGAGGAAGGAGGGGGATGGGGAGATGGAAGGAGGATGGGGAGGAGGAAGGAGGATGGGGAGAAGGGGGCAGAAAAGGCTATAGGACATCATAGGACCACCCACAGAGGCTGCAGGCTTTTGCAGATGAGCGGGAGACCGGAGAACTGCACCGGAGAACAGGTAAGTGGAACCGTCACTCGAGTATAAGCTGTGTGGGAAGGGGGGGTTTCAGCATAAAACATGTGCTGAAAAGGTCGACTTATACTCAAGTATATAAGGTGCTCTTAATAGTGTTATCTGTGCCATACATTACTTCACTATTTGTTATCTTATTTTTGGCAGAAATATTTAGTCTCACTGAGCATGCTATCTTACAGTTTAACATACTGTCAGTGTTTATAAACATCCAAAAAAAAAAAATTCTATACATTGTAAATATATTTGTATTATACCTATACTGATAATATTGTTGATTATGTATTACAAATGTGTGGTCTATTGAACCATAATTATAATACATACAGTGCCTTGCAAAAGTATTCACACCCCTTGACTTTTTACCTATTTTGTTACATTACAGGCTTAAGTTCAATGTTTTGTTAATCTGAATTTTATGTGATGGAACAGAACACAATAGTCTAAGTTGGTGAAGTGAAATGAGAAAAATATATAATAAAAATATTTTTTAGAAATAGAAAAAAGAAAATTGGCATGTGCGTATGTATTCACCACCTTTGTTATTAAGCCCATAAAAAGCTCTGGTGCAACCAATTACCTTCAAAAGTCACATAATTAGTGAGCGAGATCAGTTATATTTCAATTAAACTCTAGCAGAATTTGAAAGGAAATCAACTAAAAGTTAGATTTACAATTACAAACAAGAACTCATTTTTGTCATGATGAATAATTAAAATATATGGACTGCCAAAGTTAACAACTTTCCTAAACTACCCCTTATGAGAAAAAATAAACAAATTACAGTTTTATTTCAGACTGAACTACGGCTACAACAGTCAGGATCTACTACCCTCAGAAGCTGTCTAATCATAGACGCATTTGGATTTACATTAAGGCCTCCCAAGAGACGGTGACTATTAAGTACTATGGGTAATATACTGTACCTACATCAAATAGATCACTACAATTAGATATGAACTGATCAAATCACGCTAGGGGGTCCAATTTTATCTTAGACCTGAACAAGTATGATGTATCCTAAACTCTGCACGATTTAAAAATATTGTTATATACCAGGAAGGTTCCTTATCTTCAACTAAGCCTTGACAGCCAAGCCCATAATCCACCTTACTACTCCAACCATCATGAGTAAGCAAGGCAAAGCAAAAAAGAGCTTGGGTGCAAAAAGCATCCGCGAACATTTCAAATCAATAGCGGAAAACTCACCTCCCTTGGATTCAGTTTCCTACACATCTGACATCTTGGATACAGAATGAACACAAAAAGAAACTATACAAGAGGTTAACCTTACACAAGGGACCAAAACCTGGGTCGAAACCCTGTTAAAACCCCAACTACAGGCAGTAATTGCACCAATCCATAAGGACCTTCAGGAGCTGGGACAGAGAACCCATACCTTGGTAAACATGATTATCAAGAGCTTGTGTGTCCATAATTTTGTCAGAGTGGATATTAATCACAATACAAATAAATTGGGGGCTCTGGAGCTAAAAACAGAGGACGTAGAAAAAAGATCCAGAAGTCACAACATCCCCAAGTCTATATCTAATCTTACGTCATTTATACAAGCGGCCCTTCAACATATTGATCCCAGAGCAACGGATGCAGATTTGGAAATAGAGAGGGCACACAGAGCCTTAGTGGGTTTGGCCAGGTCAACTTTACCGAGATATGTCATCCACCGCTTTCATCGTCAACAGACGAGGGACCATATATTACTAACAGCAAGGAGACTTACCAGAATAGAGGGCCCAGTTGGCTCTCCTATTCAGATCTACGCAGACATGGCACCTTCTACACTACTAAAGCGCAGAGCAATGAGGCCGGCCCTAGATATTTTAATACGACACAAGATACCATACAGATGGGGATTTCTGTTTAGTTTACTGTGCGAGGTACTAACTACTTACCACATAATCTGGAGGAATGCCAACATCACCTTAAGAATCTGAATCTCCTCCCAGAGGAAGCAAAGTCCAATGTAAGGAAGCCACAGAAGGAGACTGCCCAACGAGGCAATGGACAGAAATTCCCACCAGCGGGGTAAGGCAAAAACCCCAAATTCGACCAGCACATAAGCCTGACAAACAATACACAGAGGAATTACTAAGTGTTAACCACACACCCGACAAAATATGGGGGAAGGGGGGGACATCAACCAGAATCACAATCTCCCCCAAAACAGGGTCTGTCATAACTAGTTGCACAGCAGGACATGGTGCACATAAAGTACATCACGGTCTGGGTTAACATGTATGTGTTGTTATTGATGTATTGTGATCAACCATTTTGTCTAGCTGGGGCCATGTTGACTGGTTCTTGACCACAAATTACATAAACTCCCCAGATGTCTTGACAACAAGAATTACTAACACTCCTGTCACTTCCCCCTCCACGATCTGAGCAGAGCAGGTCACATAGTATAAACACAGGCTCTTGCAACAGATCAAAGCATAATACATTTCCAGACCCCTCTATCTGGTCTAAGAGGGGTCGTAAAAGTGAAGCAGCACCTAACAATTTCTTTAATCTTACACTAGACCCTGTTCTAGATAGATCCAAGGGAAAACAGGATAACCAATATACTAACAAACTCAGATTAAACGCCTATTAAATGGTAGATGCATGGAGGGAACAAAACAGGCTGAACGGCAATATTCCTTCTTTTCATTTCCCCACAGCTCCTACTCCAGATTGGACTATTTACTAGTAGACACGACTTTCCTAAGCCTAATTAATGAAAAAGACATCATACCATTCCCATGGTCAGACCATTCAATGGTCAAAATATCTTTAGACCTACAAATAGACAATAAGCCGCTATATACCTGGAGGGTGAATGAAATGCATTTAACAAACCCCCTAATAAGAGAACAGATGGCCCAAGACCTGGACTTTTATTTCAACACTAACAAAACAGATGGTTCAAAGATAGGCTGGTTATGGGCAGCCAACAAGGCCTATATAAAAGAGGGATCTTCATCAAAATAGTGACCAACCACAAGAGACAGTGAAGGGAAAAAGAGATGGGACTGAATCTAGGACTCCAGCAATTGGAAATAAGTAACCAAAAAAAAACCCACTCTACAAATTAGGCGACAAATAGATGAGGTTAGAACTAAACTAGATCTTCTTTTATTGGAACAGACAGAGAAAGCAAAAATATTATAGTAAAATAAACACACCAGACACCTGGATAGATAGCTAGGAAATTAAAAGTGAAACAAGCCCAATCGAAAATGTTTCAAATAAAGATCCCAAATGGTCAAATTACAGCCAATCCAACAAAGATTTGAAGCCTTCTACACAAAATTATATAGTGCCAAACCAAATATAAATACCGACAAAATTCAGGCCTTCCTCAAAACTTTAGATCTTCCGTCCTTGACAGAAGATTACCTTCAATCACTAAATGCTAATACTTCGGTAGAAGAGGTTAAAAAAGTTATTCAAAAATCTAAAGCGGAAAAATCCCCTGGCCCAGATGGGTTTTCCAATCAATATTATAAAACATACATATACACGCTGGCCCCACATCTTGCTGAGTTGTTTAACGCAATCATGGCAGGTGACCAAGTCCCCCCCGGAACTTAATTGGGCAGAAATTGTGCTCTTTCCTAAAGAAGGCAAGGATCCAACCGAGCCAAAAACGTATAGACCTATATCCCATTTGAATTGTGATATAAAAATTCTGGCCAAGATAATAGCAGACAGAATATCGGACTTTCTACCACAACTAATTTACAAAGATCAAGTAGGATTTATCCCGGTCCGACAAGCAGGGAACAACTTTCGGAAAATCTTGCACCCGATTCAATACAATAAAATAACCAAAATTCCGGCCTGTCTATTGGCCCTCGACATAGAGAAGGCCTTTGACTCCTTGGAATAGCAGAACCTGATAGCTTCATTAACTAAATTTGGTTTTAAGGGAAAATTCCTCAACCTTATTAAGACGTATTATAACGATCTCAGGGCAACATTAAAACTTCCGGGGAAAGAAAAGCTGGTCATTTCCATACAGAGAGGCATGAGACAAGGTTGTCCCCTTTCCCCGCTTTTCTTTGCCTTAGCTATGGTACCACTAGCCCAAGCAATCAGAACCAATACGGCCATACGAGGAGTCTCTATTGATTTACACTAGTTTAAGATTTCACTATTTGCGGAAAACCTTTTGTGCTCCATAATGGAGCGGATACTCTCAATTTCTCCCTTAATGCATCTACTAGGAGAATTTGGTCTCCTTTCAGGACTCTAAAGGTTGAACTTGATGGACTAAAATCTTTTTTTCAACCTAAAATTACTATGTATCTATATAAAAGTAAATGTAGAAAAGACAGAGGCTATAACACAAGACCTTCCAACAAAGGAAATGGAAGCCCTATCAGATATTTTCAAATTTAGGTAATCACACACACATAGTAAATACATAGGAATCAATCTGACACCCAAGTTACAAGACTTGTACAAAGCCAACTACACACCGATGTACAATATCCTCAAGAAGGAATTTAATATCTAGGCCAAATTCAAAATATACTAGCTAGTGAGGATAAACGCTATAAAAATGAATGTTTTACCCTGCCCATCACAATTAACATGAGAGAATTAGCAGATTTCCAAAGAGTAACACTTCAGTTTGTATGGAAACAGGGACCGGCCAGGATCTCCAAAAGTATTCTGCATAAACCTAAAAAGATGGGGGGCTTGGCCTTCCCGAACCTTAAATTATATTACAGGGCATCCCAATTGGCCTTTATCCCCCTAGATCATTCATATTAACATCAACCGTCATGGATATTCATCAAAAATCACATAATGAACCCATATACATGGGACACACTAGTCTAGGTAAATCAAACCCCACCAAAAATTGTAAAAATATCAAACCCTATAATTAAAAACACAATAGGATGCTGGAAATGGTCCCAACGATACACAGCTTTATTTCTACAGCCAAATTATATGGCTTCAGTTCTGATCCACCCAAAGCCCCCTAAGGGAATCACAGCCACTTCATACCAATTGTGGAAAGCTAAAAATCTAGATAGAGTGGGGACATGGAGGATAAAAGACACTGTTATGTCCTTTGCCGATCTTAGGGATAAATATGACCTCCCTTTAGGGGAACATTATAATTTCTGCAGGCTAGCCCATTTTGTAAACTCTATGATACAATCTAATGGCCGACCTAGACACAATTGGCTATCCAGGATATGTAAAGAATTCCCCCTTACCAAGGGTATATTGGGAAGTATGTATGATTTAACACAAAAAGTGAATACACTAAAGACAAATACATGATAGCATGGGAGAGAAATCTAAATACCCATTGGGACAAGGATGAGTGGGAAGACACATGGGTAAACACTCAGAGGTTCAATTAACCACAACATTTTAGAGACTCCCATTAAGGTACTCCACTGCACTGAAAATATCAAAATGGAAGAATACGGATAGCCCTCATTGTTTTAGAGGGTGTCTAACTACTGGATCCTTTATACATATATGGTGGTGAAGCCCAATACCACAGAACAAATGGACACAGATCCAAGCCTTAGCCTCTACCATATTTTCCCAGAAAATACAACTTACAGAAGAAATTTGCCTACTAGGGAGAACATTATTGACCCTTTCAAAGTCACAAAATAAGTTATTACAATTTCTACTCCTCGCAACCAAAAGCCACATAGCAAGGAATTGGAAATCAAGGACACAAATACTTGCAGTTATTAAATCCAAAATAAATTATATTGCAATCAACTAATGCATATAACACTCTATAGTAGACACAATCACTTGATTTCTAGATATATGGGGTACGTGGGGGGAATACAAGGGCATAGCACTTATCAATCATTAACTTATAATTGTAAGAGATGTGTGGGGTAGGAGCCGATGCCTGGGGAAGATGACCCTGAGATGGGAAGAGGGAGGTAGGAGAAGGTTAGTGTGCCAATATAAAATTGGTATCTATTTAGCTGAAAAATCAATATATATATATATATATATATATATATATATATATATATATATATATATATATATATATATATATATATTGTGACCATTTGTCCCTTAGATGAGATGACAAGCAAGTGGAGTATGGAGTTCTTGACAGGAGTGACGGAGTTAAAACTTCTGAAGAACTCCTAATTGGTGCAACTTCCCTTTAAAAGCCTGAAAGCAGACATGGAAAGTGGTGTGGCTGGCTAGGTCAACAATCAAGAGAAGCCTTCACCAGAGTAAATACAGAGGGTTCACCACAAGATGTAAACCATTGGTGAGCCTCAAAAACAGGAAGGCCAGATTAGAGTTTTCCAAACAACACCTAAAAAAGCCTTCACAGTTCTGGAACTACATCCTATGGACAGATGAGACTAAGATCAACTTGTACCAGAGTGATGGGAAGAGAAGAGTATGGAGACGGAAAGGAACTGCTCATGATCCAAAGCATACCACCTCATCAGTGAAGCATGGTGGTGGTAGTGTCATGGCGTGGGCATGTATGGCTGCCGATTGAACTGGTTCTCTTGTATTTATTGATGATGTGACTGCTGACAAAAGCAGCAGGATGAATTCTGTTTGGGCAAAATTATCTGCTCATATTCAGCCAAATGCTTCAGAACTCATTGGACGGCGCGTCACAGTGCAGATGGACAATGACCCGAAGCATACTGCAAAAGCAACCAAAGAGTTTTTTAAGGGAAAGAAGTGGAATGTTATGCAATGGCCAAGTCAATCACCTGATCTGAATCCGATTGAGCATGCATTTCACTTGCTGAAGACAAAACTGAAGGGAAAATGTCCCAAGAACAAGCAGGAACTGAAGACAGTTGCAATAGAGGTCTGGCAGAGCATCATCAGGGATGAAACCCAGCGTCTGGTGATGTCTATGCATTCCAGACTTCAGGCTGTAATTGACTGCAAAGGATTTGCAACCAAATATTAAAAAGTGAAAGTTTGTTTTATGACTGTTAATCTGTCCCATTACTTTAGGTCCCTTAAAAAGTGGGAGGCAAATTTACAAACTGTTGTAATTCCTACACCGTTCACCTGATTTGGATGTAAATACCCTCAAATTAAAGCTGAAAGTCTGCAGTTAAAGCACATCTTGTTCGTTTCATTTCAAATCCATTGTGGCGGTGTATAGAGCCAAAAAGATTAGAATTATGTCCATGTCCCATATATTTATGGACCTGACTGTATATACACACACACATATAATAGTTGTCAAACTACGAAACGTAGCCACGCTTTGCAAGCTCCCGAAGCGAGGGACGCAGTTCGGGCCGCATTTGCGGAGGTGGAGGCTCTACGCCGCCACACAGGAGGTTACAGACAGCCACAGAAGCTCACAAAAATACGACCTTAACGGCCCACAGCGGAAAACACTAAATACACACAAAAATACACACCCAGGACGTCTGGAAGTGAGGTTATGCCTCAATTTAAGTACTATTTACCGAGTTTAAAGACTCGAAAAAACCCTAAGCGAGAGAAATAATGGCCACCGAAACAAAACGAAAGCGAGGATACACAGCCCATATGACTTTTCCAAAAAGCTGTACGAGGTACAAGATACACTATTAACAAGGACGCTAAATCATTCACACCCGCGTACCACATACCCATTCGCGGCCATTTTACAACACTAACTTACAGAATGCGTAAGTACCCAGTTAAACTAACAGTTTACCCTCGCGCACGCAGCCTATTTACACTACACACATTGCTGACACTTACACCTCAGCTCAACAACAGTGCAAATCTACATTGGATGCTGCAGGAACATCAAAACCGATTGTTAGCTCTTCAGCACATTGCTTGCTGAATATATTAATTACAAATAGGTAAATTATATATTAATTTAGGATTTCATTAATTAATTATCATGAAAACCTACATATACACAAAAAAAAAAAAAAAAAACAACACTATCGCAATAAACGCCAAAGACCTTCACCGCGCCTCACAAGAAGCATCAACGGTGCTCATAGGACACAAACTACACCAGAGGACAGGCTCACAATAAGCGTAAAAAAAGATGACAGCAAACACAATGACAGCAAAAGCCCCTCTGATAACAAAAAATACACCAACCAAGAGGCTCGCAATGAGCGCCGAAGGATCTCAGACCAACAAAATACTTACTGTCGCGGGCAAACAGCATTACCTGCCTTACAATTTTATTGGCCCGTCATTTTTGACGGGCAAGTCACTAGTATATATATCCATCCGTTGCTATGTCTAAAACTGTGAAATACAGTAAGCATATGCGTAAAAGGAGCCATGTTTAAAATGGTTTGGATTGACAGAGTGATGGTGCATTATGTGGTCTCATTTGCATGCCACGCCCAGTTTTCCCAGACTGCAGTGCATATACTGGATTTCTGAGAAATTTGAGCAGGAAATAAGTTTTCATCAACTTATTTTTAAACATTCAAATGGAAACACTAATGTACTATTCCTTATTTGTACTACTCTACTTTTTACGGTGGAGGGCTTCTATCACTCTTAGCCCACCATATGTGAAACAATTGCTGTATAGAACTACTCTCTACAACGATTACCACATAAACCAGGCACTCACACCATACTGAGGATCGGCAGTAACCGTGAAACAGTACTGTATGTGGTTAAGTGACCTGGTTTGTGAAAAATCCATCCGTTGCTATGTCTAAAACTGTGAAATACAGTAAGCATATGCGTAAAAGGAGCCATGTTTAAAATGGTTTGGATTGACAGAGTGATGGTGCATTATGTGGCCTAGTTTGCATGCCCCGCCCAATTTTCCCAGACTGCAGTGCATATACTGTATTTCTGAGAAATTTGAGCAGGAAATAAGTTTTCATCCACTTATTTTTAAACATTCAAATGGAAACACTAATGTACTATTCCTTATTTGTACTACTATATATATATACTAGCGACTTGCCCGTCAAAAATGACGGCAATAAAATGTGAAGGCTGGCCATGCTGTTTGCCACACAATGCAAGGCTCCCCCCTCTATCTTGCGGGCAACACGTTGAGCGCCTTTGGCGCTCATTGCGAGCCTCTACCCCCGTCTACTTTACGGGCCTCGCAATGAGCACCGAAGGCTTTGCCGCTCATTGCAGGCCTCGGCCAACCAACACTTGCTTTATGTCCTGTCAGGACCTTCCCAGCTTTCCTGTACATAATGCACAGCATTACATACCCTGCTTTATGTCATGTCAGGACCTTGCAGGCTCTCCTGTACATAAAGCAGGGCATGTCATGCTGTGTGTTATGTACAGGAGAGCCTGCAAGGTCTTGACAGGACATAAAGCAGGGCATGTAATGCAGTGTGTTATGTCATGTCAGGACCTTGCAGGCTCTCCTGTACATAACACACAGCATGACATGCCCTGCTTTATGTCATGTCAGGACCTTGCAGGCTCTCCTGTACATAACACACAGCATTACAGGCACTGCTCTTTGTCATGTCAGGACCTTCCTAGCGCTCCTCTACATAATACACAGTATTACAGGCCCTGCTTTATGTCCTGTCAGGACCTTCCTAGCTCTCCTGTACATAACACACAGCATTACATGCCCTGCTTTATGTCATGTCAGGACCTTCCAAGCTCTCCTGTACATAACACACAGCATTACAGGCACTGCTTTATGTCATGTCAGGACCTTCCTAGTGCTCCTCTACATAATACACAGTATTACAGGCCCTGCTTTATGTCCTGTCAGGACCTTCCTAGCTCTCCTGTACATAACACACATCATTACATGCCTTGCTTTATGTCATGTCAGGACCTTGCAGGCTCTACTGTACATAACACACAGCATTACAGGCCCTGCTTTATGTCATGTCAGGACCTTCCAAGCTCTCCTATACATAACACACAGCATTACAGGCACTGCTCTATGTCATGTCAGGACCTTCCTAGCTCTCCTCTACATTATACACAGTATTGCAGACCCTGCTTTATGTCCTGTCAGGACTTTCCTAGCTCTCCTGTACATAATGCACAGTATTACAGGTCCTGCTCCTGTCAGAACCTGGAGCCCACCCCCAGCCTGGCATGTCACACACTGATGCTTCCTGCTATCCATCTCTCATAGTAATCGCTATGGTAACCCCACGTGGACTGAAGCTTTTCCGGTCGTGAGTAGAGTCAATGTGAGCTATGGCAGTGAAAAGTATTATATGTGATGATGATGATTAGATGAGGGTGAGATTTTGTGTGGGTGGGGGGTGAAGGTGTTTTTTGTGGACCCGGTGTGTGTGGAGGGGTTTGTGCCTTAAAGGGGAATGCCCGTGTGTGGGGGTTGTATATTTGGGGTGTCTTTGGGAAGAATTGTTTGTCAGCTGTTCAGTCCTGAGCAGAGTCAGTTTGAATTATGGCAGTGGGAGCTGTCAAACTGCGAGTTGTCGTCCGGCAAAGCGAGGGCCGCAAAGCGTGACGACAACTCGCAGTTAGACAATTATAATATGTGATATATATATATATATATATATATATATATGTTAAAACTGAAGGTTAAATACTCCAACTGTGTGTTATACAAAGAAGACCTCAAGTAAAAAAGCTTACGTGCCTAGGTTGATAGGTTCAACTAGAAAATTAAGATAACAATACTAGAGTAACATTAATAAATGGATGTATCAGATAAAAGCATTGAGGATAACTTTGGAAAATGGAGTAGACAGACAGATTAGATAAACTAGCAGGTTACTTTGTTAAAATTAAATATAACAGGGTTATTAGCTAGTAAAACAAGTATTTATGGATGCTGTAACACACTGGTATATAATGTATGTATTTAAAGAACGATGTAACGAACGTCCAATATATTCATATGTAATATTCTGTCTGTCCTGAATAAAAAAAATCTGATGGTGAAATGATGTCCAGCTGTGTGCAATCTAAGTGTCACATGAGCTGTCATTACATATACACACCTTTTCTGAAAGGCCTTAGAGGCTGCAACATCTAAGCAACAGGCACCACTAATCAAACACTGCCATGAAGACCAAGGAACTCTCCAAACAAGTAAGGGACAATGTTGTTAAGAAGTACAAGTCAGGGTTAGGTTATAAAAAAATATCCAAATCATTGATGATCCCCGGGAGCACCATCAAATCTATCATAACCAAATGGAAAGAACATGGCACAACAGCAAACCTGCCAAAGGACGGCCGCCCACCAAAATTCACAGACCGGGCAAGGAGGGCATTAATTAGAGAGGCAGCAAAGAAACCTAAGGTACCCTGGCGGAGCTGCAGAGTTAGTTTCACAGCATAGACTGGAGTATCTGTACATAGGACGACAATAAGCAGTACGCTCCATAGAGCTTGGCTTTATGGCAGAGTGGCCATTACTTTCAGCAAAAAAAACAAAATGGTATGTTTTGAGTTTGCGAGAAGGCATGTGGGAGACTCACAAAATGTATGGAGGAAGGTGCTCTAGTCTGACGAGACTAAAATTGTATTTTTCGTCCATCAAAGAAAAGCTATGTCTGGCGCAAACCCAACACATCACATTACCCAAAGAACACTATCCCACCAGTGAAATATGGTGGTGGTGGCAGCATCATGCTGTGGGTATGTTTTTCAGCAGCCGGGATTGGTAAAGTGGTCAGAGTTGAGGGAAAGATGGTGCTAAATACAGGGATATTCTTGAGCAAAACCTGTACCACTCTGTGGGTGATTTGAGGCTAGGACGGAGGTTCACCTTCCAGCAGGACAATGACCCCAAACACACTGCTAAAGTAACACTTGAGTGGTGAAGGGGAAACATGTAAATGTGTTGGAATGGCCTAGTGAAAGCCCAGACCTCAATCCAATACAAAATCTGTGGGAAGACTAAAAGATTGCTGTTCACAAGCGCAAACCATCCAAATTGAAGGAGCTGGAGCAGTTTTGCAAGGATGAATGGGCAAAAATCCCAGTGGCAAGCTCATAGAGACTTATCCAAAGCGACTTGGAGCTGTGATTGCCGCAAAAGGTGGCTCTACAAAGTATTGACTTTAGGGGGGAGAATGGTTATGCACATTTACTTTTTCTGCTATTTTGTCCTATTTGTGGTATTTATTATTATTATTATAGTTTATTTGTAACGCGCCAACATATTCCATAGCGCTATACATAAGTTAAGTTACAGGAAATGACAAGTTCAAGATTCACACATTAAAATGAATGGAGGGCCCTGTCTTTGAGCTTGGAATCCGGTGTCCATAGCGCTTTCCCTAAAGCACCTTGCAGGATTGAAACTCGCAGACTTACAATCTAAAGGTTGAAGTTTGTATGTGGTACAGTAGGGAGACAGTAGTGCTGAGCATGTTCGGGAGGAAGGTTATAGGCTTCTTTAAAGAGGTGCGTTTTTATTGTAGTTTTGAAGGATTTAAGGCAGGAGGATAGTCTGGTGAAGCGAGGCAAGGAGAATAGGGGCAGCACGAGAAAAGTCCTGGAGGCGGGAGTGAGAGGAGGTGATAAGAGTGGTAGAAAGAAGAAGGTTGTTAGCAGAACGAAGAGGGCGTGTGGGTGAGTATTTGGAGATGAGAGCAGAGATGTATGGGGGTGCGCTGTTGTTGAGGGCTTTATAAGTTAGGGTCAAGATTTTAAATTGTATTCTGGAGGCTAAGGGAAGCCAGTGACGTGATTGACAAAGAGGAGCTGCCGACACTGAACGATGTGTACGGAAGATGAGTCTGGCAGAGACATTCATTATGGATTGATGTTGGGAGAGGCGAGTGATGGGCAGGCCAACAAGGAGCGAGTTGCAATAGTCCCCTCTTGGTATGCTTCACAATAATAATAACAAAAAAAAGAATTTTGAAAGTTGTGGGCATGTTCTGTAAATTAAATGATGCCAATCCTCAAACAATCCATGTTAATTCCAGGATGTGAGGCAACAAAACACAAAAAATGCCAAGAGGGTGAATACTTTTAAAAGGCACTGTAAATAGACAACTAAAGTGCTCTTTTTTTCTACTATAGCTACATTCATTTTTATTTATTTTTCACTTTTTGAGTGTAGGAGAGTAGAGTACTCACCTCCCCCTTCTTTCTTTTTCAATATTTTCTCATTAGGGGATAAGTGGCAGATTCTTATTCGCCACATATTCATAGGGTATAGCTTTCTTATAGGTAGTAATATAGAGTAGTTATTTCCCACAGGGTGCCTGTGGCAGGCCCCAGTACTGCCACAACAGTCTTTGTAGGGCTTTATTATATAGATTTTTGTTACCAATTGATGTTAGTCACTATTTCTTTGATATCTGGTTCATGATTATATTTTTAACAAACTTCAGCACTATATGATATGCATTTTATTTTTGTAAATTGTGCAATTTCAATATCTATTATTCAATATACATTATTTTACTGTATCAATATAGATATATTTATGTTTACTGACAATTTATGTGACTAACTTCATTACTTGATTAATATAGTGGCGGTGGATCTTATTTCAGATTTTGTACCTTATCTTAATTATGTTTTATTGAATTCATGTTTTACACATTTTAGAATAAAAAGTTAAAATTTTAATTTATTGGTCGGATTCTAGTTTTTCCATATATTCTCTTGATACATTTTATGATGACATAAATTGGTGTCTTTTCTTTCTATTATTTTTAATAATATGATTTGTCTAAACTCATCCTCATTTTTTCCTCTGAACATTTAATATATATAGAATTTGATTAAATTAACAGTTAATAATAAATAGTCCACATATTAAAAGGATCAATAGAGATCTAAAAAGGTTGAACTTGATGGACGAACTCTTTATTCATCCTCAAACACTATACTATTAATAATTATTTAACAACTAATTAATTAATAACTAATCGGCATATTGCAGATCAGATCTTAACCGGTTGAACTGAAAGTCTTTTTTCAACCTTAATTACTATGTAAATTATTAACCTATATATTAAGGTAACCTACATTATTATTAGAGGCTTGTCTCCTTACTATAAGTAGCTTTTCTTTTTTTCTTCTTGTAAGGCACCAGTAATGGAATTTGGTATCTTCCAGTTACCTTCATATTAACAGCAATTTGTCTGTCTTCCATGTCAGGCTTTTTCAGTCCCATTGTGAAGGGGTCCATTTTTCTTTCTTGCTATACTTGTTTCCCCTTTAACCCTCCCTTGTCCAAAGTTCCTGAGACAGTCCTCTTCGCATGTCCTCTCAAGGACGGTGGTTTGTCTTTCAAGCTCAATCTCTATATTCTTATCTCCCTTATCATTCACTTTAGGAAAAACACCAGTTTCCTCAACAAAATCGGTACATTCTTCCTTTGAAAAGACACTGGTTGCAATCACCTCTGATCTGTCCTTTCTCTGAGATCTTTGTTAGGTATTTTCTTTCTAAGGTATCATCCTCCACCTTGGGAGCATTCACCAGGAATAGATGGCTGTGCCTGTCCAGGTTTCTTATGGAGGACTCTTTGCCCTTACCCATAAGATTTCTGCATTGGTTTGGGTTCAAATCTTCCCCAGTGACTTAAGATGGAATATTGGTTTGTTAGGTTACTTGTATGATACTAGAGGGCTTAAAACCATATAAAGTTTACCTGCTGGCTTAAAGTAATAATTATATTGTTTCATATTTTCAATGGTACTTGATGTACGCAGGAGAAATATGGAATTTAAATTTAAAATTCATGATCTCACATAAGTAGAAGCCTTTATTTTAGTGAGATGTCAGCTGGCTTATTCTATATGGAAATACTTACTAGCCACTTGGGAATATCCTTTATTTATAAACAAAATGAAACAACTACAAATTTACAAAGTTACATGCTATAAATTATTATGAGGTCATGGTCCAGATTCCATATTATTTAAATAGACACACAAATATTTAATTGTAATTTAGCTCAAATAAAAATTAGCATTGTCTTGGTGATGATGGCTTCGGATTGGGTTAGTAATCTTGAGTCTTTGTATAAAAGTAGCTACTTCTATTTTGCTTACGCCACCCTTATTTCAGGATTTTAAAACATGTACAAAAATATTTTGTCCCTCTTTGCATTTAAGACATGGTATCAAACGTAACTGTTCTTTTTAGTGAACTATGCCCAAAAACTCTTAACAAAAATAATTAAAAAGATTTTTTCCCCCCACCCTGGTCTGAAATACAAAGAATACAAAATACAACTGTACATTAGAGATGGCTCACAGACAGTTAGATTGAGCGCTTTAGCCTCTTCTGATTTTGCATTATGCTTCTGGAATGCATCAGCATAAATTTACAAAGAAGGAAATACAGCATGGACTTGAGACTCTCTTGAAAGGGACATTTGTTGGAGAATGGCCTTCTGCATAATTTAAATCTCATTAAAATATGCAGAAATAGGTTTTACATTTTTAACTTATAACTTTTTTTAACAGTTATCTTATTTGGAATATTTCATGTGTACGTTGCTACCTGTACTCCCCCTTGCTTCCTCGCTGATATTATATGGGGCATGGCTCTTTAGCCAACGTGAATGGAGTTGTCTTTTATTCCTTTTTTTTTTTTTTTTAAGGTGATTTTAAACATCGTTACTGCTCAGACCACAGCAACTTTTTGTACTAGAGTACAATGCAAGATATATAGACAGAGCCATAAACAATGTGTTACATCACAAATATATGTCACTCTGTGATCCCAAATAAGAAAAAATCTGCATGTTTTTATTAAAGACCTCAGCATTTATAAACACAGATTTGTCTTTTCTAATCAGTACTATTCAGTGAACATGAGATCCAAGTTTATAAAATAAATATTTGTGTGTGTGTGTATGCATTCTCTGCTTCATCAAAACATAGAAGCAAAATCCATAGTGGGCTTTATTGTATAGATAATTGTCCCTAGCCCATTACATGGCTCCCAACTGTCCAATTGTGTTCTTTTAAATCTGCCCATGTCCTACACAACTTTATCTGAATCTCTGTATACAAGCACACACACATACATTGTATCTCTGTTTAATACATTTCACTTGCTCCATTATTTGCAAAATAAAAATACACAGCAAAATAAGTCTTTGGATCGGTAAGCAGAAAAAACATGCTGTGAGTCACTGCATGTGGAAGCATTCTGCCTCTTCCAATCAGTATCTAGGGAATGAGAAGCAAAGACAACATCCAGCAGTGACATCACTAGTGTTTTGAACATTCCGGGAGTGTCTAACTATTTAGCTAGCTGTGACTAACAGCTCTGTCAGACACCAATGTACCATGTAGTACGCAGCCTATTGGCCGCAGATGCTGAACAACCCTGGTCATTACTAATGCAGGACACTGGAGGAGAGCTATAAAGAGTATCAGAAACCCATATAAACACCAAGACATATGGGTGGAAAAGTGCATTTTTATTTTATTTTCTACTGCTCTGTCTATATATTAGTAGTAACTTTGATGACTATTCAATAAGCTTCAGACCTAAAGGAACGGATTTTTAAAAAATCATACACGGTCATCAAGAATAAAATTGATGAAAATAAATTTACTCAAGGTACATACACTGAACTAGACAACATAATTGGCAAATGTGTGCTGCACACAACAAAATATCAGTCAACCAGCACCAACCATACAGGATTGTTGGTCTAAAGTGAGAGTGATTTTTTTTGCACATACCTGATCTAAAATCTGTCAAGGAAGGCAATGTTTGTGCAATAAGGTTAATACTCTTTAGGTTGGATGCCAGAGTGTCTTCATCAAAATCACTGCTTAATCCACTATCATTTGTATCCATATTTAGGGCTGTACCATCACTTGAATCCATATTTAGGGCTGTACCATCACTTGAGTCCAGACAAACAAAGACCTAAAGAAGACAGAAATGCTTAAACTTCAAAAAATGGACATATTACCTCCTTGTACTACTCAATCTTTGAAAAATTGTTCATTTAAATTAAAGATTTGAAAATCATACACTTTTGAGCTTCACATTTTAGGACTAATTTAATTTTAACAATTAAATGTTTGTATAACATATAGTCAAATTATGTCTACATTTTTATAACAAAGTCAAACGCAATGCTCAATATTAAAAATAAATAAATGTAGAGAAAAAAAAGCTATGTGTCAACACATTTTGCAAATTAGAAATTACTAAAACGGAATTTGGACAATCAACAGTATTATCTTGAATGTTGGCAACATAAAACACAAGATGTGCCTGATAATTTCCAATTATTTTTAGGACTGATCTATTCCAAAATATTTTACATTCATCAAAGCTAGAAAATACAGTTGCAGTTGCTGTAAAACTAATTCATAATCTAAAGAGGTTCAACGTGGTGTTATATTGTAATCCAAAACAGAAAAAATGAAGTATGGCTTCTTTGCACTGCACTCAATAATAAATGTATGAATATTGATTACTCAGTTTAAACTGTAAGGTCTGATTTGAAAAGAACATTAATATATTTATGAATCTCAATAATGCATCCTAGCATGGACAACAACTTCCTATTGGTTTTGCAGCTTCTAGCAGTAGCACCACATGTGTGCATTAATTGATGCAATATGGAGATTCAGAGCTTTCTGCCTGTAGTGACACAAACAGAGATGGGAGGACTGACATATGCCATCATGTCAGTACCCTACAAGAAAGCAGAGGGATGTTCAAAAAATATATATTTTATAATATTATAAAATTGTGCCAAAAGGGATTTCATCATAGTAGATAAAACTTTTGAAGTGACATGATTTGTTATATTATTACAGTGTCCATTTAAGAATGCAGAATTAGTGGCTTTCAGTCGTCTGATGCCAAAAGAAAATATAATGGATAAACTATGTTTGGTTCCAGTGAAATCATGAGTGATGCTTACTGTAGTAAAACAATACAGTCTCTTGTCATAACATCTGAGGAGATAATTAGTCGTTGGTTGGGACCCACAATAGAAGAAACATCATCTTAAGGCACATATTGCATTTAAACTGTTCAGCAATTTTTTGGGTTAAATAAAAAAGTAGAAGTTATTTCCAATGTAGTCTAACAATGTCGAAGCATTACTGTAGAATCAAATTTGGCTGGCAGCTGTATCCTAGATAATCCTGCTCTCTCAATATTCTTTCCATATGCTATTAAGATTCATTAAGCAGTCCATACACTGGAAGATTTAAAAATCTCCTGAAAATCTGATGTGATCTTTTGGTTACAATTAAAGTGAAGAGTAAAGGCTATTTAAGGAATATCAATAGTATAGGGAATAAGCCTTGACAGTAAAATCTGTCTTTGAGATATTAATTATATGAAAGCAGAATTAAGTATAACATTTAAAAATTCTTACCTCACTGGGTGTTTGTATGTGTCTAACTGTGACAGCAAAGAGCTCTCCAGGGTGAGGCAGCTTTGGCAAAGAATATCTCGGCAACAGTGGCGTTTCCAGTTCTGGTAAAAGCAAATCCTAAGAAAATTGCAGGAAAAATGTAGCCTTTTAAGACATTTTGAAAATGTATTCTAACACAAAATGTGTTCTAACCCTTTGTTATACATTTATTTATATTGATTTGTTTATTGTTGTAAAGTATTTTGTGTTTCTTTTCAAGCAAAATGTGGATTTTTGGAATATAAAATACGGCTTTTTTGTAAAAGTGCTGTACGTTTGGAGTTTTATATAGCATGCAACTGTGGTACAGGGCTTGAATAGCATAAAGCGGACACAAGGAGGTATAGTCTCTTAAATACCTAACAAAATGATATTGTGCAATATGTGCCCATGTGAAGGAGTTTAAATAATTTCTTGGAGTGCAAGGATGAATACTGTAGCCTCATGTTAGCATAATGGAGCAACATGGATAACGGAATATATCATAAGTAAAAAAAAAAGACTAAAAAAAAAGACAAAAAAATGTGCTACTACAATGTACAACAAATGCTCTTCAAAGAGAATCCAACACATTTTTTATGCATTTAAATGTGCATGTTTTAACATTACAAAAGTATTTTTTTGCATGAAAAAATATAAAGCAAAAACTACTTAAAAAAAATCATTGAAACTAGCAGGAAATGCAAAGCGCATATGTAGCTAGGTCTCATTGGCTGACAGAGTTAGATAAACACCTCCAGAGCAAATTAAACCTTTACTATTTTTTGGCGATCCGAGACATTCATTTGAAAAAGACTATGGCACATTATCAAATACCCTCTGATGTAACCAAACATTTTCCACGTCCCTTTAAATATATATTTAAAAATAAAAAAAACTTACATTAAAACTGTTGTCAAAAATTTTCTCAAGAGAGCTCTTGGTGACATGATTTTCCTGAAACAAAGCATTTAAATTTTTATTTTGCAGTAGTATACTTGAAATATTTTTCTGTTACATTCAAACTATTTTACTATCAGAGCTAGCAAAAAAAATAGCTATAGTTGTTCCAAGACCAATTTAATATAAGATATGTAAAAGGTGAGGAGATATTGTAAACAAAACAAAAAAGTGAAACAAATGCACTTTTTTTCAATTAACTCTACAATAATTATACAAATGGGAATTCAATCACCGCTTTTTAATATAAAAATCTGATTGAAATAATACCGGTATTAATCTACATATTGCATTTTATAAAGCATATGGCACAGTCAGTAGCTTCCTATTGGTCCACATGTTTATGTTGGGCTGCTTACTGGAGTAAAACAAGTTTCACCTGTCTTACTACTCAAAAAAAAAAACGGTAGTAATAAAATCTCTTGCTGTCACTGATTCCGATGGTATACTTAGGACTTTTTTTTACATCCCCCATCGCTGAAAAACATGCCAAGATACTTGAGCATTTTTACAAGCGAGATAACAATGCTATTAATGGCCCTCACTATAAAATTAATTTAAGCAAGCACGACACCACCCACTATTGGTAAATATTCTTATTTCTCCTCTGATTGGCTGTTTCAAAAGCCAGTAATAAATGGGCAACTCTTTGCATATACCCCATTCAGATTGGTCAATAAGAACTAATGAGGTTGAGCAGATTTAAATACATCTATACTGACTGGATGAAATTTGACAGTGATTTCAGCCAAAGGAGGAGCTACTGTGTTTTTAGATATATATTTTTTTACATTTATTTACTTTTTCTCTGACCCCGAAACTGAGAACATTGGATTAAATATAGACAGAAGAAACTGTTTCCAGTTGGCCAGAAGATGAAGATGCTGGGCTTCAAGCAAGATTTCTTAAAATCTGGAGTGGCCGCTTATCAAGGCTGAAGACTGAGGATCAGAACATAGTTTCACGATGTTGGATCAACTACTACTTTTTTTTTTATTTCAACGCTTTTTCTAGGTTTAAGGATTATTTTTATTTTAATAACTAGTTAAAAAAAAAAAAAAAAAAAAGAGATAAAATTAATGTTAGATTATGACTGGTGGAGCAGTGTTAGGGACATGATGGTCCACTAACCACCCAATACACTTTATTGCATATTTAACCCATGATCATAATGTGTAATAAAACAACTCTAGTAAAAGGGTCTTTTGATCAGTCTTAACGAGTGTTTTAAATGCACATCATTTTTGGGTCATAATGAGTGTTCACAGATCTTTGAGAACACATAATAATTCTAAGCAAAAGTTAGCATTTTGTGTGATTTTCACATGTTAACAAACTTAGCACGGGCCATATAATCATGGCATTAATTCTGAACTGAAAACGTTCAAGGGAGCATAAAAGAGTCAAAAGTTAATTTTTATTTACAGCTTGCTTATTTTTTTTTGTGCAACATTTTTTATTTTATTTTAAACATAACTTTTAAAAAAATTCTTACCTAATAGGGTGTTTTTGTATGTGTCTAGCTATTCTGATTAGATCTTTGAAAGGAAGCAAATCAGGTGAAATTAGAAAGGCAATATGTGCAATGTTGAATATTATATTTGGTCATAGACTAGTACTACTGCTTACAGAATATTTGTAAGGGCTGCTTTATATGATGGTTTACATATCCCAAAGAAAGTGCTACAAACATATATTTTAAATCCCTCTTGGGATCGATCACGTCTATGGACAAAGGTCTTACGTAACACCTTAAAAGGTATTTGAAACAGAACAAGGATTGCAAAGTGTTAATTTGCCACTGGAAGAATATCTTTATGATCATGGATTTCTTATTTAAATGTTTTATTTTGATGACAAAAGAATACTTCCCTTTACTCCCCCAAAATATAATAGGCAACAAAAACTTACAGAGATATACTTTTTCGCCAGTGAGTTATTGAGATCATAGCTTCTCTCCTACACAAAAACAAGAAGATAAAATAATATACATATAAATATTATACTTTGAATTGAATATGAAAGTGACAGCAAACTACTACTCAGTTAAGCATTTATTTTATTTTTATAATTTTTATTGCAGAACCTCATTTGAGATTGAATTAAAAAAACTACATTTTAAGGGGCCAACGAAAACTCTTAAATTTTAAAGGGCAGATTTTAACGGTCTAAGGGCAGAAATACAAAGTATAGACTGGGACAGAGAACTGATAAGTAAAAACACTGAACATAAATGGACAACATTTAATTCCTTACTAAATATACATACACATCGGCATATACCATGTGGGAATAAAAAGTAAAAGGAGTAAATCCCATCCAATGTGGCTTAACAATGATTTAAAGATCAAGATACTGAGTAAAAAACAGACATTTAAATTATACAAACAAGAGGGGACAGAGACTGCTTTACGGGAGTACAAGGAAATCAACAAGGCTTGCAAAAGGGATATTAGACTGGCTAAAATAGAAAATTAAAAATTAATTGCAAAAGAGAGTAAGACTAACCCTAAAATATTTTTTAAGTATAATAATGGGAAGGAAGCTATAGGAACATTACAATGTGACACAGGCCATCTGGAAACTAGTGACCAGGAAAAGGCAGATGAGCTAAATAGGTTATTTTCTTCATTATACACAAAGGAGGTACCAGTCGTTGGGACACTGCAACTAAAATGGCCCTACACTACCTTTGCCAAATAATTGGTTAACACAAAAAGTAATCCAAAAGAGGTTGGAATAAATAAATGTTAATAAAGCCCAGGGTCCTGATGGAATACATCCACGGGTACTGAGGGAACTGGGTTCTGTAATAGCCAAACCATTATATTTAATTTTTCAAGATTCACTCAACACAGGGTCCCTACCAGATGACAGGAGAAAAGCAGATGTGATACCTATATTTAAAAAGGGAGCAAGAGCAAATCCGGGGAATTATAGACCAGTGAGCCTCACTTCTGTAGTGGGGAAGCTTTTAGAAGGATTAATAAGGGATAATAGGTAAAAAAAAATAGGAGTCAACATGGATTTATGAGGGATAGGTCATATCAAACAAATCTAATCAGGTAATATGAGGAGGTTAGTAGGAACCTTGATCAAGGCAACTCAGTGGATGTAGTCTTTTTGGATTTTGCAAAGGCTTTTGATACAGTGCCACATGGGAGACTATTGTGCAAACTAAGAGACACAGGAATTGCAGTAAATATCTGCTCATGGATTGAGAGCTGGCTAAAAGACAGGAAGCAAAGGGTTGTTGTAAATGGGACATACCCCGATTGGACTAATGTGGTAAATGGGGTTCCTCAGGGTTCAGTATTAGGTCCTCTCCTTTTTAACAAATGTATTAATGAATTAAAGGTGGGATTGGAGTGTGGTGTCTCCATTTTCGCTGATGACACAAAGTTGTGCAAGGTTAAGAAATCCGATAATGATGTGCTTTCTCTCCAAGGGGATTTACATAAAATTGAGGAATGGGTATCTAAATGGCAGATGAGATTTAATACGAATAAATGTAAAGTTATGCATCTGGGAAGGAAAAATAGCCATGCAATCTATAATCTTAATGGAGCAAATCTAGGTGTATCAGATATTGAAAGGGATTTGGGAGTGCTTGTGGATAACCACCTAGGTAACAGTGCTCAAAGCCAAGCAGCAGCTGCAAAGGCAAATAAAATATAAGCATGTATTAAGAAGGGTATAGAAGCAAGGGAAGCAAATATAATTCTGCCACTATACAAATCTCTAGTTCGCTCTCATTTGGAATACGGAGTACAATTTTGGGCACCACTTCATAAAAATGACATTTTAGAGCTGGAAAATGTACAGAGGAGGGACACAAAACTAATAAAGGGAATGGAGAGGCTAAGTTATGAAGAAAGACTAACCAAATTAAATTTATTTTCTCTAGGAAGAAAAAAGGCATTTAAGAGGAGATATGATTACCTTATATAAATACATCCAGGGTCAGGTATAAAGATTTGTAAAGGGAGCTTTTTGTGCCAAGAGGTTTTCAACTGACAAGAGGACATCCTTTGAGATTAGAAGTAAAAAATATTCCACCTTAAAGAATTAAAAGGGTTCTTCACAGTAAGGGTGGTTAATCTGTGGAATTCTCTACCAGAGGAGGTGGTGACAGCGGATTCGATTGAAATAAATCCAGTCCCCTTTTAAAGTTATCTAACTAAAAAGGGAATTCAGGGTGATCATGGATAATTAGAGAGACAGTATTGCTCCAGGGAGAAATCCGATCGTCAGTATCTGGGGTCAGGAAGGAATCCATTTTTCCCCCCCTTTGAGACGATTGGCTAAGTCTCACTTGTTTTTTTTTTCTGTTTGCTTTCCTCTGGATTAATTAATAATTAAAATTAAAATAAAAAATAAAATTAATAATTGATTAATAATTAATTAACAAATAATTAATATTTGATCCGCAAAAAGGCAGGTCAGAGGAGACCTTAAAAGGTCGAACTTGATGGACTGAAAGTCTTTTTTCAACCTTAATTACTATGTAACATTACACGTTTATGTACGTTTGAAAGCATCATTAAAAAAAAGAAAATAATATGTAGAAGGAAACAGTGAATAGAGAGAAAGGAGAAGGGGAAAAAAGGGTGCAGTATATAGTCATGTCTGCTCTGAGGGTTTATACCAAACCTGTATTATTACCACCCAACATGGAGGGTCCGAGTGTACAAACATGAAGCCCACTTTCTATACGAGTGATCCAGGTGGGCTGACATAATGCTCATGAAATGTATACATTTAAGTTTTGTCAAAATGTCACTATATGTAGGGATTGCCAAATTCCAGGATTTGGCGAATGTAATTTTAACTGGCAAAAACAATTGGCTGGACAGAAGTTGAGCCTCTTTACAAAGACCCTGTATGGGAAGGCCCAATAGAGCTTCTTCTGTTTTTTGGGGAAACTTGCTACCCCACAATCTCTCCAAAATATGATAGGTCTCCAGCCATATATGGGCACTCTTAGGGCAGTCCCAGAGAACATGTTTAAGGGTGCCTAAGTCGCTTCAACCTCTGAAGCAATTGCCATTCAAGGAGGGATTGGAAAGTTTCATTCTGGCAGGTGTCAAGTACCAACTCATATTGGTCTTGTGCGCATTTTCCCTCATGATTGTGTTTAAGGAAGAACCTGTAGCTTGCTTATGAATTTTGTTCCACTGCACATCGGTTAAGGTAGTGGCAAGTCCTGATTCCCAGTAATGCTGGTGGTGAAGTTTAGACGATATAAATAATTGTATATGGTGGATATATTGCTATTTCCATTACCTATACAGCATTTTTTGAAGGGAGTGATCCTAGCTGAGGTATTACGTTTGAGTACTTTGGTAACATTAACATGTACCTGAGATAGGTTGAGCCATTCCTTTAGAGGTAGATGATGTTGGTCTCTAAATGTCGAGGGGGAACAATACCGATTTTCCCTTTAAAGATCAGCAGCTACAGTTAAATTATTTTCTATCAACCATTAAAATTGGGAAAGTCTATTAATTGGTGTAGACTTCTGATATAACCATAGTGGGGTGAGCTATGAGCCTGATTCTACAAGTGGTATTCTTTTGTGTGTTTTAGTCAAGACTGACAACAATTGAACTACACAACTGTGAAGGGAGGAGTTGCTTAACTTCTTGTGTCAGCTGAGCCATACTGTTAAGCATTCTTTTGTTTTGGGGGAGCTTAGACTTTGTACTTAATTTTACAATTGAATATAATAAATAAACAATATAACTAGGAACTTTATGTTGGAAGAATAAGAAGTAGTAATTGATATTTATGAACACTCTATACACTTAAGAGTGTTACTATTCCTATTTAATTTGTTCTGATCATACCTTACATCTCAAATATATGTTTTCATTATAAAACAGAATCCAAGAATGTAGTTATAAAATAAAATGTCTACATTTTGTTGAAATAGTTCCTTCTTTAATGTTTGTCTTGATAAGGGACCATTGGAATAGTCCAACTTTCTAAACGTTTAAACAGCAAGGAAAAAAATAAAAAAAACTCTTCCATTTATCGTGAAAACTCACCCAACATTAACAATTGCGGATTCTCCATTTATCTTAAATGGCCACTGTAGTTTACGAAAAAAGGAACTCGTTTGTGAAATACATAGTAAAATAACAACATTACCAGATATATAAGGCATGGACATAAAAGATTTTTAGATAATAACATAATTTGTATGGATATAGGAATTCAATGTGTTTGTTACATCACTTACCTCAGAGGTGGATCATGAGGATGTAATTATGTAGCCATGAATGGAGGAGGGGTGGGGGGATGAGAGCACATGGAGAGTTCAATAGTCTTCCTTAGATAACAGGATCAAAGTTTTCATACACATTTATTTTTCATTGTACAGTGGTCCTTTAAAGTTTGAGTTCTACACATGTTTTACAAACTGCAATTTTTACAGTACCTACAAGCATTGTTATGTATAACCACCAAGTATAAGACTGATAACATTTGCAATATGTATGGAGTAGCCCTAGAACACAAAACATTTTTAGTGTATCTGATGCCTTTAGTGGTTAACCGAGTGGGTCTGATTGCAAGCTTTCAATGGTATTGTACTCCCTTGACCAAAGCACAATGATGAAGAGGTTATAATGGCCTTTAAAGCTTACAATTCAAACCTACTCAGATAGCCATTAAAAGTATCACCTCTATTAAAATTATTTTATGTTTAAGATTAGCAGTATTACCGATTTTTATAGAAAACCTTTAATTTAGCAGACTATGCTTAGTGTCATGGGTGCTTCCATCTTGGACTGCTAATTGCTTGGAGAGGGAGAGTTATCCTACTGGGACTTGAACTCTATTCACTTTTATTGTCAAGTGGCTATTTATAGTCTAGTGTTTAATCTTGTTAGAAACAAAGTAAAAATGTATATCACCATTAAATCCCTAAGAAACAAAATACTTTTGCATGGCTATGTAGTTTTTTTAAAATAAAATGCATTCTAGGAGCTGTACTTATTATGATTGGTAGGGAGGGAAACACAAATAGTGTTATATTACATACCACTTTGTTTTTTTTCTCACAGTCCTCTGGGACGCAATGGGCATGTTGCTCCAAAATAGCAGACACTGATGCATTTGCACAATACATGTAAACTGAAGCTAGACATCCTGGAGATTTAGGAGGCTCCTGTGAAATCAAAGTAAACCTATCACAGAAATATCAAAAACTGTCCAGTACAGGGAATATATAAAAATAAATAAGGCACATAATTTGACTGCAGATTATAAGAGCTTTGCTCAGCTAGTGCGTAATCTTTTGCTACTTTTTGTTTTGATGTGCTTAAAATTTTAGATAATCTTTCTAAATGAAAAATGTATTTGGGTTACCATTTCAAAATGACCAGAATATTCTATCGGGGAAAGTGATCTTGCTCACAGCTACAAAGAAACCCACAATATAATCATGTTTGCATATAAAGAACAATTGACTAATGATGACTAATTTATGTTTTATCTAATATTTCCTTGATCATTATTTTCTTTTTATATATTTTTATGCAAAGAACCACTGTAGTGTTCTAAACAGGTCCTAGATGTTTTAATTAGACATTGAGCTTTAATGCAATACCTATTCAATGATTTAGACAAGTAGTACTAAATATTAAACATACTTTCAAACCTCAGTTGATCTGCTTGTCTCATTTAAGAAATACAAAACATTTTATATATTTTATACCTATTGGCGTAAAGGACAAACTGCTAAACAAGTATCAAAATTAAAAGCATAGCAGTTACCACAACATGAATGTCAACATTTCTATCCTTAAGAAGCTCTTCAAGAAGTTCTATAGTATCAGCCTGCCAGGTGTCACCAATCTGGTAAAACAAAACACAAAATAAGTAATAAAAACACACATATCGCTGTTGTTAATCATGAAAGTCAAGCTTCACTCCTTGCAAGTTAGCTTTTTAACAAAAAAAAAATGACATTTGATCTTTTGACTCCTGGAATTTGGATCTATATTATCCTCTGATGGCTGGATAAAAAAATAGAGCAGGACTGTATATGTACTCCAACTATGGATCTTTACTTCGGGACTACTAACTCCATGTATTAAAAAGATCAGGATCACCACACGTCATTAGCATATGCCGGTTCGGACACAGCCAGAAGCTGGCGCTGCAGGGTAGAGCTGCAGGAGCTCATCGCATGATAGTAAGGAGAGAGGGGAAACGGGGTAGAGAGGTAATTGTAGAGGGATAAATTGAGGATGAGGATAAGGAGGGACGGAGGAGCATAAGGAGGTAAGGAGGATGATAAGGGGGAAGTAGGGAGGAAACACGAGAAGTGCAGATCAGGAGTTCGGCGCTGCTGGAAGATCACATCCAGGTAGTTGTTTGGCATAGGGTGATGCGACATGCTTGAAAAGTGCCGCAAGGCTCGCCTAAATACTGCACCGCCGCCTGCAGTGAGAGCCTATGGCACTCATTGCAGCCAAGTACTGCGTCGCTGGCTCGCAGTTCAACTGCGACACAGGCCAAGACTCGCTTTGCGAGACTCGTGGGTGCGTCCCTCGTTGCGTTACCAAAAATGTCAAACGTCACCAATATCGCAAGATCCACAACTAACATATTTTTAGCCATATAAAAGACGCACCTGCACATAAGACGCACCTAGTTTTTAGAGGAGGAAAACAAGAAAAAAAAATTCTGAATCAAACACAAATACACTTCACACACAGATACACACCTACATTACACACAAATTATATATATATATATATATATATACACACACACACATATACATACACACACATATACATATATATATACACATACACACATACATACACATATATACATATACACACATACATACATACATACACATACACATTGTGCAGCATTTGGGAGCCTCCAGGAGCTCTTGACCCTCCCTGACGCTCCTGATCCTCACCTTTGTTCTTCCCTCTGCCCATCCATGATCATCCCTTGGCCCATCTAGATCTCACCCCATCACGAAGCGCTTCCTACCAGCACTCCTCCTTGCGTTGCGTGTGTGACGTCACTAGGATGCACCGGCCGACGCGATGCAGTTTAGAGGCATGCTGCTGGTGCTGTAGGAAGCGCCAATGGGGGGATCAGGAGTGGGGATCTAAAGGGGGTCAAGGGAAGGATCAGAGGGGTTGAAGAGGAGAATCAGGGGTTGGGAGACGATCAAGAGGGCAGAAAGAGGCAGATTTAAAAGGTATATTTGTCGTATAAGACGCACCAATTCCCCCCCCCCCCCCCCCACAGTTTTGGTGAAGAAAAAGTGCGTCTTATATAGCGAAAAATACGGTATATATGTGACTAGCGAATTGACTGTCAAACAATGACGACAATACAATTGTAAGCCAGGCAATACCATTTGCTTTATTATATAACCTAAATAAAATATTTCTGATGGTTTACACAGTAAAGAAATATATGTCTGCACCAGATGTAGTATTCCTACTGAGCTATCTGATCAGGTACTACACTGGTTGCTAAAATATAATGAAGAAGTTACAATAACTCCGCCATTTCCTCATTCAAAGCTTATACACAGGATTTGAATTAATAGTCATTATGTAGCACACTTTTTCCCACAAGCTTTTCTACCCTCTCTTTAATGGCGCAGAGCACATATTAGTCTTTTAATAGAGATACAAAAAATGTGTCAATGAAAACACATACAAATAGTAGACATCCTGGCAAAATATTTTACAGTTGAGTTCCAAACAAATGTACAAATTGAAAACTTGCTTTGAAACTGGTATTTTAGCACCATTCATCACACAAGATGTTTTATTGCACTGCAATATATGTTGCCTGGCATCAATATTCATAGTTTTAAACTACTTTAAAGAAAATACAACACAACTATTTTTTGTCTATGTAAAATGGTGCTTTCTACAGGTGATATTTCATCAATGTGAGTATATCAGGAATACTCTGGCTCTTACAGTATCATGCACAGCCACAAAACCATGGATGGCTTTTGGTCTCCAAATGTGAAACACTATTGTTATGGATCAGGATCTACAAGAAAATGCATTTTATGTTTGTCCTACTCATACATTTTCTCTTTTCAGTATTACATAACCTTATTAACAATGTTGATTATTGGAGACTCTAAGATGGAGGATTTGCCACTTCCGCATACAAGACGTCTGCAGCACTACTTCCCGTCTGTTAAGGGCGACGATGACAACCACACCTTTGACACAAAAAGAAGAACGCCATCTTCCCTTTGTCTTAACCTTCTGACCAATGAGAGAAAGACTCATCCCACTGTGGGATGACACCTAGCGACTCCTTAATGCACTAACCCAATGCCTTGTTGAGATTCCGTAAAAGCGGACATCACAGAACCAATGAATTACCGAATAAACAAGATGATTTGCTTAGTTGCAACATTTATCTGATTGTTAAATGTTATATATAGCGGCTGATTCAATAAACAGTAGGTGAGAGAAAGCTTTATACCAGAACTCTGTGTTGGTGTATTATTTCTCTAAGGTGTGCACACTATCTGTATATTGGTAATTTGGCCAGGGACAGATATTTCCGAGAACTATTTTAGTTTTCTCCAAAACACTATCACCTCACAGAAAGATTGATACAATTTATCCAAAGGCACCATCCCAATCTTCTATTACCAAAAATGAAGACAGAAAATAACTTTTGCCACTCGGAACAATGAACATCCCATGGTTAAATCCGACAAAAGGATCAAATATAGTTGAACAATATATATCTATCGCCCACACATTACAAATCTGAGATCAACATTTTCTTTCACTTTAAGCGAACCCATTTCCAGTCAATGGCGACACCTATTCTTCATAATCCAGCCTTCAGTCCATGTTTAGCACTTTTTCAAGAGACAACAGTTGAGTAAAATGTGATACCTTTAATTGCTAACTAAAATAATCCCTCTTAGATATCCATTAAAGGGATCACATTTTACTCCATTTATTTCCTGTTTTTTCCCATGGCTAAAATGGTACCACTTCAATACTTTTTACAAGAGGGAATAAAAAAAGCATATTATAACTATACCATATGACGACAATTAAAGATATGAAATTAAAACATAATTTACAAGAATCAGAACACATTTCTACCAACTAAGCCCTTATATGCAACATTACCTGAAAGACAGAACATTTGTTAAACCCACCATCTTTGAATTTTAATTTCTACAATGCAGAGATGGGCCGGGCACCACGTCACATATACAGATTCAAACCATTTTATAGACCGTAAAGCAGCAATCTACATAACTAAATGGAGTCCCAGTAAATATTGAAATAGATGGGGTAAACTTGGCAAAAAATATAGAGTTAGAATGCAAATGCATTAAGATGGGACCCAATCATATCATACTTGGTGGTCCATTGGAAAGTACATTATCAGATAGACATAACGTTCTAGTACAAGTTCTACCACAGTGATAATATTAATAACAGTCCACTGGTTGTAACTAGAAGCTCCAAGCATCTCCCATTTAACAAAAAATTATGCAGCCATGGATTACAACATCATATATATATTTGTGGTATTTACGATTTGTCGGTCACGCTATGTTAAAAGTGCCTTTTGCGCTCATCGTGACACACGCAAGACTTTGAAAAAATAACGGCTTTAGCGGCTGCCATTTTTTCCAAGTCTGTAACTCGAAAGGCGACGGAAAACCGCCAAAGCATGTAAATTAATTAAATAATGAACTTACAACCATACACACAGCACAGGGGAGACGCAGGGAGGTTGCAAACTAATTTGATGTTTAATTGCCATTTTTGGGAGGTCTGAAATAGGCTAAGCAAGGGTAAAAATGGCTGCCGTAAAGCCGAATTTTTTTTTTTTTAAAAAGGCTCACAATGAGGCCAAAGCCTGCAGGACTTAGGCACTCATCGCGAGGCTCATCAAGAAGGATTCAAGACTTGAGGAGGGACAGGTAAGAGGAAGACACAGGGGTGGGAGTGGGTGGAAAGAGACACAGGGGAGGGGAAAAAACACAGGGCAGGGAGAGGGGGCAAAGAGACAGCGGGAGGGAGAGAGGGTGAAACAGACACATGGAAGGGAGGAGGGGGGACAGACACAGGGTTAGAGAGTGGGGAGAGGATTGCAAAGAGCGCCAAATGCGCTCTGCGTGAGGCCAGAAAGTTGAGGATTAGACCATGCCTGCAATGAGAAGCGAAACCGCTCATCGCGAGGCCCGTAAGGTAAAGGGGCGAGAGGCTCACATTGAGCGCCATAAGTGCTCATTGAGTATCATGAAAGTGTCGGGGTTGGCCGTAAAGTAGACGGTGGGAGAGGCTTGCGATGAGTGCCAAAGGCGCTCGCAAGTTATAGGAAGAAGAGCCTTGCATTGTGTGTCAAATAGCATTGCCAGCCTTTAAAATTGTATTGCCGTCATTTTTGACAGACAAGTCGCTAGTGTATAATAATACTGATAAGACATCTTACTGGTAACTGTGATAGAACTTAAGAGTAAATACATGCATACTTAATATGTCAACAATTAAAAGAACTTCTTGTATTCAATGTTTATAAAGTTTGAATGTTTAAGTGTTTAATAATCTATGCTGATAGCTGTATAGTCTATTGTAACCAATAATGTTAAAACTAAAATTAAATCAGAACAGACTCTGACCTGGAGACAAGATTAGCATCTCTGGACTGTATTTTAGGGTATCCAGGCTCAGACGTCTAAACATAAGTGGGACAGCAGAGGGCTGGGCTCACATTGGATGCAGCGTAAAATATATATTTGTATAATAGGGTTACAGTGCTGCTGATTACCCACAAACAATGAGACAATGATTTTTGAGGTTTGATATTTTGTAAAATTGTAAAATGTAAAAAATCTTTATAAAAAATAAAACAATAAATAAAGCTTGTACAGCTTAAAAAAGGTTCATTTTTAGCTTTGTGGCTAAAATTGGAAAACAGCACTAGCAAAATTGAAACACGTGCTTACTAAACATACTACTTACTGGTAAAGTATTATGAAGCTGACATGGTATGCAAAACTGTGGAATGTCTGAATTGAACACAAATGGATAAAGGTGACAGGTAGGTATTTTTTCAATATGGCCATAGTCTACATATTGTACCTGCAAAAACAAAACAAAAAGAAAACAGATGGCCAATAGAGGTAATATTGTTAAGCATATATAAAAAAAAACTAGAGCACCTATTTATAGCACCACTATAAAATCAGAAATATAGAGCTTCCTAAATTATTTATTGCAAACAAATGTTGAAAGCAGGCTCTAAAATCATATTTTAATATTAGGGTCCAAAAAAGGAGTTCAGAACAGATGGGTTAAAAATGTAACCTTTCATATGTTATGTTTAATATGGAAAAATATTGAATATATTTTTTAAACTGTGAGTGACTGATGTAGAAAATACTAAAGACCAATTTAAAGTGTTTTGAATAAAATGGTTAAGTTATAATGGGAATTGCAAAGAGCATTCTACAGTAGTATTATTAGTGGTAATAAAACTGAAATTATTTAAGTATCATTATATATTTTCTTACCCTTATCATACTACCACCTAGAATTTCTAAAACTTTTCCTCGGTATGACATAGTGTCTGATCCTTTTACGAGACAGCCTTCTCCTTTCTTCCAACGGTATGGCGCCAGTAATCCAAGGCCTTTGAAGGACGTTTGAATATCAACCATAAGTATGCTGAGTTCATTTTCTAAAATTAAACAAAAAAACAAACAAACAGATATTTTAATCTTTAATCCTAACACAATACCAACAGTGTTTATGAGTGTGTGCAGAAGACCCAACCTCTCTCTTGTATACTACAAAAAAATCTAAATTAAATGTGCAACATTAGGACTAATATTATGCTACACTGTAATTGTAAAAAATTAAACGGGCTTTACTTTTGTGATCTATTGTAGTAGAAAATGGGACCATGCATGAACATGAAACAAATGAGGAGGAAAATCAAACAGTATATATAGCTGCCACTGTTGCTTTTTGTGTTAATGGATTGGTATCCTCCTTTACCACAATAGCTGCCATAGCAAGAGGTAAATGTTAATGTCATACTGGATACACTCTGGTATACCTTGTATATCTTATAGTTTTAATACAGTCCCAAAAATAAGGAAACAGATCACACACATTTTTATTAATCCACCTAGTGAAGTAAAAGCCTTGGACTGATGAGACATGAATTCATAATTTACAATTTGACCCTCAGTCTATTTTTTTAAGGCATGGTGATGACAGAAAACATCCTAATTATACAGGTTCGCAAGTTTAACAGATGTTTAGATTTATCCATTATATTTGTGACTGAAATCCACCTGAATATCGAAACATAATAACCTGCATCAAAGATTAAAAAGAAGCCTATAACCTGCTCCAAAAGACACAGGAAATGCAAGACATCTAAATATTTGTAAACTTTTTTTCCTTGGTAAAAATTGCAAGAATAAATCCCTTTAAGTTATTATACTATGCATGGTCGCTGTCTACGCATAGAGTGCAGACTTTAATGGATCTGTGGGGGATGTATAGAGAGATCAAAGGAGTTATTACGGTGGTCAAAATAGAATGTTGAAGTCAAGTACTTAAACAAGCAAGCCCAATTGAAGAAGCAGGTTGTAACATGCATTTTTAGCCAGGGGAGAAAAAGTTGCAAAAAGTATAACTCGGAAGTGAAAGAGGATAGATCACACATATCGTACATACATACATACATACAGAGGGGTACATGCTGTTTATAATTGGCATACAGGTAACAGTCAATAAGAGTAACCATACATAGCTTGTGATGCAGTGCCAGGGTACTTCTTTAAGTTTATCTTCCTCATACAGGGGGGCAAGGAGATAGTAGCTAACTAAAAAGGAGGTACTGGTAAATGGATTATTGCACACTTAAACGGCTATTTACCTCACTAGAAGTGATCTTCATGATGTGAAAGAGCACACGATCCTATGTTAAAATTATCTATTGCTTTTTTTAAATTACACCAAGAACAGCTAAAAATCTAAGGTCTTAGGTCTGTTTACAAACACACTTCTGACTGTTCCATCAGTTCCAGTCTGTAACATCTGCCAACACCGGCTGTGTAGACTCTGTGAGCACAAGATTTATAGTTTTTCACTGAACTTCAGGAATGCAAGAGGTAAAGCATTTCAAGTACCTGAATGTACTGATCACAGAAAGTTCCCACTGTTCCAGGCATTTCATATGAAGACAGACACCTTCAAAGGTCTGAGGGCAGTAGTCACCTCTATAATGGCTAGAACCACTTGTTTAATATAAATCCATAGATTTACTTGAACAAACAGGAAGATCAGAGCTCAAAGAAGTTACTGCTTACAGCAAAGCAGGACAAAAAAAAACCAAACAAAACAACATACGGCATGTCAAGTTAACAAACCGGATGCAGATTCAGAAGAAGCAGATTCAAGAGCCAGGTTTGAGCTATCTACTAGGAAGGATGAGAATGTAAGTCTCATCAGCTGTTTTTATGCTGTCACACGAGATGTAGAGAGATTTTGTAATTATATATGGGAAGAGGCATTTTTAGGTTTGGCAGATAAGATTTTCTGTACATCTTCAGGAAGTCAAAGCTACTTTAGTTAATGAGCACAGCTATGGTCTAAAAACCTACTGCGAAAATGCTTTGATAATCCAGTTATCTGTTGATGGAAAGAAAACGTGGTAGAAATGTGTGAAGATCCCCATAGAGCTGGAGGGGGCAGAAGAAGAGCTGCTGGTGCTACTACGAACTGCCAACATATTATCATAACTTAAATTTTCATTTAAAAGACTATTTCACTTGTTACTATAATTAAGAATAAGCCATGTTGGTGAAGGAGAACACTGCTTTTAATGATCACTAGCGACTTGCCCGTCAAAAAATGACGGCAATGAGATGTGTATGTTTGGAAAGTTGTTTAGTTATTAATATACATATTTGACACTTGTAAGATTTTAGTTATGATGAAATAAGTAGTATTGTGATATTAAACATGTTTAGTTTTGTAAAATGTTTTCTTGGTGAACAGTAACTCTTAAAGCATTTTGTATTAAAAGTGTTAACATTTGAATGTAAGAACAGTTGAACTTTAAATTAATCAGTATTGTAAACTTGAGGTAATGTTTTTTTAACATGCAAATTCTATCTGAAGAATTGTTAACTTTAATATACATTGAATGCAGAGGAAGGCAAACCGTAAAAATCCTCCTTGAAACGTACCCAATTTTAACATGAACTTTGTAATATATCTAAGTAAGAAACTTGAAAATATATTTTTTGAAACTTGAACTTTCTTATCTGTGTAACTAAGGAACTTGAAAAAACATTTTTCCAACTTGGAACATTATAAACAGTAACATAGTGAATTAAGATTTTAAAATAATTTTGTATTAAAATTATTAACATTCGAATGTAAAAACAGTTGAACTTTAAATTAATGAGTATTGTAAATTTGAGGTAATGTTTTTTTAACTCAAGAATTGTTAACTTAAATATACATTGAATCCAGAGGAAGGCAAACAGTAAAAACCCTCCTTGAAACGTACCCAATTAAATTAATTCCTTCCTGACCCCATGAACTGGCGATAAACATTAATCCAGGGAGTAATCTTAACATAACAGACAATATTTACATTGTGACTTAAAACGTGGTTGAGCTCTTAACATGAACTTTGTAATATGTTGAAGTAAAGAACTTGAAGAATATTTTTTTAAACTTGAACTTTCTTATCAGTCTAAATAATGAACTTGAAAATATTGTTTTCAAACTTGTAACATTAGAAACAGTAACATAGTTAATTAGCATTTTAACTTGACTAACTGTAACTGTAAAAATAATGCAAGGCAAGTGTTTTGTGAAGCTAATCATCCATAAATAGTACTTCCATTAATTATAACTGAATTGTTTATTGTTTTGTATTTTTCAATGCTTTTAAATTTGTTTTGCATGGGTTTTATTTGTTTAATGAAAAGTTATAGTACTTCATAGTAGACAATGTTTTTAGTAAAAATACGTCCATCTAACGCAACGTACAATTGACCATGAGCAAATACTGGTTCTTCCAAGAAAATACCCACAGATTTGAACGTTTGTCCTTGTGATTTATTAATGGTCATGGCAAATGCCATAATAATGGGAAATTGTCTTCTTTGTATAAAAGGGAGACTACTTTCACTTGGTGCTAAATCTATTCTTGGTATGAAAACTCTCTCTCCTTTATGGGTACCAGTTAAAATTTCAACATCTATAAAATGGTAAAAAAAAGGTAAGTCAGAGGCACTCATCAGAGAACAAACCAACGTTAGTAGGTTAGTTCTATAGCCATGATAAGCCACTCAGAGCAACCTCTTTTAGCTCACTTGTGCCCTTCTCAGGGAGAAATATTCTGTAGTATATCAGGTTGGTCTCACTCAAAAGAGTGACCCCGCCCCGAAATACCAGGCAATTCTACCCTGAACAGGAGAAATAACAAACCCCAGACGCGTTTCGGCCTTTATGGGCCTCGTCAGTGAGGTGCAGCTGAACTCCCTAAGGCACAGTGAGCAAGGGGTCCACGTCTGGAGTCCCCTATTACCCTTAGGGAGACTAAACACTAAGGGTAATTTGCATAAAAAAAAAAAAAGGTAAGTCAGAGGCACTCATCAGAGAACAAACCAACCTTAGTAGGTTAGTTCTATAGCCATGATAAGCCACCCTGAGAGCAACCTCTTTTAGCTCACTTGTGCCATTCACAGGGAGAAATATCCTGTAGTATATCAGGCTGGTCCCAGATATAATGGCTATAGAACTAACCTATTAAGGTTGGTTCGTTCTCCGATGAGCACCTCTGACTTACCTTTTTTGTTTATGCAAATTACCCATTTTTTTTGTTTATGCAAATTACCCTTAGGGTTTAGTCTCCCTAAGGGTAATAGGGGACTCCAAACGTGGACCCCTTGCTCACTGTGCCTTAGGGAGTTCAGCTGCACCTCACTGACGAGGCCCATAAAGGCTGAAACGCGTCTGGGGTTTGCTGTTTCTCCTGTTCAGGGTAGAATTGCCTGGTATTTCAGAGCTGGGTCACTCTTTTGAGTGGGACCAGACTGATATACTACAGGATATTTCTCCCTGTGAAGGGCACAAGTGAGCTAAAAGAGGTTGCTCTCACCTCTGACTTACTTTTTTTTTATCTATAAAATGGTCCTTTAATTGTTGAACAATTAATCTTGTCCCATTGCATAGGCCTTTTTTGGGGTTCATATTTCGCAGTAACATGACAATTGCACCTTTCTTTAGCTGCAAAATATGTGGTGGCATTCCAGAAGGAGTTAGTGAGTTTATGAATTCAGTGGAAAAGTTAGCCTGACTTTCACTGTTATCAGCAAGTACAGAATCATAACTGTGATAATTTCTTTGTGGTGCATTCATTTTTTTAAAGATTTCATTATTGAGGCTTAATGCATCCTTATTTTTACACGTTAGTATGACTTGGTTGACAAGCTCTGAATATTCCTGGTTATTTATGCTACCTTCAAATATAGCCGATATAATATCTTGGTGACAAATCATATGAGCTGGGATCTCTACAGTGTCGTCAGGTAAATGTGGTATTTTTTCTGTTCTGCCTTCTCCAATTTTAATAAGCCAATCATTGAAATCAGTTTGTCCTTGTGATCTCATGTTTTGTTGCAGTTAAAGATGGGTAAAATGTTTCCATAGTGTGCTTGACTTTATACAGGTTTCGATAATGTCAGTTCGATTTCCATGTACAACGACAGGTAATGTTTGTCTAAAATCGCCACCTAACATTACCTTTCCACCAAATGGAAAAGTATTATCCATGACTTCACAAAGCAAACGGTCAATACATTGGAGGGCATAGCATGACATCATTGTGGCCTCATCTATTATAATTAATTTACTTTTTTTCAATTTCTTTGCTTGTAATGATGTCATGCGAATATCTGACACAGATGTTTCTAAAATAGGCACTGGCAGTTTAAAGCCACTATGTACAAGTTCTTCCACCTTCTAACAAAAGTGCAGCAATTCCAGTAGTGGCAAACGCAATGCTATTTGACCTTGTGCTCGTACAGAACTCATTAATAAATTATATAGATACGTTTTTCCTGATCCGCCAGGTCCATCAAGATAGAAATAACGCTCTGTCACCATGTCATCTATTGCATTTTTAATGGCATTAAATGCTTGCAATTGTAACCTATTTAAATTTGCAAGTCTTTCTTCTCTTCTTTCTACTTGTAATTGAATGTCATAGTCTTCAAAGTTTATGTCATCTATAAGACCTGGATCAGGCAAATTAAAACTTGCACAACTTAATCCACAGGGATCCAAGAATCATGCGATGAGTAACAATCTCATATAGTCTACCATATAGTTCTGGATCTGGTAGTTCAGTAACAATGACTGCATCCACTTTGTCAGAAGTATCTAATTTATCTTTTTCTTGAAGTACTATCAGAAGATGTGCATGTGGAAGGCCTCTTTTTTGAAATTCAATGGTATATACATAAGCAAGACATTTGCCATATAAGTGACTTATAGTGATGTCACGTATTAATTCATTTAATTTAATCTTAAAAACTCTGGCTACTAAATCTGGTCTATCGGAAGTACTTTGGCCAAGAAGTAAATTTTGTGTAATTTCTGGCCATTGTGGATTACATGTAAATGTAAGAAATAAATCGGGTTTGCCAAATTTGGTGACAATAGCCATAGCATCATTGTACCTTTCTCTCATATTTCGAGGAGATCCTTGAAAGGAAGATGTAAAATGATGGCTTTGCCAGCTGTCATGTCTCTGCTTGTAGCCAACTCAGCAACATAGTACATTAGTCCAGAATATTGTTCTACACGTAGTTTATCTTGTTGATATTTTATAAAGTTTAAATTATTGGCCTAAAGTTGCAAATAGGAATCAATAATCCATTGTTGTGTTAGTTTTCCACAACATAAAATTGGATTAAATGTATTTCGAATGGCAATTTGAGCTACTTTAAATTCAAGCATAGAAACATTATTTCGGATTCTGGCTTTAGCATTTGGGTAACTGGGAAGTGTTAATTTTGGTTGCCAACCTGCTTCTCTGTGTGGGAAAAAAATGGGATATGTCATTGGATCTAAATTTGGACTTAAGATACTGATATTCATGCATGGTTGCTCCTCATTTCTGGGATATATTCTAATGTCTCTTTGAGAGGGTGGTTCTCCTTCATCATTTTGAAACACCATTGCAACCTCATTTGATGTTGACAAGTTCTAACGACGTTTATCAGTATGTCTGTCTCTTAAGCACCATATTGACCTTTGGCATTGGTAATTGATGTCTTTGTGCATGAAGTTGTTGTTCATTTTCTACTTCTGACAATTTCTTATAAGCTTTATTGTAGGGGTTATTGTCCATAATGTTATTTAGCTCTACAAAAACACTGGGTAAGCATTTTTTATTTTCTTCCAGCTGCATACGTTGGTCAACAGCTTCCATTGTATCTAGGACATATAGATGAGCGAATTTTCTTTGCTCTCCTTCCTCTGGATGTAAATGTGAAGTCCGATGATAAATTTGGCCTTGGACTTTAAAACAGTAAGGACCATGTCCTGGTAGATTAGCAGCTAATGTTGCCCCAAAGGATATGGCACTATTGTAGGATCTTATGTTTGTCTTAACATTTTTGTAGTTTGGAAAAGTAGGTTTAGTCATAATGTTTTGTAAATAGATTGGAAATTCTTTTCTTTCTGGAAGTTAGAACTTGCCTTTTTGACAGCAACTAATAAATTGTCCATCTCTGGGTCTCTCCTATTTAAAATAATAAGCCTCACAAAACTGACATTGAGTAGTCATGTCCCCAAAACTATGAACCTCTACTGCTAAAGACTTGAGTAAAGGACAATTTGCAAAGCATATAGCAGTTTGACTTTCATATTCATCAGGTGAAATGTCATGTGATGTTTCAACAACAGGTTCTAAATGCTTTGTTTTTTTCGTGGCTTTTCTTGGTATATCTTTTATTGGTTTAGGTAAAATGTCATGTAATGTTTCAGGAACAGGTTCTAAATGCTTTGTTTTTTTGGTGTTTTTTTTTTGGTATCTCTTATTTTTTCTGGCAAAATGTCATCTGATGTTTGAGGAACAGGTTCTAAATGCTTTATTTGCTTAGTAGTTTTTTTTTGGCGTATCTTTAATTTTTGCAGCTGATAGTCTTTTGCTTGCAAGTCTTTTGCGTTCTTTTTTTCGTCGAATTTCTTTCTCCTCTGGTTTCTGGTGGTCGGCCCATCTCTCTTGTCTTTCTCTAGTTTGACGTCTTTTCTTTTCTTGTTTGCTCTCGTTAGTAGCCATGTTAATCTGTAAAAGAAAATCATTTATAATTAGTTTAGTTTGAGATGTTAAGTTTGTTTTGTACATTTTTTATTATCAACAGTTTGTTTATTTGTGCTTGTAGTTTATTGTAGTGGTAGTTTCTTTGTATTGTTAAATAAGTGTATTTTATTTTTTTGGTCTTACTTTCTGTGGTAGGTTGTAATTTTTGCCTTACATGAATAGCACAGGGAAGAAACTGATACTATACCTTCTTCTACATCTAATAGGTAATTAAAATTGATATTTTAGTTGTTTCGTCAATTTATTTTTTTGTTGTACTTATAACTTACAGGCATAGTAGAGGGCAAAAATTAGTCTTTGTAATTTTTACTACAGGGGATTGTCATAATAGTATTTTGATATTTTATTTGAAAACTTATATGTTCAGTAAATGTTTTTTTTTCTTGGGGTGTTAGTACTATTTGTTGTAGTATTCGATTTTACGTGTGTGTTTAGGTTTTATGCTTAATATTGTACATTACGTCTGGTAATTTAGAATGACAAATTTTATTTAGTCTATGTTTTGAGACTTTTGTGGACTATGCCGTTTTCTTTTTTTTTTTGGCTAGATTGAAGTTTGGATTTACTGTTAAACATTATTGTCCATAACAGACAAATAAGAGGTAAATAAGAAATGTGTCAGTTATATTTTGGTAAAAGTTATAGGCCCTCATTCAATTGCGATTTGGCCAATTGAATAGTGCTCTAAATAAGCAGATAACATATTTTTTTTAAATAAGTTTTTAGTTAGTGAAAACCTTGTTTGTGGATAGATGTTTACCAACTAAAAACTTATTTAAAAAAATATGTGATGTGCTTATTTAGACCTCTATTCAATTGTCCAAATTGCAATTGAATGAGGGCCATAGTTAGTGATTGTTCTTCTTTTTTTTTTTCTGTTGACATGGATGCAGAGCAAATAGGTTTATTTATTTTTCTCTTTTTTTTTACTTGTTATACTGTACCTTGGTTGAAGTGTGATTTCAATCAGAATCTTTGTTGGTCCTCTGTTGAAAGTCTTCGTCTGATGGTCTGGTCCTCTGTTGAAAGTCTTCGTCTGATGGTCTTCACGCAGTGTCTATTGTAATCGAAAAAATGAAAATGTTATTTGATTTGAATGTATTTGTAATGAATAACATATTTCATTATATTGGTCTATTTTATCTGTTATGGTGAATTTTTCTGCTATGCTGTTTTTTTTGTGCAACCTTTTAAAAATGCTTTAGTTGTATTTGTATATTCCAGTTATCCTTTTTTTATACTGTAATTATTAATGTTTTTGTTATTTTGGATATGATTGCAATGTTTTTAGCATTACCCTGTTTTGTGTCCACCACTTTTGCTATGCTAATTTAGACTTCTGTGTAAGGCTTATACCTTCTTAAACACAAAGAAGAATATTAATATACTTTGCAATGTGTTTGTGTGATTTTTGGTAGAATCCTATTTTGTCTCTAGCATATGTTGCTTACTTTATTTGCTTAATTAATCTTTTTTATAAATGTTAAATGTTTTTACTATTTTAGATATGATGGCTATGTTTTTAGCATTATAGTATTTTGTGTCCACCACTTTTGGTATGCTAATTTAGGCTTCTTTGTAAGGCTTATAGGTTCTTAAACATTAAAGAAGAATATTAATTTACTTTGCTATGTGTTTGTGTGATTTTTGGTACAATCCTCTTTTGTGTCTACCATATGTTGCATACTTTATTTGCTTAATTAGTCTTTTTTATCAAGGTTAAATGTTTTTCTACAGTGAAAATGAATGTTTTTTTCTATTTTGGATATTATGGCATTGTTTTTAGCATTATTCTAATTTGTGTTCACCACTTTTTGGTTTCTGCATTTGTTATATTGGCGGCCATTAAACATATATAGTTCCTTTCTTTTTTCTACTTGTTATACTTTACCTTGATTGAAGTGTCGAATGACAGAGGGTCCCCCCTGACAATCTTAATCCACCGGTCTTCTTGTAGTGTCTGTTTGAAAAAGAACGTGAAATGGTTAATTGTATATTTCTTCTTTTTGGTCTTTTTCAGCATGTAATGTATTTTTCTATCTTACCTCCTCTTCTTTCTTTGTGTTCTTTAAAAAGGATTCTGGTTCACAATGCACAGTGCCAATTCTTGAGTGACGCTGTTGATGGAGAGTCTGTTTGAATAGGAAAAAAAAGGAGAAAGATTGAGCTTTAGGTTATATATTTAATTGCAATAAATTAATGTCATTTAAATATACTTCTTCAATTAGTTTCAATTAACATTAGTTTGTTTTAGGGCCTACACACATAAATGTGCGTGTCAGATGTCACTATATATGATACACATACTGTATATGTGCGTGTCACATATCACTATATATGAATAATATTTTAATAGTTAAAGTTGTTTTTTTTTGTCATTTAAATATACTTGTTTAATTAGTTTGGGTTAAGATTAGTTTGTTGTAGGGGCTTTTTTGTCCTGTCTTGATAATAAGATGTAATATATTATAGCTTACCTCTCAGTTGTAATTTGCACAATGTAAAGTAGGAAATCCGGAAACAATTCTCTTCTCAAGTAACAGCAGCAGTTAACTATCCAGTCACTCCGTTCATCACCTGTGTAGAAATGCAGAATTTTCTGGAAAGTAGGAAGTATTTATAAACTTTCAAGTGCCTCAGACCGTTAGAACACAATATGCATGCGCTATTTGCGTTCCAGCGTACAATTTGCGTTCCATCCGCCATTTTATGCGTAGTAGTTTTCAAAATGATGGTTAATATCAGTGTGGTACGTGCCGCATAGTATGTGTTTCAGTTTTGCGAGTCACTGTATTATAGTTACGTCTGAAGCCTCGGTTTCGTTTTGTTCGGTGGCCATTTTTTCTCTTGCTTAGGTGATTTTCGGCAGTTTAAACTCGATTTTTGGGACTTAAATGGACGTGTTAATTAACTTTTCGAGGTGCCGGATCCGCCCCCTTGCTGTAAGTAAGCTTTTTATGTGTTCGTTGTGTTTATTTCTTGTGTTTCTGATGTTTTCATGCTCGCCGTTGTGTGTTAACCACGTGTGAGGCGCCTTTGAGTTTTTTTTTTTAAAAGTCGTGTGTGCGAGGGGCTGCATTTGCGGACAAACACAGCCGACGTTGGATCGTCCACCACCGCAAATCACAAAAAATATAAAAAGGTAAATTACAAAAAAAAAAAAAAACCTAAGTCACAAAAAATAAAAAAAGGAACATTACAGAGAATAAAAAACACATTACAACCCCCCCACTACAGAAAAAAAAATTACACACCTGAAAAGGAAATACATACAATACAATTAAATTCAATACACCCCTATCTAATATACATCCCCCTATCTAATATACAATACTATCTATCTAATATACATCCCCCTATCTAATACACAATAAATACTATCTATATACTATACATCCCCAATCTAATATACAGTACATGCTATCTCTATATAGCAACCCTAATTCTAAGCTAAAATAAAATAATTAAGACCACTTACCTTTGAGATGTTTCTTTAGATCACCAACCTAGGGCAAAAAAGATTAAAAAAATGATTACAACACGTTTACATAAAATAAACAAACATTCTAAATATTCTACTCACCTTTCCAGCATGTCCCGTCCTTCTTTTGTTCTTCTCCGGTGCCTGTTAAAAAAAACATTACATTAGCACACATACATAAACATAAAACCAAGTAAAATAAACATAATCTACATTGTACTTACCTCCCAGCGATGTCTCCGGCCTCCTCGAGTTCTGCCCCGGATGGGCACTGGAAGCATCCGCGCTCTAAAAAAAAAAAAAGTTAAAAAAAACAACACACATCCGCACTCGCGGATGTCCCCGACGCTAATGCGCTACCTACGGAGAGTTCCAGAATAAAATTGGCAATGGCGGCTTCTGATTGGCTGAAAATTTCTATCAAATTGTCTATCAAATTCATCCAATGAGAAGACGCCAATTGTGAGCCAATGAGAAAGGGATACAACCCAAAATCTCACTCTGATCTGATAACGCACCTGTCAATCTTTATTTGAACCAATCCAAAGGCTTTATTGCCATCAGCGAATCACAATGGGATACACCCCCACGCAGTGATTGGCTGAAGACATCTGCGCCTTTCCATTGGCTGTAATACTGATTGACATTGACAACAGCCAATGAGAAGACGCAAATGCCTTCACCAATCAGTACGTGGGGGTGTATTACATTGTGATTCGCCATTGTCAGTGTAACCAATCAGAATGTGCAGATGCCTCCAGCCAATCAGCCAGTGGTGGTATATTCCATTGTGATTGGCTGAAGGCATCTGCGCATTTGATTGGATAATGCACCTGTCAATATTTATTTAAACCAATCACGAGTGGGATTTTATGGTGTATCCCTTTCTGATTGGCTCACACATTGGCGCCTCCTGATTGGTTGAAAACGCTGTCTATCAAATTCACCCAATCAGTAGGCGCCATTGCCTATTTTCTTCCGGAAAAGTCTCCTGGAGGCTCATTAGCGTCGGGGTTGTCCGCGAGTGCGGACGTGTGTTTTTTTTTTTAGAGCGTGGTTTCAGGGCGGGGCAGAAGAGGAGGAGGCCGGAGACATCGCGGGGAGGTAAGTACAATGTAGATTATGTTTATTTTCTTTTGTTTTTATGCTTATATATGTGTATTAATGTTATGTTTTTTTTGTTTTTTTTTTTAACAGTGGCCACATCGGAGAAGGAGAGAAGAAGGACGGGACATGCTGGAAAGGTGAGTAGAATATTTAGAATGTTTATTTATTTACTGTAAATATGTTGCACTAATTTTATTTATTTTTTTCCCCTAGGTGGCTGATCTGAAGGGACATCTGCAAAGGTAAGTGGTCTTAATTATTTTAGCTTAGCTTAGAATTAGATTATTTTATATATTGATAGCATTTATTGTTAGCATTTAGGGGTATGTGTTTTATATAGCTAGCATAGCATGTACTGTATATTAGATTGTGGTATTTATTTAGATAGATTGGGGGAAGTATATTATATAGATAGGATGTATATTAGATTATGGTATTTATTTAGATAGATAAGTTGATGTATATTAGATAGATAGGATGCATTGTATATTAGATAGGGGTGTATTGTATTGTATTTCATTTTATTTGTATTGTATGCATTTGTATTGCATGTATTTGTATTTTATGTATTTCCTTTTCAGGTGTGTAATTTTATTTTATTTTCTGTAGTGGGGATGCAGGGGGGGGGTTGTATGTGTTTTTTATTTTCCGTAATATTCCTTTTTTTTATTTTTTGTTACTTTAGGCTTTTTTATTTTCTGTAATTAGAGTGGTGGGGGTTATTAGGGGGTAGGTAGGTAGTGTAGATGTTAATAGGTTAGTTTAGAGGGTGTTTAGTTGATATTTAATGTTTTATTGGGGGGTATAGTGCAGTGTAGTGTTTATACTTAGTGTCATGATGGTCCTTGAGGACCGTCATGGCAATTGTGTGGTTAATGTTGGGTTGTAACAGGCCCATAATGGTCTTAATATACCCTAATGGGACTGATTGGGTTAAATAGAGGCTTATGAGGGTCTGTATGGACCCCCATGAGTGACAAGGTTAATTAGCGGTTTATGGGGGTCTGTATTGACCCCCATGAGTAAGGGGAAGAATTTAGGGCTTATAGGGGTCTGTCTTGACCCTCCTGAGTGACAGGGTTAATTAAGTGCTTATGGGGGTCTGTATTGACCCCCATGAGTGACAGGGTTAATGAAGGGCTTCTGGGGGTCTGTATTGACCCCCATGAGTGACAGGGTTAATGAAGGGCTTATGGGGGTCTATACTGACCCCCAAGAGTGAGGGGTTAATGAAGTGCTTCTGGGGGTCTATATTGACCCTCATGAGTGACAGGGTTAATGGGGGTCTATATTGACCCCCATGAGTGACAGGGTAAATTAATGGTTGATGGGGCTCTGTATAGAGCCCCATGCGTGATAGTGTATATTTTTAAGGACTCGTAACGCAGGGATTTTGAATTTTCATTGCAGCGGGGCACGCTATCGGGACCCCCACTGCGATGGTTAATGTGGGGTTAATGCAGGTCTCCGAGCTTATCTCGGATCCCGTGGGGTTAATGCGGGTTTCCGAGCTTATCTTGGATTTCTTCTTGGCTAAATTGGACGTGGCTGGGCAGTCCTGGGGCTTTGAGCCTCGTTTTCGTTTTTTCCGGCGGCAATTTTTTCTCTCGCTTAGGGGATTTTCGTGTGTCTTAACTCGGGAATTTGGACTTAAATGGATGTGTAACTTCACTTTCAGAGGTCCTGGGTGCCCCCCCCCCCCCCTTGCTATGAGTAAGCTTTTTATGTATTTTTGGTGGGAATTTTATTGTGTTTTGACTGTTTTTAGGTTCGCAAGGTTCGGCCGTTATGGTCGTATTTTTCCGAAGTGGTTATGTTTTTTTTTTTCCAAGTCGTGCGTGTGTGTTTTTAACCGCGTGTGAGGCGCCATTGAGCCTCCACCTACCGCAAATGCGGCCCCTTGCTTCCCGAGGGTCCACATTGGCGGACCAAACTGCATCTCTCGCTTTGTGAGGGATGCAGTTCTTGCGAGCTCGCAAAGCGTGATGACGTTTCTTAGTTTGACAACTATTATATGTGATGAATTTGCTGAAATTCGTTATAAAGCAATTATAACGGCGCTCCATTGCAGCCCAAATCATTGCAGTTTTAGGGGCTCATTGAGAGGCCCGCAACTGCATCCCTCACTTCGTGCTCATTGCAGCCTAAGTCATTGCAGTCTTTGGCGCTCTTTGCGAGGCCCGCAACGGTGTCCTTTGCTTCACGAGGCCCGCAATGTGTGACAACATGTTGCAGTACAACAATATATGTGATAAATAAATTATAAACAAACAAAATAAACAAAAAAACAAACAAATTTAAGACAGGAGAATCAAAAAAGGCACTATTAAATGCAAAGCCCTCAGTTGCCGTTGACAATCTATCGGTCCCAATGTTAACCTAATCTAGCCTGGCTACAGAGTCTTGGATCATGGCCTAAATGATGGTGATGTTTTGTACACAGATGGCTACATCCCATCACATGGTTCCTGATCCCCTTCTCTGTGGACACGCAACATTCTGTTGAACATGTCACCAATTAATGGTCACTGAGGAATGCTGCTGAGAAGCAATGCTGCAGTCCCTATATTTTAAAGGCCTTTATTTAATTTTTTTATAGGTACAATTCAGGTCCATGAAGGCATCTTCTGCGTCTGCAAGCACTATGAAGGAAATGTGGGAGGTTTACATTTTCCCAGTGCCTCTCAAGGATACATTCCTTTAATGACAGCCTCCCCTTAACGTGTAGATACCACAATATGAAAGCTATCATATATCCAGATATCTAAGACATTATTGTTGTTGACTTAAATGTAGACTAATACCGCTATGGTGGTGGACTTACAAAGTCTCAGAATGACATGTTAATGACAGCCAGCATTAATAAATGCACTAGTGAAGCATGTGATCCTGACCTCAATATCAGTCTGAGAACTTAAGAACTTGTCTGTAAAACCTTTGCTGGTCCTATTTGGAGGTCGTAATATTTTTGGCTTCATTTGCCGTTTACGGGTTTGAACGCCAGTGTGTCTTTGGAGAATTGTAGAAATGTAATAGTGATTTGCGATCGTAACATTTACGGGCTTGACAGATCAAAGGTTAAGCTGGGACAGAGTACAGATTTCGATGGCCCATAGGGTTTTTCTGCCTGTAACCCGCAGATTGTTTGCGGGTAGCTAAAAGCGGCCAATTTAATAGCAGTATCTTTTGCGGACTACTTTACAGGCTATGATTTCTAAAGTCGTTACAATTTAATAGGGCTCCTACTATTTATGTAGATTCTTCAAGGGATAAACTAAAATGAAAGAGTCAAATTTCTTAATCAATTTTAAAAATGTAAACATTTTCCACCCTCTAAATAATGGTTCAGAGTACAAATAGCCACTCTTATGGTCCTTTCACGAGCACCCAAAGATGAAAAAAATAAAAGTTAGTGTAACAAACATGGATTCAGAAATATACAGTAGCTTACCTTGCTCACAATGGATCACATAAATAATTCCATCCTCCCCTATACAGGTAACTTTTGCAGCAAAAAAAACATCATCTGGGATTACAGGAGGTAGATAGGGTTCTTCACAATTTTGTTCTGTGATGGGTTCAACAGTCACAGGCTCTGTTATTGCATTGTTGTTTGATTCTGTCACAACAGATTTTACAGAGTTATTTTGTTGGTGATCTTCATTTGTTGAGAAACCATTTTCTTTATTAATTGGTGCTGGATTTTCATTTATTTCCATCACCGACTCAGATGTGCTTAACCTACGGAAACATTTTTTTAAACATTTTTTATCATCAAATACACTATGTTACAATATACACAAGTACACAAAGGGTACAGTCTATTATTTTTAGCGACCGTAACTTATCAATAACACTTCCTGAGGGAAGAACTGGGGATGTACTAGGGAGGGATGGGGGAAGGTAGGGAGGGCTGAAGCTTGGGCTTAAAAAATACAAATAAAAACACACACACATTTATAGTGGGAGATATTTTATGCATTTTTTATTGAATTTGCCACTCTGAGGTAATTTTCCATTTTGTTTTTTATTTACCGCTTAATGGGTTAAGTTCATTCACATATATATATATATATATATATATATATGTATATATATATATATATATATATATATATATATATATATATATACATACATATATATATATATATACATATATATATATATATATATATATACATATATATATATATATATACATATATATATATATATATATATATATATATATATACATATATATATATATATATATATATATATATATACACATACACATATACATATACACAGTGGATATAAAAAGTCTATACACCCCTGTTAAAATGTCAGGTTTCTGTGCTGTAAAAAAATTAGACAAAGATAAATCATTTCAGAACCTTTTCCACCTTTAATGTGACCTATAAACTGTACAACTTAATTGAAAAACAAACTGGAATATTTTAGGTGGAGGGAAGAAAAAAAAAAATAATGTGGTTGCATATGTCTGCACACCCTCTTATAACTGGGGATGTAGCTGTGTTCAGAATTAAGCAATCAAATTCTAAATCGTGTTAAATAGGAGTCAGCATACACCTGCCATCATTTAAATTGCCTCTGATTAACCCCAAATAAAGTTCAGCTGCTCTACTTGGTCTTTCCTGAAATTTTCTTAGTCACATCCCACAGCAAAAGTCATGGTCCACAGAGAGCTTCAAAAACATCAGAGGGATCTCATTGTTAAAAGGTATTAGTCAGGAGAAGGGTACAAAAGAATTTTCAAGGCATTCGATATACCATGGAACACAGTGAAGACAGTCATCATCAAGTGGAGAAAATATGGCACAACAGTGACATTACCAAGAACTGGAGCTCCCTCCAAAATTGATGAAAAGACGAGAATAAAACTGGTCTGGGAGGCTACCAAGAAGCCTACAGCAACATTAAAGGAGCTGCAGGAATATCTGGTAAGTACTGGCTGTGTGGTACATGTGACAACAATCTCCCGTATTCTTCATATGTCTGGGCTATGGAGTAGAGTGGCAAAACGAAAGCCTTTTCTTACAAAGAAAAACATCCAAGCCAGGCTACATTTTGCAAAAACACATCTGAAGTCTCCCACAAGCATGTGGTAAAAGGTGTTATGGTCTGATGAAAGCAAGGTTGAACTTTTTGGCCATAATTCCAAAAGATATGTTTGGCGCAAAAACAACACTGCACATCACCAAAAGAACACCATACCCACAGTGAAGCATGGTGGTGGCAGCATCATGCTTTGGGGCTGTTTTTCTTCAGCTGGAACTGGGGCCTTAGTTAAGATAGAGGGAATTATGAATAGTTCCAAATACCAGTCAATATTGGCACAAAACCTTCAGGCTTCTGCTAGAAAGCTGAACACGAAGAGGAACTTCATCTTTCAACATGACAACGACCCAAAGCATACATCCAAATCAACAAAGGAATGGCTTCACCAGAAGAAGATTAAAGTTTTGGAATGGCCCAGCCAGAGCCCAGACCTGAATGAGATTGAAAATCTGTGGGGTGATCTGAAAAGGGCTGTGCACAGGAGATGCCCTTGCAATCTGACAGATTTGGAGTGATTTTGCAAAAACGAGTGGGCAAATCTTGCCAAGTCAAAATATGCCATGCTGATAGACTCATACCGAAAAAGACTGAGTGCTGTAATAAAATCAAAAGGTGCTTCAACAAAGTATTAGTTTAAGGGTGTGCATACTTATGCAACCATATTATTTTATTTTTATATTTTTTCTTCCCTCTACCTAAAAGATTTCAGTTTGTTCTTCAATTGAGTTGTACAGTTTATAGGTCACATTAAAAGGTGGAAAAAGTTCTGAAATGATTTATCTTGGTCTCATTTTTTTTACAGCACAGAAACCTGACATTTTAACAGGGGTGTGTAGACTTTTTATATCATATATATATATATATATATATATATATATATATATATACACACACACAAGGTTTTAGATAACAGAGGACAAGTAATATATGTTAGGATCGTAAATATCCCCACATATTAAGAAGTAGACAAACAACAACAACAAAAAACAACCTGAGACTGACTATGGCAGGCTCACAAGAAGTTTTAATAATGTGATACTTATCCCCAGTCAATATCAAGTCATGTATCCTTAATGTTGAAGAATGTGATAATCTTATTTTCAAATGCTTTGAAATTCCCTCTGAATAATTTAAATTTTCAGATTTTGGATGGAGTGATCATTCTGGGTAAAATGGCAACCAGCTGAGATTACAATACCAGTTTTCATGGTGTTTATTTTATAGAATTTCTGTGTAGATTCAAAAACAACCAGGAGAGAAAAATGTTTGAAATGAAAAAGATATTCAACAGTAAAGATACAGGACTTAACATTAATAGGGGATTTTTTATCACATTATAAAAATGTCTTGTAAATATGCCACATTCCTTCTCGTGTTTTATTGCTTTTCTAATCCTTAATATGCAGGGATAATAAAAGCACTAACTTATATTATTCTTGTTTTCTCTTATCTAAAACTTTGTGCAGAGACCTGAACTGAATACGTGGCAATCATTTCTTAATTAATGATTCTTGTTACTTTGAATCTCTGCGCTCTCAATGCTTATTCCGTTTTGCTTCTCACTTGATAAAGAGAGGTACAATTCTTGAATGCTCGCCAATGTAACTATAATGTTTGTCCAAGAATAAAAAAAATAAATAACTATATACTTCAATACTCTGATCATTTACTATATTACTGGACACTCATGGATACCTCACTGCATATATATATTGCAAAACATATTGCAAATATCCTTAAGGAAAGAAAGAAAAACTTTTTAGTAATGCAAATCAGATTGATAAGACATGATATTATATTATAGTGACCGATATATTTCATAGCATGACGATAACAAGAGGGTATGCAAAATAACTGTATGTATTATTAATAAAAAGGAAATAATTTACATTCTACAATAGAAGTAATAGTGGAAGGTTGAGTAATTTTTCACTGTTGTCCCCTCAATCATAAGTCTCATGGGTGCAACATAGAGAGAATAAATAGCGAGTCAAAAGTGAAAGTTTTTTTTATATAAGCACAGGGATCCTTAAAATTCATTAGGATACAGACCCCCTAAAGAAATTAAGGTTGACCACTGCGTTATACAGGCTAAGCTGCATTGACAAGGTCATTTTCTTTTCAAAATCTTTTAGTTTATGGTAGCTTGGAGAAAGACACATGGAATTAAGGCTATTACATAGAAAAGATGCAGCAAATCAAAGATTCTAAAAGGGTGAGTGGGAGCAGTTATTGATATTGCAGGCAAGTTATGAATCACGGGCAAGGTGGAGATTAAAAAAAACACAAAAACAAAACATATTACTTGTTCCATAAAATATAAAAGTACCGTCTTTCTTTCAGAGCCAGGCCTTTTCTTACTAGAAATTCAGAAATATCAACTTGTTGGCCTGCTTCATCAGTGCGAGATAGCCTCACGGGTAGTGGCCATTGTGCGGAGTTCTCCTGTGGAGGAAGCCACATTTGACTGAACTACTTTGTGTGTGTAAACAGACGCTGGCAAAACATTAAGACTGTTTTTCTTTGGGGTTGTGCGCTTGCTATTTTGCATCAAGATCACCTTCAATTCCCAAGGGGATAATCTGGCACTCTCCAGTATCACACCCAAACCCTTTAGATTGTAAGTTTGTTAGTTTTCAAGGTACTTTGGGTAAAGCACTATGTAAGTTAGAAGTTTAAAGACAGGGCTCAATTGTTTTGCAATGTGTTAAAATGTATTTTTGCCAGGTACTTATTTCCTGTATAGCGCTACAAAATATGTTGACACATTACAAATACAGGATAAACATAATAATATAGATAGAGCAGTAATTCACAACCGTCTCAAGGCACACTAGCCCCAACATGAGTTAAAGTTAAGAGGTGTTAAACAATTAAAAAATTACATATTTCATTAATGGGTTTTAGAAAAACATACATTGACTATGATGAGAAAAATAGGTTTAGCTATATATTACCAACAACATAAATAGAAGTGCTCAATCAAGTTAGTCCTATGGACATGATATTATGTTCTGAGAGCGGCCTCTTTTAGTTCACTTGTGTCATTCACACACACACACATATATATATGTGTATACATATTTTTTTAAATTACTAGTTCACATAATTATTCCAATATGTTTTTTAAAAATGAACAGTTACCTCATATTGACAAATGCTTTATTATATAACCTAAAGAACATATTTCTGATTTTTTTTTATACAGTAAAGAGAAAAAAAAATTCACTGAGAATTTAAACCCAGGACCTTCAACACCAAAGACTACAGCCTTCATCTACTTTGCTATCTGGGCTGTTGCTACACTAGCTACTAGAATATAATCAAGTAGTTACAAATCACTTAGGGCCTCATTCTATTATTGGCCGTAAATCGGCCGCAAGGCTGCGATCTCCCCTTACGGCCGGCCGCATATCTTGAAACCGGCCGTAAGCTCTGAAATCTAAAAACTCAAAAATAAATTCAAGCCTGCACTGTCCAGCTCTGTAAATGCTAGGGATCATATTGGGGGACATAAGGATTAAAAGTAACCCACTCTCAAGCTTGCACATCAGCCCAAACCCGAGTTCAAATTAACTGTTTATTTTCCGGCTGCGGCGTGGGCGTGTCTGAGGTGCTCCAAGCCCTATGGACTTTTTACATGTATATTTTACGTATATTAAAAAAAAATTATTTTACAGATTTGAGTATAGGGTAATTATGTGCTATTTTTGCTAACACCGAATATCACTTTATAGACTCCGCAAAGTGCAGGATGGCTTTATTTTAGCTATTTTATGTGCTTAATTGGTGCTAGCGGGACCTGTTTGCTGCAAGTAAGCTGCGGCTCGTTTTTAGCCTTGCAGACAGGGTTTCCCGGAGCAATAGAATCGCAACCAGGCTTTTCTTACGGCCGATTTCCTTGCGGCCGTTTTAGATCAAAGGCTTTCCTCCGGCGCGATAGGCCGCAAGAGATAGCAAGGCGCCGGCCGCAAGCCTGCCGGAACCCCCGGCCGGAGGGTAATAGAATAGCCGGAAAGCTTGCGGCCGGTCTTTGCGGCCCCGCAGCGGCTGCGGCCGATAATAGAATGAGGCCCATAGCCAATGCCTTTTTCAAAGCCTCTACACCTATTATCAGTACCAACTCTTTAAAACTATATATCAGGATATTACAATTTTAAAACTATAGTACCCTTTTAATATATTTAAGTCAAAACACTGCTTTGTTTACAAATATTTGTTTCATTCATAGAGCACTTACATATATTTTTTTAATTTTTAACACAAATTTAAAAGGTACATACTGTTTATCTAATCCACCTTCCTTAGAGAGAGTCCAAGATTTAAAGTCATCCATTTGTAATCATTGAATAATACTGATCGAAATAGGACCGAAGGTTTTTAAATGGAGCCCAGGGATTAAAAATACATTAAATTTCAAATAAAAATACATTTCTAATATTGAATGAACTGCAGGCAATCTGGAATTTACATGTGCTATTGTGGTACATTTTTTGTGTAAGTATAAGCTATTGTCTGATGGATAAAACAGAAGCACAATTCTATAAAAAGGAAGCAAAGGGGTATGAGAACAGAAATTTTGTTTGGTGGTGAAACTATACAATACTAAAAAGGTCTTCACGACGCCCTCTAGCAGGATAAATAATGGAATCTCAAGTACAAAAGTGTGAAGTACTTTATTGTTCCAGTCTGCCAAAGGGTTACAGGGACTCCTGAAACCTTGTTATAATTGCGAGTTGGCAAGGAATGGAGGAGGTATTTAGACAAACTAAAATTCATTATATCTTCACTCTGATCTCCAAATGCACCCCAAATCATACTCTCCACTCTGCCTTTGATCCACTTTTCTCCTCCCCATCATTACTTCTTTCCATTCCTACCTATCAGGTTTCTTTCTTAAGAACAGTCCTTCTCCTACCCATCATTACTTCTTCCCATACCTTACCTAACTCTTTTTGAAATGTGCTCCATTACACTCTCCCTTAGTCTTCAAAAACTCATGCTTTCTTTGAAATCACATTATTATTATCATCATTTATTTGTAATACGCCAACATATTCCGTAGAGCTAACAAATTCCACTAACCTCCTAAAAGGACTATTGTAACATATTTTTTAAAGGAAAGCTCATATTTGTTTTTTGGGCGTAGGCTATTAAAAATGGTATGCACTTTCAAAATAAAAGTTAACATTTTTTCTGACTTTTTAAATATTCTTTTTTCCTCAGGCAGAGTTGCTTTTCTCCTCCCCCCTGTGCTGTCAGGGGGCGTGAATAGCTTTACTTGATGGCTGGATCATTATGAGGTTTGGAAGAAGCTGGCCTATGTCATCATTGGTCCGCCTCATTACATAATTTACTTCGCACCCACTGTCTACACAGAGGTAACAGCGTTAGTTTAACCCTCTTGCAACTGGCCTATAGATCCCAGTGACAGCGCAAGAAACAATATTTAATTATGTTAAACTGCATATTGGTTTTTTATAGTCTATACCCAACAAACATATGAACTCTAGTTGTAAATGCACCACAGCGGTCCTTTAAGTCCATTATTAACTCCAACAAGTTTATCCGTTCTGGTTTGGTCACCACCTATCTTTACCACCCCTTATCTCTCAGAGTGTAAGTTCTTACATGGCCCTCATCTCTTCCTGTATAAACATATATGTACAAATGTACAGTTTTATCTTGGACTTCAAATGTATGTCATCTTTTTATTTGCGTGTTTATTGTACCCTATAGAATCTGATGGTGTTGTACAAATAAATTTGAGTAATATTATACAATTTAGATACAGATTCCTTGTACAGTAAATGTACTTTGAGTTTACATCATTATAAAACAATAATTTTCTTTGGTGCACAGATTTCTCGTTTTTATGGTCTTGGTGAAATCATTGTAAAGTATTATAGAGTTAATTTAATTATTCATTAGAATTAATTTCAATCTGTATACTGACTTCTATGACAATTGTGGCTATAGCTCCTTTAAGGTAATATGAAAGAACATCACAGGCTGTTGCGGTCCAGTTTGTACTTCCTCCAGCAGGCCTACAAACACAAAGAAGAGAAAACTAAGCCGTGAGTGCTTTTAGCATCAAGCATATATAACAAAGAAGAGAAAACTAAGCCGTGAGTGCTTTTAGCATCAAGCATATATAACAAAAAATACACAAACTAAATAAGGAATTTCTAAACATCCATGTTAAATCCGTCTAGCAAGCTTTAAATAAAGATTTCTAAACCATTGATGCTTTAATCTGCATTGTTCAATGCCTTTGTTTAGTCAAGCATAAATAGGCTTACAGGGTCAGTGTACACAATTTTCATGTTCAAACTATGCTTTATTTTACCATTATTTAACAATTCATTACTTGACAGTCATAAATGACAGTATCATAGAATGTTATCCTAAATGGTCTGTGCGGTCTCCCTCTCTCTGTGCGCTCACTCGCTCTCCCTCTCTGCCCTGTGTGTGTGCGCGTCTCTCGGTAGCTCTCTCTCATGGAACTGCATAATGGTGGCAGTGAGCAGGTCATGCCCGATTCACTGAGAATGCAACACCTGCGCAGTAGACACAGGGCAGACATTGCAGACCGATTACCAAATATTATAGTGGATACATATGGAAACAGCCAGGAAAAGTTAATGGCAGTACCCTCCCAACCTCTCTCATTGTCCTGAGCACTACTGAAAGAATTTGAACAATTTCAACTGGCATACCATTAATCAATCCCTTAACAAGACTGCTTAATCAAGGTTATTTCTGTTAAAATCTTTTACTTACTTTTAGCAGTGCTAAGAACAAGGAGAGGTGGTTGGGGAGGGGTATAGCAACTGCCATTATTGAGATAAACTATGTTTTTAAAACCTGTTTGCTGGCTTAAGATTTGTTTTGCTGCTGTTTGCACACATTTTTTATGATAACGTGACATTGAAAGAATAAAACACACTGTGGCACATTATCAAATACTTTGACGCAACATCTAAAAAAAAAAAAACTTTCTAACAAACAGCTCGGAGCACAAAAATGTATTCAGAAGTTTAACAGTCAGAATAATTCTAAACTTTATAAAGAATTGATATTAGGCCATTTTACTACAAAAAATGTTTAACTTTGCTATTTATCCCTAGAGTTTATATTTTGTATTCATACCACTTTGTAGACCTTTTCAATTGAAATTGAATGCCAACTTCATATTAAGTTTGTGTTGTTCATTGTGTTGATATACAAAGCTATTCCAGAATGGATTCATATTAACATTTTCCTTATGTTGTACATGAAACATATTTTATTATTTTATTATTTTATCTTAAGTGAAATATGGGATTTTTTTTTTTTAGTTGGAATTTTGCATTGGGTATTTAATATACTAATCCATTTTATTTTTGTTTAATGATGTACTATATGGTTGGTGATGTACTGTATGAATATGTTTTTTATGTACATTACACAACATCACAATCCAGAAGTAATCTGAAGAGAACTTGATGTGAAGGGATTTAAAAGCATGGCTGTGAGAGCGTGAAACAAGTTTGGCTTTAACATTCACAAAACAAAAGGAATGTTATGATCTACTGACATTGATATAAAGTTAAAACGAGCTAAAAGTTTTGCTGTTTGGATCAAACAATCGACATCCAATGGTGGTCAAGTGGGAACAGTCTATTCAAGCACCGACCAGGGATAAAACGGCTTAGCTTCTAAGAACAGACAGCATTGGTTACATTCAAGCCACTAGGGCCATTGGTAAAAGATACATGTATTTTGATGCGGAGTCATTAATGTTACGATCTGCTTCTTCTTCAGTCCGGCTTGAAAATGCTGTTGTGGCCAAACCTACCCAGCAGATAGACCAGGTTCTTTAGATCCCTTCACCAAGAAAGCCGATGTCTCAAAAATGCCCTTACACTTTATGCAGCATGTAAAAATATGAGCGCAGGCTCAGAATTATAAAAATCAGGAACTGTTTTTATTGCTGTGGAAACTTCCTAACAGGTCTAATAGATATATGTTAAAACATTCTATAACAATTTGTCTGGATTATGTATAAAGTACTATTAACAAGGTTTCATCTGCAAAGCATTGTAACATCCACTTCATTATTACCTTCTCTAGGAATGCTGACATACACATATATCTTCTAGATAGGTTTCCTCCCCTTTTATTAGGAGCCTACACACACTTTGGTATCCTCCCTTTTGATCAGGAGCATATACACACTTTAATAATTGTACAGGATCAGGGCAGCCATTTTCTCTGACAAATATATATCTTCCAGATATCTTTTTCCATATATACTGTTTTTCTCGGAACCCTGAGCTGGAAGCAGGTTTTTTAACTTGCTTTAGACATTTAAATGTGAACACAGATGTACTTTTTATTTACTATATATATATATATATATATATATATATATATATATATATATATATATATATATTAAATAAAAAGTACATCTGTGTTCACACTTGAATGTCTAAAGCAAGTTAAAAACCTGCTTCCAGCTGAGAGTTCCGAGAAAAACAGTTATTACACTGCATTCTGGGAAGTTGAGCTGGGACACACAAATATGCCCTCAAATGCCTCGCTGTTCATTCCGTAGCCATCATCAAACATGGCTTCCTTTAAGCTTATGCATGCTGTATTACACAGCTTTAGTGCAAAGCCAAGGTTGGAATAAACACAGGCTGAGTATCTAATCCATGTACAGCTGTTTCAAGCTTACTGGCTATTATCAGCATGGAGTGGGATCTCAGCCTATGTTGTGGAAATTATGAGTAGGTAGTTCACCACAACAATCATTTATAATATGGTGGGCAAAAGAGCGATAGAAGCCCTCCACTGTACAGTAGTACAGTAAATAAAAAGTACATCTGTGTTCACATTTATATATATAGTTTATTAATCCTTCTGAGTCACTTAAAGTGGTTACCTTCCTTTCTCTCCTGTCAAAAGCATTAGACTGCCTTCAGACTGGCTTGTTCACAGAGACACAATTACATCTCACTCAATCTCAGTAAATCTCAACAGACTCTCTCTGGCAGCTACAAATTGACAACAAAACAATCTAAATGGTTTAACACTTCATGAACCAACATGAAACATACAGAATCAAACATCACAAGTCAATCACACATAGGAAAGCAACATAACATTCAGTAATTAACATACATAGGGTAATCAACTTAACATAAAAACATATTAAATAACAATAACAATTACTAAACCCAAAGGATGGTTGGGGGAGTCATGACAATTAACATACAATGTCCTCATTTGAGCTCAGGTGAAACTACTTAATGGAGCTGGCAAATGACAATTCAAATCTGTTAATTAATAAGAGCTTTCAAAAACAGTAGCACACACAGGGATCAAAGCCACGTCCTTGGCATTATTAGCACTATGCTCTAACCAACTGACCTAACCAGCCATTACTCAAGTGGGAATAGCTGACTGATTGATCTCTCAGTGAAGAACACTCATGCGTGTGTGGAAATCAATAGTTACTTCAGAGGTAAATAATAATAAAGGAGTGTACATCTTTTGGAATTTTAATTTTTAGTAAAACCTACTACACTATTGGATGGTGGTGAACTCTCTCCCCCTCGTTCCAAAAAGGTATGGCTACAACAAAGTTTTAGCTCAAGAAAAAACTTAACTCAGGCTTCTTCTCACCTACATTCAATCATAGATTACGACAGATGATAAAAACCAATACACTCATCTAGTCCTCCAGTAAACCTACTTAAAATGTTTAGGTTTACATTTTTGCGGAAAAACCTATGGCATGCAAGGATTTCTTTGGTATAATTGTTCCTATAACATCCTTGTTAAAATAAGCAATCAAAAAGTTATTATAAAAGTACGTAAAAAAAGATGAGCTACAATAATAGTCATCATTGTTTTTGTAAGTGACAAAATCATTTTTAGTAAAATAATTTGCTTCTCTTTCTGATCAGAACTGAAATTTCTTTGTAATACCTGCATGTAACATGGTTAAATTCTTGGTAGAATATGTTTTGTTTGGTAGGTTTTCCTGCAAAAGGCACTGCAGGGAAGGAGGCAGATAACTTGGTGCTCACCCTGCAGGTCTCTAAGAAGTGAGGATAATACACACTTTTCCAGTACGTCTTGGTGCACGCTTTTTGGCTCGGTATTACCTAGAGTCATCGTGGAATGAATACTAATACTCATCGGACCGCACATATACGTCAAGGATTGAAATCCCAGTGTATACAACTTCCAGGGACATCCTAGTGAGGCGCATCAGATATCTCAGGTGTTTCAGGTTATCACATGTGAGTTGATAAGCTTTGTATTATATCTTGTTGTGCGATTGTCTGGTTTCATATTGCACTAGGAGGTGGCGTGCTGTTATTCCCCCTCCCTTCTTCTCAAGGTTAAATTTTTACCAGATAATCATTAAATAATTTCAGAGCATAAGCTCACAAAATTACAACAAACAGGAGCACTTTTAAAAGGAATCTCACACTGCAGCTTTCAGCAGGGTGGAATAACAAATACCAAAAAGGATTATATAAAATTATATATCTGTTGACCACATATTTAAGGAGAAACGCACAAGACATATGCATGTATTTTGAATATACCTAATATCGTTCAAACAGCATTCCAAACACAGTTTTCCAAAAGCTTTAAGACTTTCATTTAGAACTCTTATATTCATTACGTCAATGATTTCTTCTATCCCAAAATCATAGTAAAGTACCTGAATAAAAAAAACAACACAAAAATGAATTTAGAAGATTTGTTTAGATGGATATTATGCACATTTCTATACGTTTCCCCTCAATTAAGCAAATTCACGGAAGCACACATGGATATGCTAGTAATGCTGTCAGGAAAAACAATGTATTTCCCATGTAGAAGCTGAGGGAGGGGATACTGTATATTGACCACAAAAAGTGTACCTAATAAGCCATTATAAAAAGTGAATGTGTGAATGGATTAAGTCAGAAGTTGAATAACTTGCAGTGGATAACTAAACAAAGGCTGAATAAAGCACTGAAGAAACCAAAAATACCACATAAATCAAATACAGCACTGGGAAGGTGAGGTGCATCAGCAGATGGCAAGAATACCAAATGCCTAAGAAAAATAACTTGCCAGTTATTGCCCCTTGGGTATTTTTTGACAGATATTCAAAGGGGTTTTATGTATCATCTATATTTTGAGGCTTGGTGTGAAAATCCTTCATAAAGTCATGGTTATTTTATATACGGTATGTTGCAAAGCATTAGGTTTTGTATCACATAAAGGCAATGGAAGCAACTGTATAGAAGATGCGTATAACTATACAAACTTTGCATTTGTGGAATGTAATATATGCTTTAGTCATGTAAATTAAGAGTGGTGAACACGACAACAAATTCCCTTTGCAGAATCTAGAATATACAGCAGAGAAGGCTTGTAATCTAGGAACACTGAGGTACTTTACAGATTCGACAGGCAATTAAATCTGCTGTTTTCCACAGTTACAAAGCATATTGTTATGGATAGCTAAGGCCAAATAAAACAATTAAAAAACAAGGTATATTTTTTAAGAACTTCTCTGTGTCCGCTGAATGTTTATGTGTTACGCGCGGAAGGCCGTTTGTTTTGTATTCCAAGTCCCGCGAGCCTGGTGTTGTTGGTTTAAGTGTTACTGTATATTCCATTGTGTATTTTCTAAGTCCTGCGTGCCTAGCTTTGCTGAGCCTCGTTTTCATCCAGTTTCAGAATTTTTTAAGTTTTTAGTCCGCCATTATTTTTCCCTCGCTAAACAGATTTTGGATTGACCAATTGACCAAATTTATTGTTTTGTTTTCATGATTTTTAGAGTTACGCGCTTGGCTCGAAGTTGCAACCCTGACAACGCAGCCTAAGACCTGAGCCGCACATGGCTTCGCAGATGAGCGGCGAAGGCGTGCATCCAGCCTAAGTGGTGCGTCATACACGGCTTGCCTCGCAAAGCGTCACCAACATCACAACACTGACAACTATATATGTGATTACTATTAAGTGAATGTCAGGTTAATGAGTAAACTCAATAGCTTGAAGAATGATAAACATAATAGTACAGCTTCATGTTTGCTTTCTGAATTATTATTTTGATTATTCATAGGGTATTGGAAATCATCAGCCCTGTTAATCTGCTCAATTTTTACAGTGGAAACTGAATAGAATAGGTTCCAAAAAAACAAACTGCAAAACACTGGACAGAATCTATTTGTGAGGAAGAAGTGTCACTTGAACGAACAGATTAATGAAAATGGAGAAGAAAATCCAGAATGATTTGTATACTATGAAAATAAAAAACTTAAAATAGCAAAAAATATACCTGTTTTTCAAACTATCCATTTCTATTCATGCAAATGTATAAAAAAGTTATGCAATGACCACACAAAAAAAAAAAAAAAAAAGAATACTATTACCTCCACTAGTGTTTCTGAAATAATACTTTTAATTTGAGCTCGTCGCCATTGTTTAATTATTGGTACTTGAACAGCAACATACATCTCAACTTGCCATGAAACAGTCTCAGATGGTGAGTTTTTAAAGTTCTCAGACATCTTTGCCTGCAAACTGAAACAATAAGAAATTCAAAATCTAGGGTATGAAACATGGTATGACTCACTTTCAATATAATAGAAAAGTTGATAATAAGTTATGTATTTTATATGCAGTGATTTCTAGTAATATGACAGATTTACACATACATAAAACACCACAAGAATACAGTATGAAGAATGTATACTATATTAGTGCCGTAAGCTGTGAAATTTACTTTGGAAACAATACCTTTCCTTGAGCCTTCAGAATTCAAATCTAAGGGAATCCAGGTAATTACATACTAATGCAACATGAATTTATACATTGCATGTTATTGTCTTTATCCTCTAAATATTTTTTTCTGAAAGGTACTACAGTGTATATCAAATGAAGAAGTAGCAATACAATTAACGCTGAAGTGCAAATTTAGAATTTCTGATACATAGTTATACAAACTCACGCATATCTGGCAGCAATCTATTCACCAAAAATACTTTATGCCTAGTTAAATAGGTTTGTTTTTGCATGAAGTTTTAATTGTAGTTTTCATATTTGTTGCATCCCAGAAATGGAGAATTTGTAAATGGTTTGTTTTTTCCCCCAAGCCTTCAATGGCAGGATACACTTGAGAGAAAGTACAGAAAGACAAGTATCCAGACTAATAATTTGACCTCCCTTTGCATTCTCCCCTGCTTATTATAGAGCTGACGTCAATTACTTCAACAAACCAGAAATTATAGTAGCACACATATAAAGGGATATAACAGAGCAACTGATCAAAGAACGGGAAGGGTAACTGGTAAACTATCTTTCAACACACTGCAACCGAATGAGGAGTCCTTTTTTTACAAACACATTTAGTGTAGAATGTTTAAAAAATGTGCCCAAACTTGACCATGCTCTACAAATCTGCTCTGGCGACACTTCTACATGCTCAGTGAAAGAAGCTACCTGAGCCCTAGTGGAATACTCTGCAAGCATTTGCACCGGATGCTTGTGGGAACTATTAAAATAGCTATGATTTCTTGGGTCCATTGATAATATGAAGGCACCTTTAGCAAACACTCTGGTGGCAACCTCAGAAAAGTACAAACTTATACTTGAAAATATTTAGGAAAGGTGCAGTCCTTTTTAGGGCGTGCAATTCACCAATCCTTTGCATGGAAGTGATTGCTACCAGGAACGCCTTCAGTGTTAAAAGTTTTAGTTCACACTCTGATATGGTTTCAAAAGAGGAGATGAACAGTCAAAAAGGCTACATCCAAGTCCCAAGTTGGAAAATGAGATGAAACACAAGGTTGCAAGTTTGTGGCTCATTAAAAAAAAAAATCTGCAAGAGGTTTATAGAGGAAAACACTCAAAGATGTACTTTAACCTTCAGTACACCTGGCTTAAGCCCTTCTTAAAACTGAACTCAAGATCTATGCCATTAATATTTACGTGGTTTGATTTTAAGTCTGTAAACAACAAACAGAAAAGCACTTCCAAACACTGAAGCACATTTTTAGGGTCTGACTGGTCACCTTCCAATGCTCATAAGGACCTGCTTAACAATGTGATACTTCATGTGACTTAATTTTCATCAAGACTTGCACTAACTTGAATAGAGTACTGTAAAGTTTAATATAAATTCATCAATACATACTATTACCATAAGTCATAGTTCTAGATAGGTTATAAAGTGCTATGCTTTCCTCATTCCTGAGGAGCAACATATAAAAAAAAGTCTCAGGCATCGACACGGTCCTAGGACGGCTATTGACAAAGGCTGCTCTAAATATGACATCTTTCTTTTGTGAAGTAGGGTACGGATTACGGTGTCCTACAATCCTGCCCTTTTTTATCAGATTGTAAGCAGTCGGTTTGACCTTGCAAGGACTGGAATATGAGAAAGGTCCTTAAAAGTTTTTGTATGCCTGATAAAAGGAAAAAGGCCATCACACGGACATCTGAAGAAGCTCAAGACACCAGGCTCTTCTCAGCCACATATGTAATATAATAAATTAACCATGGCGGGTTTCTTCCTTATTGTAAGACCCTGGGAATAAGTTAAAATGGTGGAAAGACTTATCCTAGACCAAAGTTACACTGCTTGAGAAAGGATGGTGCTCCCACTCCACTGGATAAAAGGAAAGTCTCCCTTGATGTGGACTGCAGATAATCGAGTCGGATACCTTCTGCCCATTAGCAAATCCTGGCTGTTAATTTCTCCTTATCAGACACAGCGAGTGCCACATGGTTTGTTTATGAATATAATTTTTGGATAGGTTGCCTATGGGCCTTCACCAAGGGAACAGAAAGAACGATGACCATCATTAACCCCAGCACGGATATGGCTGATCATATATATATATTCATATATATATATATATATATATATATATATATATATATATATATATATATATATATATATATATATATATATATATATATATATATATATATATATATATAATCTGATGTGACGCTTGTTGGCCACTGGTAGCACTGTTTGGCTTCTGGTATATTCTAGAGTGAACCCGAAGATATGTTGTGCCGGAGTTAACTTGAATTTTCTGAAGTTGATTATCCAGCCCAAATTTTGGAGCGTGTGCAGAACCTTGGTCAGATGGGACGCTAGCAACTGAGGATTAATATCCGCAACAAGCTAGTCATCCAGATATGGATCAAATGTAATGACATCTTGTCTGAAGTGTGGTACCACTACAGCCATAAACTTTGTGAAGCTTTTGGGACCGTTAAGAGCAAAAATGGCTAATAAATCAACTGGAAAAGGGGCACTGATCTATTTATTTTTAATGCAATACTTAAGACTCCTGTACTGCCATGGTCAAATTAGTTAACTCAGATATGAAATCTTGCCATCTATTGACACTATCCATACATCTTTCTCTAGTACTGCCAAAGTACAAACAATGGACTCCATCTTGAATCTTCATGTCCAGACTGATCCACTGATATACTGAAGTTATAAAAGCAATACAATCAAGAATACTCTACTAGTGTTTCATGGATCTAGTCGATCAGGTTGTCAAATGCACGTTCCAGTATGCTTGAAAAAATCTCTTCAAAGCAGCTTTCCCCCTTCAATCCATTGTATCTACAGTATGGCAGAGATCTTTGCAACTCTACCCACAAGACCATCCACTTTTAGCGGAGTATCCTGTGAAGTTACTACGGCTTCCTCTAAAGCGAGCAGTCATAATCCTTCTCTGAATCATAATTTTCCATTCTGGTCATTTTCAAATCCATTACTAACTGGTGAACGAGAAAAAACAACTGCATTTTTTCCTAGACCAGGAAAGCTTTGTCTTGAGTTCCAAAGAATATGGGCAGCACATGATAAGTCCTGAAGGTGGGAAGAGGTGATAATAGAAGAAGACAGCAGAAGAAGGTCGTTCGCAGACAAAAGAAGGCGGTTGGGAGAGTATTTTGAGACAAGAGCAGACATTATTATCTATGTAGTTTCTTGTGGCAGAGCTTCAGGGACTATACAAGCAAAAAGTAAAAATTAGAATAACCAATCCAACATCCAATAACAACTTACTGGCTTCCCATGGAATGTGTTAGTGAACAGTGCTCCCCTCTGCTGCTGCTATGAATTCGTGGCATGGTTGCGAAGTCCACACAAGGCTAAAAACATACTATATTTTGCCTACACCCCTCTTAACATTGGATCCTTTTAAGTGCATGTGGGCTGCTCTCAAACAGTCTTCAGAATATCAGCTTGGATTGATATACAGTGCCCTCATTCTAAATTAAAGTATGCAAAAAAGAATTTAAGTCACTATAAGCAAAAAATATTATTTACCTTTTTAGAAGAGGCTCTGTAGACAACCACTGTACATATATTTTGCTGGGAGACACACAATTGCTGATTCTCACACTCAGGTCTTTACTATTACATAATGATGTGATATCCATGCTGTATTCAGAACATACGGACGTCAGATCTGTTGTTGGATCCCATACTTCATTCACAGATAATTGACTAACACTACGGCCTGGTGTGCTATATGAAGTAATAATAAAAGATTTTCAGTGGTACAATAAAAAAATCTGTGCAAAAATGAAAAAGAAAACATTTCTTGTTTGTTAATTACTATTTGTCATGTAAAATATTTATTATGCAATCAGATAATTTAATAGACAACTTTATTACAATAAAAATAAAGCGGATAGAATAATTTCAGGCTTATCTCAAATTTCAGAACAAACGCTTTATAGACGCAATAACCTCCTGCATCACAGTTTATACAAAAGCACTCATGTCACAATCGAAGTAACATGTCAACCCAATGCAGCAATAGTAACTAAAATTATATAAAAAAAGGGAATTTAATAAAACGATATAAAAAAGGAAATGGAAAAATTGAGGAGAGAGGATGAGGAGGGAGGATGAGGAGGGGAGTTGAGGATGAGAAGGGAGGATGATGATGATGATAAGGGAGGAAAAGAGACATAAGGGAGAGGGGGGAAAGAGACACAGGGAAGGGAGAGGGTGGAAGAAGAACAGGGGAGAGAGAGGGGGATACAAGAAAGGGGCACACAGAGGGCAGCACATTTTCCACCCTCGGCTTATACTCTAGTCACTAAGTTTTCCCAGTATTTTGTGGTAAAATAGGTGCCTCGGCTTATACTCGCATATATACGGTGTGTGTGTGTGTGTATATATATATATATATATATATATATATATATATATATATACATACATACACACTTGCAGTGTTGGCGTTACATTTCCCGGATTCTGCAGCGTACTCTCCAGCTGAACATACCTGTGTGTAAGTGAGGAGTGAAAGCTGCCGTTGCTGCAGGAACGGCCCTCACTGGCAAATATACTTAGCAGAGCATTCACAGTGCAGCTAATCTGTCAATGTACAACCTACCAGTATCAAACCTTGCATCAAAACTATTGGTGCGCAAATTGTGAGATATATGTGAAGGGGTAGTTTTTACTTAACAAGATTGTAACACCTTTATGCTTCTTGTGAGAGGTAGAATTACCGTATATACTCGAGTATAAGCCGACTCCTCAACCTCCCTCCTCATCCTCCTTCCTCAACCCCCCATCCTCAACCCCCTCCTAAACTTTCCTCCTCAATCCCACCATCCTCAACCTCCCTCCTCAACCTCAACCCCCTCCTCAACATCCTCCCTCCTTAACCCCCATCTTCAACCCTCCCCATCCTCATCCTCCCTCCTCAACCCCTATCCTCTCTCCTCAACCCCCCATCCTCAACCCCCATCCTCAACCCCCCATCCTCATCCTCCCTACTCAACCTCAACCCCCCTCCTCAACCTCACCCTCCCAACACCAACCCCCCTCCTCCACCTAAACAACCCTCAACCCCCCTCCTCCACCTAAACCCCCCTCAACCCCCCTCCTCCACCTAAACCCCCCTCCTCCACCTAAACCCCCCTAAATACCTCCCCCCTTTCCCCTCACTTACCGCTTGTGCTCCGGCCTCTGCTCCTTAACCCGGCGCGCATGTGACGTCAAATGCGCGCCGGCGCCGGGTCAAGGAGAGGAGGCCGGAGCACAAGCAGGTAAGTGAGGGGAGGGGGGGGAGGTATTTAGGGGGGTTTAGGTGGAGGAGGGGGGTTGAGGGGGGAGGGAAAGAGACACGGGGGGTAGAGAGGCACACGGGGGGAGGGGTTAGAGACACACGGGGGGAGGGGTTAGAGACACACGGGGGGAGGGGTTAGAGACACACGGGGGGAGGGGTTAGAGACACACGGGGGGAGGGTTAGAGACACACGGGGGGGGGTTTAGAGACACACGGGGGGGGGGTTTAGAGACACACGGAGGGGGCGGTTAGAGACACACGGGGGAGGGGGCGGTTAGAGACACACGGGGGGGGTTAGAGACACACGGGGGGGGGGGTTAGAGACACACGGGGGGGGGGTTAGAGACACACGGGGGGGGTTAGAGACACACGGGGGGGTTAGAGACACACGGGGGGGGTTAGAGACACACGGGGGGGGTTAGAGACACACGGGGGGGGCTAGAGACACACGGGGGGGGTTAGAGACACACGGGGGGGTTAGAGACACACGGGGGGGTTAGAGACACACGGGGGGGTTAGAGACACACGGGGGGGTTAGAGACACACGGGGGGGTTAGAGACACACGGGGGGGGGGGGGATTGGAGACACACGGGGGGATTAGAGACACACGGGGGGGGGGATTAGAGACACACGGAGGGGGGCATTAGAGACACACGGAGGGGGGTTAGAGAGACACGGAGGTTAGAGACACGGGGGGTTAGAGACACACGGGGGGGGTTAGAGACACACGGGGGGGGTTAGAGACACACGGGGGGGGTTAGAGACACACGGGGGGGGTTAGAGACACACGGGGGGTTAGAGACACACGGGGGGGTTAGAGACACACGGGGGGGTTAGAGACACACGGGGGGGTTAGAGACACACGGGGGGGTTAGAGACACACGGGGGGGTTAGAGACACACGGGGGGGTTAGAGACACACGGGGGGGTTAGAGACACACGGGGGGGTTAGAGACACACGGGGGGGTTAGAGACACACGGGGGGGTTAGAGACACACGGGGGGGGGGGTTAGAGACACACGGGGGGGGGGGTTAGAGACACACGGGGGGGGTTAGAGACACACGGGGGGTTAGAGACACACGGGGGGTTAGAGACACACGGGGGGTTAGAAAGACACGGGGGGTTAGAAAGACACGGGGGGGGGGGGTAGAGAGACACGGAGGGGGAGAGTATAAGCCGAGGGGGCCCTTTTTTGCCTTAAAAAAAGGGCTGAAAAACTCTGCTTATACTCGAGTATATACGGTATAAGCATTTGATTAATGTCCCAATATAATATTTGGGATTCAAGCTCTTTCCTTTAGAAACCATCTTTCAAAATCTCTGAGGGATATCCTCTTTTTCTGTGGGACCTCAAGTCCATGTGTATTCTGGCATATGATTTTGATTGACATTTCTCTTTATGTTAAAGTGGTATTAGAAAATTTCAAATTATACAAGCATTTTTATTCATTTGCTTTAGGGAAAAAAAGGGTGGATCTAATAAAGAGCATGGGAAACTTGGGCAAAGTTTTAAGTTCAGTCATAATGAACGACAAAAATGTGGAAGGGAATAGGGAAATAAATGGCGGCAGTTTGAGGATCAACAAGAGTAACACATTTGTAAAATACAAATATCAACAATTATAAACAGCTGTAAAAGAGCATGGAAGTACTATCAATGTCACTGTCAAGGCAGACCAAACCATGGAGCCCTGAAAACTTTGTTTTCTCCTGTTTTTACTTATTGTTTGGTTTTTCCTTTTTTTTAAACTTATATATTTTTTTCTTTTTCAAGCAGGGTTTTCAGCTTCTTGAATATATTGCCTCTGAAAATCCAAATCTGTTTAAAAGCTTAAAGGCTATGGATGGTAATATGGGATTAAAAGGGGGGCTAAGATGACAAGTAATCAACACTATAGCAAGTAGATGGCATTACTACACTATTTGCCTTGGCCGACAGTTGAACTGCGTCACTGTAAACTCTCAAATCTGGTTTCGTACAAATGTGGGAGACTAGGGTGTACCAAATACACTTCATAGCACATCACAATAACTGCTTGGTAGGTCAGGAACACCAGATTCCCCCATTGCCCAGTATGACCATTATTTCTTCAAGAAGTCAGTTGGCTTAATAATAGAGCTTCACACACTGCACCACATGTAAAGTTGCTGTTTCTGATCTGTCTCTTTTTCAGCTGTCCATATCCCACAGGTTTTGTTTTGATGTGTGAGTTTGGAGTATAATTTCTTGTGCAGCCTGTACTTGATTTCTTTTTTTTTTTCAGAACAGGATCCCTCATATTTATTTTTGCTGCCTGGAGATTATTAGTTTACTGATCTGTCGATCTATCATTTCTACTTTTGCTTCTTACTTATCTGCCATTTGCACTTTCTGTCTCTGCCAGCTCTGGCATTGCCCCATCAACACACATATTCTCTGAAGATCGCGCTTTCTCCAACAGCTCTGATTTCTTTTTCCTCAGATCTCCTGCTGTCCACCCTCTGATCTATTTTCTGAACTGCTGACATCCCACCAGGATCGGTCTGTTGCCACACACAGGAGGTAGCTCTCCCCTGGCAGATGTCATAGATGTGCTGTGTAGCTACTCTGCTCTCACTATATTTAGCCTTCTCTCCATGCTTCTCCACTGCTTCACATGTGCAATCTTGCGTAACTAAAAATGTATCAAAATGACAACGGGTATTGAGGATGCTAAAAATCTTACTTTCTCTTAGAAGGCTAAAAATATAAAAATTAGAGAGCTTTCCTATAACTCATTTGTAGTAAAAGCTGTACCACTACACATCTGCTCTCTCTTTCAAGCCACGTCTCCCCAAAATCTATACTTTTTAATAGCTTGTGCAGACTTGCCATAGCGTTCCTTCCAAAAAAAGCAAATGTCTTAATTTCATGGCTGCAGTCGCCATCTGTACAGAAATCGGGAAATAAAAAAATCTGTCACTTGGACTGAGAAATAAAATATATGGAAAAAAAATTAAAAAAACCTACTCACCAGAGATTTAGAAGTCGACAATTCAGAGTACATGATGGGCATCGAAAAAAAAGTAAAAAACCACAAAGCACAACCCCAAAATAAAAATAATCTGCAGACACTAACATGACAACATAGAAAATTAAAGAAATAACATTCAGCTAGTAGAGCACAAATAAAAAACAAAAAGAGAGAGGTTGTAAGAAGGAATAATGGTGTAGAAACCTCTCCCCAACATTCGGTGACTCACTACCCAATGGTAAGATTGAAGGAAGAGGGGCAGAGAAGAGAGAGAGAGGGAGAAGCAAGAGGGGCAATAGAAAAGGAGAGTGAGATGGAAGAAATAGAAGGCAGAGACATATAAAGAGAGCTAAGACAAAAAGAAAGAATAGAAATAATAAACTAATATCTCTCCATTTGTCATGGCAGCACAGGAGGAACCATGAGGACATAGCATTACATTGAACGTAATAAAATTATGCACTGTTCAGGAGCCATACCATTTCAAATGGTGGATGAGCGGTTACTTTCAACTGCTTGGTTAAAAAAAAAAAAAATCATAACATGATTAATATAGAACCCACCTCAAAAAATATGTTTTCCAGATTTTAAGCTGTGCGCCTAAACATTTTTTGTGTTTTTCTACGAAATGCAAGTTTTTTATACTTTTTTGTAAGGAATGTAGAAATAGTCAGTATGACAGATACCTAAAATAAAATATAATAAGCTTTATATCATGTAGACTTTGAGCAGTTGTAATTGTGTATAATACACAGTGACCAGTAAGTGTTACATTACCAAGGTATGAGTGATGCCACCTCTTCCTCAACCAACATAGTGTTGATGCTGGTCTTGTGGTCATCAAAAAGTTCAACCGACAGCTTATTATCGAGCAAAATACCTGAAGAAATGAAAGAAAACATAACTGAAAAGAAATGTAAATCCTTTGCAGCCTAATTTCCCAGACCTCTCTTCAAAAATTCCCACAAGGGTCATGATTTAGCTTTAAAAGACCAATGCAGTTCAAGAAAAAATGTCACAGAAACTAACAATATAAGCAACTCTATAGGTCATGAATATTAAAGTTTTTTTTGGAGACAATCAGATTTTTTGAAGACTGTTCCAAGCACACAAAATCAGTCTTTGTTCCATCACATCCTGAGAGCTTGACCACATGGGTGTGTTTATTTACCATGGGGAGAATTTTGTTAGCTTATCCATTGCACCTGCTAAGAAGCAGGCAAAGTTGCATCAATAGACAAAGCCTGCTCTGCAGAAATGTAAAGCCTCTGTCACACACAGTATCACCAGATATCAGGGATGCATTCAGGGTCCAGCAAATAAAATGGCTTTGACTTTTCCCCTACCTAATTTTACTCAGACAAAGTTTTCAAACCTATAGCTTTTTCAATACACAGTTTTCTCTTCACACTGTGTGAGGCAATTAACATTCAACAGACCTTGGAGCCTTCAACTAAAACCCTAAATTCAGAGCAGCCGGTGGTCATCCATAAGAGGTTTGAGAATCACAGCCTTAGGAAAATGGCCTAATTGGCATTCTAAACATTGTTTTTCTAAGATGCAATTGTTAAGATACAAGTGTAGCTTGGGAAAATCATCATGTTTTTGATGTACCAAACTTTCAAACGTTCTACTAGCAGACTAGCTTGTATAAGAGGGCTTCATTTTTAAATGTGTTCAAAACTTCACAATAATTTGGAGTCTTAAATGTTGTGTTCTATTCAACTGTTGAGAAAGGTGGGAGGATTGGTACTTTCATGAGTGACTGGGTTAGGCTTTTAATAATGGGACACATTCTATCCTTTCTTGCACATGCAGAGAAGCAGGCAGTGGCACTTCAAACTCCAAATTCTGCTGTTCTTGCTCCGTACCTACTCTCTCATGCAATCGACAGGAAGAATTGTGTCATGTCTGTGTCTATGCACTAGCAGTCTGTAAATTTAAGATTTTCTTTAAAATGCTATATGCTCTTGGCATACAAAGCTGCCAATTTTGTTGGTTTGCTTCTTCAAAATATTTTTTTCCCCAAGAGTACCTTACAAGATGGTACAACATGACTTACCTATAGCAATACATTTCACCTGTCTGTCACTAGTGATTGCTTCAAATATTTCACATGCCTCTACACTCCACTGTCCGGTATTGTTGTTTGGTTCAATATAGGCAAGTCTGCAGCATATAGCCTAAAAATAATTAATTAAAAAGTAGATAAGAACTTAAAAGCTGAAAGTTCCAAATATACAGCCTTACTAAAATTAAATAGGGCTCTGAATAAGCACATAGCATATTTTTTTTACAGAAGTTTTTAGTTCGTGAAGACCTTGCTTTTGGATAGAAGTTCACGAACTAAAAACTTCTGTAAACAAATTTTATAAGGCTGATAGGTACGGTATAACTAGGCTGATTAGACACCAATAGGTCCGAATATTAGTTTAGACCTACAAAGATATACTAATTTTACTTAATATTTTTTCAAAGCTAAAACTTTGCAAGTGTTGTATAACATATGATACATTACCTTTGGTGGTAAGCTTAAAAATTCAGCTTTTATTTTTCTCAGACTTCTCGCATTGACTCGGGAAATATTACCAAAGTCAACATATTTTATTTGAACTTCTTGTCTACCAGGTAGCCCTTAGTGAAGAAAAGGAATATTAAGAAACAACTGTTGTAAGAAGTAGAACCATTGCAGTGTCACATATGCATGTAAGCATTCACTGTGTGAAAGACTGAGACAATTGTCACATTTTTAATGAACAGTCACATCACCCTGACAAATAAAGTCACTCTCTTGCTTGCAATTAGTCTTCTATAAAATAAAATACCATACATGATAATAGAAGGTGTGGAATCCTGCAAGTAAAATGGACAAAGCAAAAATACTGACAATAAATAAGAATATTTTTTTTGGCCACGTTGACAGACAATACAATACACTATAGGCCACATTCTAATTAGGGCCGTAAAACGGGTGAAAGTGTGCAATTCCTTGCAGCCGGCTTACGGCCCCCGCAGCGCTAGGTCTACGCTGGTATTCACATGTGCAACGCTGCAAGGAGGTCCCCCTTACGGCCAATCGCAAACTATGCAATCAGCCGGAGCCACTTCCGTGCCTGAACAGGATCGCGGCCACAAGGCAATCTCTGAGAAATGTAAATATAAATTCAACACTGTAAATTATGGGGTACACAATGGGTGACATAAGGATCAAAAGGCACAACATTCTCAAGCTGGCACATCGCCATAATACAATACTTGTTTTCACGTTTAATTTATGTCCAAAGTCCGACGGGCTTGAATACCGAGTTACGAATTTGGAGGTCGTTCAAGCCCGTCGGACTTTGGACATAAATTAAAACGTGAAATCAAGTATTGTATTGTGGCGATGTGCCAGCTTGAGGATGTTGTGCCTTAATCCTCATGTCACCCATTGTGTACTCCATTGTTTAGAGCACTGTATTGAATTTACATTTGCATTTACAGTGCTCTGAGTTTGCGGCCTTGAACCACGAGTCACAGGCTTGGAAGTCATTCAAGGCCGTAGGTCTTACTGCCAAATGGTAGCACTTTATAAACAAATATGAAAGACATCCTGTACTTTTATTAAAAGAGAAAGTGATGTTAGGTCTTAGAATTAGTGGCACAATATTCTCAAGCTCGCAAAAATCGGCATAAATAACTTTTTTTGCATGTTGAATTTCAGTCATGAAATCCTACGGGCGTCAACCTCCAAGGCCGGAGCTTGGATTCATACGTCCTCGGGGCTTGGATGTTGAAGCCCATCAGACTTTATGACGAAAATTTGACATGAAATAAACTTTTTATGTTTGCAAATTTGAGAGTAGGGGAATGTTGTGCTATTAGGACCTAAAATCACTTTCACTTCTCATAATTTCACTTCTCATAATAGTACAGGATGGCTTTTATATTTTGCTTAATTAGTGCTACGTTTTGTAAGTAAGAGTGTTGCGGGACCTCTATGGTGTAAGTAAGCTGCGGCTTGATTTTAGCAATTTACGGCCTTGTTGGAAGGCTGAGCGTAGCATTTGAATAGCAATTTGGGATTTCTTGTGGCCAAAACCCTTGTGGCCGCGCAAGATCAAAGTCTTTGACGCAAGTAAGCAAATCGCAAGGGATCGCAGCTCGACGGCCGTAAGCCATAAATAGAATAGCTAAGTAGCTTGCGGCCTCCCCTTGCGGTTAGGATTAGAATAAGGCCCTATGTGAGGGTTAAAGGAAATTCAGCTGGTTGGGAAAAATACAGACAATATACTTTATTCAGATTTATTGAGCAAATTATTTTAGGACTATTTGCCTAAAAAACAGCTCTTTCCGATGGTTGCAACTGCAAATGATAATGCGTAAACATTTTATGCAGAGATGCTCACACTGCTGGTTGTCAGAGGATACAAAATGAAGACAGAACAAAGACAGAATACAGAAGAATGACGTTTATAATTGTAAAAGCAACATAGACAATTAAATGTATTTTTTAAAGTCTGTCACAATTATCCTTTTTCAACTGGGCATGCTTAAAGTCTTCATTACCAATTATTGAATTTGTATGTGTATTTTTTGGTACACTAATAAATGGGACCATTTCTGTGTCACTAAGTAAATAGACAAGTGTTCACAAGTGTACTATTTGGAACAAATCCTTGAAAAACTTCCATAATGGGAATTTGAGAAGCCAATTGTTTACCTAAAATTGAACACGGAGATGTATACTATAAAAAGGTATAAATGTTAAGACACAATAAACGTTATAGTTATTGCAGAAACTAGTCAGAGATATAATTGCAATTGTTATTTATCAATTTAGGTTCGAGTGTTAAGATGATTAATTTACACTCACAGAAAGGGGTAAAAAGCATGCAGAGTATGCCTATGAAATACCCAAATATGTCACCTCTCTGTATCTTAGATTTTGATTATTTCAGAACTGCCACAAATAAAAGCATTGGACCTCCTTGATGAGTTCTGTGATAATCATGCAGCTTTGCTCTAAGCTATGAGCTACCTTTGTAGGACACCCAACTGACCTTCGCAGGTCAGTACACAAGCGAGAAGGACACAATGGCTTGTAAGATATATGCAGATGTCTAGATAACAAGGGAAGCAGAACTTTGGACTACACTAGATTTGGTAAATATCACATTGAGTTGGTACAATTACTGGTTAAACAGCAGACCATTCACAAAGACAACAAAAGATACACCCAGATCCAATAATTCCAAACAATATGCGCTGGTAATGTGCGTGTTTCAGATTTGCCAACAGTACATGCCAAACAGTGCAGCTATGGCAAACCACTCTAAGATGTGCTCAATACAGGAGAGGCAAGGGCACATATCTATTTCAATTAACTTAAGAAAGCACATGGTAAGTGAGCAGGTTCGCTTGCCAGACACCTTTTGCTCTGGTTTTCATAATTTAGATGTCTACACTTAAAAGATCAAAATACATACATTTATGTTGTGTACTAATCCAGTTACTTAGAAGAGAAGGAAACCAATGAGTGGAGTTTTAAATCTTGACGCAAGAATTGACTACACTCAAATTTGAATAATGTTCAAAAAAACTTTAGACACCATACTCCTAACATCACTGGTGTCCTGCTGGGAAAATATAATTGGGAATAATTGATTTATACACAAGAAACCTATCTGGTATTCCTCAGCCTAGGAATTTAGGGAAGTCTGTAGCAAAACACCCCTTGGCTATGGATATTTGGCCAAATCAACAACAATGGTAAGATATGAGCTTGTGTGTGAAGTGACATGCCAACAGTGACATGCTCTGCACATAAGCATGTTAAAATCAGCAGATCAGAATATTAAAAAAGGAAGCAAAAAAATGTATGTCGTTAACCTGTCTTGCTGGTATCTGAATTAAAAGGTATACCAGTCTATGTGTATTGTTGTAGACATATGCAATATAGCATTATTTGGTCTTCATTTACATAAAAACACTTCTGCATGTACAATACATCAGCATGCAAATAGTAAGGATAAGCAATCCTTTTAGATCCATTCAGCCCTTGATCATCAGGAAGTAGAGGTGAAGATCTATTTGATCCTCAATATTTAAAAAAATATGATTATTATCATTTTTATTTATATTGCGCCAACATATTCCGTAGCGCTGTACAAGGGTTGAGTACATGGTAAAAAACAAACTTAACACCTTATAAAGAATGGAGGGCCCTGTTTTTGAGCTTAGATGTTTTTTTAGGTGAAATGGACACAATTTTGTTATTGATTGAATGTGAGCAATAAAAGAGAGGGCGGGATCAAGTAGAACCCCAAGACAACGGGCGTGGGAGTGATGATGGCGTTGTCAACAGTGAGAAGCTGTAGTAGAGGGTGGAAAGATAAGGAGTTCAGTCTTAAGACATGTTGAGTTTGAGTTGACGGCAGACATCCAGGAGAATATGCTAGAGAGGCAGTTGGAAACTTGAGCTAAGAGAGAGGGAGATAGATCGGGTGCAGAGAGGTAGATTTGAGTGTCATCTGCATAGAGATGATGCTGAAATCCAAAGGATCTTATAAGGGTGCCATGGGAGGATGTGTAGAGAAGAGGAGGGGGCCTATTACAGAACCTTGGGGAACACCAACAGAGGGAGAGGTGAAGAAGAGGTGCCAGAGAAGGAAACACTAAATGTACAATCTAGATAGGATGTTAACCATAAAAGAGCTGTGAGGGTGTTGAATGTAGCAAATAAACATTTAGGGTTGGAGGAAAAGGTTTGATATTAAGTGATGAGAAGCAGTGTTTGCCAAGATTGAGGGCAAAGAAGTAGGAGAGCAAGGTAAACTTGTAGTGGAGAAAGTCTGCTAAGGTGCGAGAATTCCTCCATAGTCGTTCTGCAGTGCCTGTGCATCTCTGTAGATAGCGTGTTTGTGTGGTGTGCCATGGTTGTGGATGAGAGCGAGGGTGTTTGCTTGTGATTATGGGGACAAGAGAGTCAAGTGTGGAGGATAGAGTCGTGTTGTACTGTGACATGGCGATATCAGGGCAGGCAAGGGTGGTGAGGGGGCTGAGAAGGGGTTTTACCACATTGCTGTGGGTTGAGTGCTTGCAGGTTTCTGTGGGCAGGGATTAAAGAAGGGTGGTGAGCAGAAGATGAGGTGAGGTTGCAAGTTAGCAGGTGGTGGTCATATAGGGGAAGTTGGGAGATGACATGGTTGGAGGTTGGAGTGCAGAGATTGGTGAAAATAAGGTCAATGGAGTGTCCACCACGGTGAGTTGCGGAATCTGTCCATTGTGAGAGGCTAAGGGAAGCTGGGGTTAGGGGATATATATGCACAAGCCATCAAAAGAAGGAGAGAGAGTAGGACTTACAGCAGCATTTCTGCCTTTGAACTTTAGGGGAGGGATGAGGTAGTGACTTGAGGAAGGAGAGTACCTCATGGGAGCAGAGAAGAGGAGAGGAAATCAGGCATTATTGGAGACATGATGTGTAGAGACAGTATAAGAGAGTCTGAGAAAGAGGCAGGAGGTAATAAGGAAGAAGATGGTGTGAGAAAACATTATGACACTGTGTAAGCAAAAAAGCAGTAGAAGAAAGTAAATACACTTGCCTTAATAGTGGCTATGTCATTCTTGAACCTAGATAAATTCACAAAGGGGACCTCAACAGATTTTTTTCAAGAAGTTTAAGAGCACTTCTGCCTTCCTTTTTCCGATTAAGTCTAACAGATCCATATACATAAATATTAGCATTAATCCAGAACCACATAGAAAATACATCTTGTTTTAAATTAGGCTATGATCATTAATACAAACTATATATAATGGTTTAGAAGAGCAACATTCAATATTAAATTCAATTGAATTCAAAGGGTAAAATTGAGACTTAACTTTGGATAATTGCCTCCACCCTGATAAGATCATCAAATAGCGTAAAGAGAGTTAAACTGAGGGACAGAGAACAAACAACATTTCAAAGGCTGTCGTTGGCAAATGCTTGCTTTCAAGGGAAATTACTTAAAAGCGACATGGAACAAAACTGTAAACATGCTTAAACATACATTACATAAGTTGTTTTTTACATGAAAAATGTTTGCTCTACACCATCAGTTAGAGGGTGTAAAATAATGTGGAAAATATGTTTACATTTTTGGACCTGATCAAGAATGGATTTAGATATGGTCATTGTAATTTAGCCTTTGAAGCCTTCAACAAAAATATCACATATAATAGTTGTCATCTTGCGTTTTTGTCCGTCACGCCATGTTATAAGTTACACGGTAGAGCATGCGCAATAAACGCTGAAGGCCTACGGCGCTCATCGTGAACCCCATACGACTTTGTGCAAGAAAGGTGGCCTTGCACGGTCCCTCTACGGGTCATCTGGCCAGGCAGGGTTGTTATTTTGACGAGGACGCTCCACCGATGGAGGATAGATACGGATTGAGGACGAAAAAAGCGTTATTTTTGGCAAACAGGATCAAAACTGGGCTGGAGCCAGTAACACCTAGCGAGGCACGCAAAACTTTGGAAATACAACCAACGGCGTTCATCGCGAGCCACACTAAACTTGACAAGATACACATAGGAGAAAGACACAGGGGAGGGAGAGGGGGAGAGGGTGGAAAGAGACACAGGGCTGAGAGATGGAGGAAGAGAGACATAGGGAAGGCAAATAAGGTTAAAAAAAAAAAAAAAAAGACACAAGGCAGGGAGATGAGGGATAGAGGGGGAAACAGACACATGGAAGGGATGGGGGGGGGGGACAAGCACAGGGGCCAGAGAGTGGGGCGAGATTTGCGGACCTCGCGATGAGCAGCGAAGGTGCTCAGCGCAAGGCACGCAAGTGGCGGGTTGCACAGCGTCTGCAATGAGTCCTGTAAACTACACCGGGGAGAGGCTAGAATTTAACAATGATTACTTAACTAATATATATTAGCTATCACTCTTCATATTAACATACTTTATTATACAACCTAAAGGAAATATTTCTTATTTTTAAACAGTCTCTATTCATAATTGAACACAGGACCTTCATCACCACAGACAGCAGCGTTACACTTTATGCAATATATTCTGTTGCTACACTAGTGACTAACATATAATCAAATACAGTGGTACCTCTATATACAGTGGTATCTCTATATAACTCTGCTGGTGTGTGGTAATGCTAGAGGGGATTTAAAAATTAAGCCTCTACTATTCTATCACAGTGATAACTTGAGAGAAAATTTCATAAAAAGCAATTAAGTGTATGTGGAGGGCCAAAAGCAAAGTAAAAAATATTTGCAGAAAGAAGAACTACCACTGAGGGCTCTGCTAATAATGGACAATACTCCTGCTCACACTCCAGGCTTGGAGGACAACTTGCTGGAAGACTTTAAATATTATAACTGTGAAGTTCTTGCCCCGTAACACAACTCCTCTGATCCATGCCATGGACCAGCAGGTCATCTCAAACTTTAAGGAACTGTATACCAAGCCGTCTATACGAGGTCACTTCAAAGCACCTCTGGAAGTTGACCGTAAGAGATTTCTGGAAGAACCATTTCAATATCCTCGGTGTCACTATGATTTACAAGGCCTGGCGTGCAGTCTCTTACAAGAGCACAAACTCTGCCTAGAGGACATTATGGCCAGAAGCTGTAACTCTGATGAACATGGAGGCTGAACCTAGCTCAATAGTGGAGGGCATTGTGGCTCTGGACAAGTCCATGGGCCTGGAGGTGAGTAATGAAAACATTGAGGAGTTTGTAGATGAGCAAAGACAAGATCTCAGCACTGAGGAGCTGCAACTGATAATGGCTGAGAAAATTTCTTCAGGTGAAAAGGAGGGAAGGGAAGAAGCACCTACTGCACTGATCAGTCTTATTGGCTGCTTTAGAGAAAGCACTTTGTATGATTGACCTAATAACAGAGCCCTTCATTTTTTTGTCATTTGTTAAGTTCCTTTTGATTTTATCTGCCCTGTTTAGCGCTACAGAATAGGTCGGCACTGTGACTATCAACCTATAATCTATAGCACTATAGTGAACTACCCACAAGAACCGTGGAGTTCTAGGAAATCTCTGCACCAGCACCCTGATATATTACTTTGTATCGGCCGGGTCCTTGCATCAGAAATCAGCACTTCCAGGCATCCAAGAGACACGAGATCTGCTTCTTGACAAGACTTGTTACAGTCAAACCTACCCCAGCAGGATCCTACAAAGTCACCCAGTACCTCTATGCAGCCATACGTGAAAACAGGTGCAAATAAAAGAACACTGCTATATGTCTTAGTAGGACACTAGATTTATTTAGAAAATTCAAAAATATTTATAGGGTTAGATACAAGGGAGGTGTACATTATGAAACTATGAGAGGGTGTGGCAGACAATTACAAGAGATGACCCCACATGGGGTCTAACAGTACCTTGATGGCTGGCACTTGAGAACAATAGGACTACCTTCTAATACACATCCTTAGATGTGGTACATGGCAGATGGTATTAACTTAATTTGCTAATAATGGGACAGAACAGATGCAATACAAATAATGGCTAATAATCACATATAACAGTTGTCAAACTACGAACTTCGTTGTCACGCTTTGCGTCAAAAATCGCAGTTTGACAACTATGATTGATCGCACCCTCAACGTCTGGGTCTCAATCTCTACCAGCCTCCTCCACCCCTGCAAGAACATGGCCATGTGCCAGATCTCAGCAGGGACACGATCTGGAGCCACAGCAGGGGTCCTGTGTGTGTGAGATCACTAGACACTCTTTCCTAAGGCCTCCCTCTCTCTCAGCACTCCCCTGTTGTCAGCTCGGTGCAGGTCTGTCTCGGCACCAGCGCTGCTCCCTGTACGGAGGTGTCAGTGATGTCTGAGCTCTGTGTGTGATTTGCAAGAAATGTGTTTACAAAGCAATTTTTCATTTCACATTCCACACTTTTTTTATTGCCCGTCATTTTTGACTGACAAGTCGCTAGTAATAATAATTATAATCATCATCAAAGAAATGTATGCTAAATGGGTTGAAAAGCATCACCCTGACAAACCTAAAGCATTTATAAAAGACAAGCACAGGGTAAAAAAATTCTATATTCAATTTGTAACGGAACCCATCACTGTTTTACCCTGTTTTATGGTTATTATTATGGTTAAAATATGATCCTACTGTTATACTCTGCAGAATATTAGCCCAGACTATTGCAGACCTTGGCATACTAGATAATCCTATTACAGAGACTCCTCATAAGATAAGGAAGTCTATTGTATAAAGCGTTTTCATTCTCAGACATAAGAACAAAAAAGCATGATCTAATCTATGTCTGATTCTATCAAAGTTGCCAGGTAGCCTCAGGGAGGTGTGACCCACCTATTGTCCCTCTATGTGTATTGTGTGGCCAACTATGGGGGATGTGTATTGCCTGTGGGAAGAGATGTGTATAAATATTTCTGCACATAACAAAATAAAGTCAGTAGTCTTGAACTACCAAATTGAGTGTCGTCCAATATGGGAGGTTGGGAATAGTGAAACTGTAGTGCCTCTTGGGGATTTTACCGTATACCAGCGGAGATATTGGATTTGTGTTCCAACATTTGGTGGCAAGTGGCGGAATTGTTCCCACGGTCAGAAGGACAGCTACAGGAGACACCATTCCGTGGAGTTACAAATTGAGGGCAACGCTAGTATCCGTACAGCGCCCCTGGCAACAGCAGGATGGAACCGGCTAGTTTTCGGACAGCGTTCCATGATGAGGAGGAGGAGGCGGCCGCGGACTACAGGGATGCAGACAGAAAGGAACTCTGGTATGATGCCCTGGAAGATGCCCAATGGCGGCGAGGTGAGAGTCTCCCCAGTGATGAGCAGCGGCTACAGAAGCGTGTGGCGATGCGGATGTATCTATTGGGAGAGCAGCCCCTGAATGAGTGGGTGACAAGACTAGAGACCCTGGTATGGCGAGAGATCTAGCTACACAACGCATACCAGGCCCTCTGGTGGCATACCGTTCGACTTACCCCCTGGACGGCTGAACACCACTTACCGGAGGTGGATGATTATGATGGCCCGGGATTATTATGGGATGCCTTGGAGGACGCCATTGATCTTGGCAGCACGGAGGGGTCTAGGTTTTGGGACATCTACGACTACCGGATGGGCATGTATGTCTGGGTTGACGAAGCCGAGGTGAGCAAAGACATGACCCACCTGGTAACAAGAGAGTGGGAGCTGGAGCAGGACTACCAACACCTGCTCAGCTTCGTGCAGCCCCAACCTATCCGACAATCAGAACCAGACCTCATTGACTGGTCCTGGGATGACCTCCAGATGGCAGGTAGAGATGGGACCGAGGTCTCTCTACCGGCCCTACAGGGAGCCGAAGGTGTCGTCCTTCCCCCTCATCGGCAGTGTGAACCCCAGGGGGCAGAAGGTGTCGTCCTTCCCCCCCAGCGGCAGTGTGAACCCCAGGGGGCAGAAGATGTCGTCCTTCCCCCCCAGCGGCAGTGTGAACCCCAGGGGGCAGAAGGTGTCGTCCTTCCCCCCCCCCCCAGCGGCATTGTGAACCCCAGGGGGCAGAAGGTGTCGTCCTTTCCCCCCAGCGGCAGTGTGAACCCCAGGGGGCAGAAGGTGTCGTCCTTTCCCCCCAGCGGCAGTGTGAACCCCAGGGGGCAGAAGGTGTCGTCCTTCCTCCCCAGCGGCAGTGTGAACCCCAGGGGGCAGAAGGTGTCGTCCTTCCCCCCCAGCGGCAGTGTGAACCACATGGGGGCAGAAGGTGTCGTCCTTCCCCCCCAGCGGCAGTGTGAACCCCAGGGGGCAGAAAGTGTCGTCCTTCACCCCCAGCGGCAGTGTGAACCCCAGGGGGCAGAAGGTGTCGTCCTTCCCCCCCAGCGGCAGTGTGTATCCCAGGGAGCAGAAGGTGTCATCCTTCCTCAACAGCGGCAGTGTGTACCCCAGGGGGCAGAAGGTTGTCGTCCTTCCCCTCCAGCGGCAGTGTGTATCCCAGGGAGCAGAAGGTGTCGTCCTTCCCCCCCAGCGGCAGTGTGTATCCCAGGGAGCAGAAGGTGTCATCCTTCCCCCCCAGCGGCAGTGTGAACCCCAGGGAGCTGAAGGTGTCGCCCTCTCCCCCCAGCGACAGCTTACACTAACAAGGGGAGACACCAATCTCCCAGACGGCGCAGATGGGACCGTGGTATCTGTGACTGACCTACCGGGATGCTGGACAGCCTGTCCAGATCCCAAACTACCCTCTCACTGGGACAACCGCGGAGGGGGTAAGTACAAATTACCCTCCCCAGCAAACTCCTAATGTGGCCCCAGGGTTAACAGAAGAAATGTTAACCCCCACTGACCCCCACCTTTCCCTGGCTACTGAGCCGGAATATGTCCCAAGTACCCCAGCAGAAGAGCTGACAGCGGGGCAGAGTGCAGTCGGCCTCTGCCCCCCCTTTGTCCTTTGTACAGAGCAGAATGTCCTGCAGGTTATACCAGCAGAAGAGCTGGCATCAGGGCAGAGTGCCGCTGGCCTCTACCCCTCAAGTCCCCTCAGCGTGTTGCCAAATCACCACAGCGAAATATCCAGGTGCCTGGTTAGGCTTCCCCCCAAAGGGGAGATGTGTGACGAACTGCCCTTCGCCACTTTGTCCTGGAGAGGACTTATTGCCAGCCTCCTGCCCTGCGACTATGGCCCTGGGACATATTGCCCTTTAAAACCAGTATTCGGCCATACCAGAGTGTATGTCACTCATTCTGGCCCTTTAAATACAGGGGGGGTCATTCAGTACTTGCCCTGTAGGAGCGGTGATACCCCAGATAGCTATGCCATGGAGCCCATTCATATAATGAAAGACTATGGGAAAGACTTTAGCTACATGGCAATTGAACTGTGTGAATAGGATCTGAGCGCTATTCGGTAGTTTTATGCGCTCAGATCCCAGCTATCTGGATATATGTGAAATGTGAGTAAATGTGAATTGCAGTAATGCTGATGGGTTGTCAAACTAGAGAATTGACCAACAAATACTTTTGTCTGGACATCCCCAGGCCGATCCGTTGGGATCAGACCGTGTATGCCGGCTTATGGTCACGGGGGAGGTGTGTAACGGAACCCATCACTGTTTTACCCTGTTTTATGGTTATTATTATGGTTAAAATATGATCCTACTGTTATACTCTGCAGAATATTAGCCCAGACTATTGCAGACCTTGGTATCCTAGATAATCCTATTACAGAGACTCCTCATAAAATAAGGAAGTCTATTGTATAAAGTGTTTTCATTCTCAGACATAAGAACAAAGAAGCATGATCTAATCAATGTCTGATTGTATCAAAGTTGCCAGGTAGCCTCAGGGAGGTGTGACCCACCTATTGTCCCTCTATGTGTATTGTGTGGCCAACTATGGGGGATATGTATTGCCTGTGGGAAGAGATGTGTATAAATCTTTCTGCACAACAACATAAAGTCAGTATTCATTTGACTCCCAAATTGTGTGTCGTCCAATATGGGAGGTTGGGAATGGTGAAACTGTAGTGCCTCTTGGGTATTTTACTCTATACCAGCGGAGATATTGGATTCGTGTTCCAACTCCGTTACACAATTGTTAATATAAAAACAACCAACATTTATTCAAGAGACAAACAAATCATATTGCCCAAGGGAATTTATTTGGAATGGGACTATGAAATTCAAAACATGTACAATTAACAAGAGATTGGCCTCAGATGGACAGACATCAGTCATTGATTCTAAACCAGTAGAATTTCTAGATTTGGAAATCTTAATAGAGATGAACACTGCATTGTACAAAATAAACCTTTTGAAAACAAACCTCCACCAACATTTTACTGCTCAGTAATAGTCACTATTCAGATGATTTAAAACACAATATCCCATGTGGTCAATATTTGAGGATCAATTGGAACTGTACAAATCTGGAGAAGTTTATCCAACAATCCAGGTCTATATGAAAGGTTCCACTAAAAAGGGGATATTGACACTACAGCTTGAAAAGAGCATATAGGAAGGCGCAGGAAAAACCGAGATCAGAACTTCTCATACATAAAAAGAGTTGTATAAAAAATCCATTAGGATTACAGGAATGTGAAACAATCAATGGAATATAAAAAAGGAGATTTTAACTAAACAATTAGATATTCTTTCAGATCCAGTGGAAGTACGATCCTAACCTTAGGAACAAAGTGGTAGATTGCCATTTTTCAACTAAAACAAAAAGTTCTAGGCTGTGCAATAGCTGCAAAACATGCCAACATATGAAGAATAGTAAGGAGTTTTCTGACTTTTCGGATTTGAAGAAAACGTATCTGAATTGTGAATGTATCAACGGTGCAACCACTTCAGTGGTACACATGATACACTGTTTGAGTGGAATGAAATAGGTCAGCCATCAGTTCAGCCTGAGAACCCATGAGCATTTAAATTCTGTCAAACATGGAGAACATTCCTATGGCACGCCATGTAAACAATAGTTATACTCTATCTTGAAATGTATTTTTCAACTAAGTATTGGCCAATCTAACAAACTAACCTGATTTCTACTGATCATAACTCCATGAATTCAACATCAGTTTTAAAAAGGAAAACACCTTTCCCACATACTCTATCTAATGGTGAGGAGCAAATATGGCGACATGTTGTCCCTCAAGTAAAACAATAAATAAATAAATCTAAAACTGAACAAGAATGTCATTGTGGTACATGGATTCTAACCACATAAGAACCATGGCATTTGCATCAATGTCTGGGCCGCTGCTACTCCATATATAGTGGTCATAAATGCGAGTTGTCAGTCACGCTATGTTAAAAATTAAGGTGCTCACGTATGACCAATGAGAGTCTTTGGCGTGAGCTTGAGCCCCGAAATTTAGGGGTTTGACGAAGTCTGCAATGAGCGCAAAAGGCAGGGAGTCCATAAGTGAGGTTGAAAGGCAATTTGATATTCAATTGTAGTCTTGGCAGGCTCCCAACGGATTCAGAGTTACGAGCTTAAAAAAAAAAAAAAAAGAAAAAAAAAAAAAAAAAGACATATTTCATTCTGTGACCTACTAAAGCACAGCATGTCCCCTGCGTTCAGAGACTGGGCCGCAGGGTAGTATTCAAACATGATACTGACCCAACCACAACTCCAAGATGACCACTGCCTTGCTAACGAAGCTGAAGGTAAAGGTGATGGACTGGCCAAGCATGTCTCCAGACCTAAACCCTATTGAGCATCCTCAAACGGAAGATGGGGGAGTGCAAGGTCTCTAACATCCACCAGCTCTGTGATGTCATCATGGAGGAGTGGAAGAGGACTCCAGTGGCAACCTGGGAAGCTCTGGTGAACTCCATGCCCATGAGGGTTAAGGTAGTGCTGGAAAATAATGGTGGCCGCACAAAATATTGACACTTTGGGCCCAATTTGGAGTGGAGTTATTTTGAGGGAACAGCAAATTTACACGGTTATACAGGCTGCAGACTTACTACTTTACATTGTAGCACAGTGTAATTTCTTCAGTGTAGTCACATGAAAATAAATATTTACAAAAATGTGAGGGATGTAATAACTTTTGGGAGATACTGTACTTTCGGCGCACATTGCGAGCTCTGCGCTGAGGGCTATCGGGCGCGCATTGCGTGGCTCACAATTTCAGCACTCGTTGTGAGCCTCTTCCTCCGTCTATTGTACAGGCCTCGCGATGAGCTTCGCCGCTCCTCTCGGGCCTTGGCAAGCCACAACTGTAGTGCTTTGCAATGATCACCTTCGGCGCTCATTGCGAGCATCTCCCCCCTCCGTGTATTTTAGGGGCCTCGCGATGAGTGTTTCTGGCTTGGCTTAAGTGTTAATGACTTCAGGCTCTGTTTTACTGCCTTCGGCCTTGTTTTGCCCTGTTAAGCGATTTTCGAGCGTGAAAAAACAAAAAATATGCCTTAAATTCACGTGCAACCTCATTCACAGGCTCCCTGGCTCTTCCCCTGTGCTGTGTGTAAGTTAATTTGAGACATATTTGTATTTTTTTCGCTGTCTTTCCAATTTCTTGTTCGGCTGTTAAATTCATAATTTTGCAAGGCTGCAGCTGTATGTACAGGCTTCAGTCCTACGTCCTATGGGGCTCGCTATTCCAGTTACGTGGTCGGACGTTTTACGTGGTTCAGTCAAAAGCCCTACAGGGTTTGCGATGAGGCCTTTGGCAGTCGATGCAGCCTAAGACCCGCGGGCCTCGCGATGAGCACCTTCGAAACTCATTGTAGCCTACGTCCCACAGCGCTCATCACAAGGACTGCAATGAGCGCCTTCGGCACTCATCACAGCCTAAGCGTCACAGTTGAGGCCCGCAATATTTAACATTGCGTGACCAACGGCCCGTACATCCACAACTATTATATGTTCTATATACAGTGCCTTGCAAAAGTATTCACCCCATTGACTTTTTACCGATTTTGTTACATTACAGTCTTAAGTTCAATGTTTTGTTAATCTGAATTTTATGTGATGGATCAGAACACAATAGTCTAAGTTGAAGTGAAATGAGAAAAATATAGACATAAAACTATTTTTAAGAAACAGGAAACAGAAAATTGGCATGTGCGTTTGTATTCACACCCTTTGTTATGAAGTCCATAAAAAACTCTGGTGCAACCAATTACTTCAGAAGTCATATAAGTCACATAATTAGTGAAAGGATGTCCACCTGTGTGCAATCTAAGTGTCACATGATCTGTCATTACATATACACACCTTTTCTGAAAGGGCCCAGAGGATGCAACACCTAAGCAAGAGGCACCACTAACCAAACACTGCCATGAATACCAAGGAACTCTCCAAGCAATTAAGGGACAATGTTGTTAGGAAGTACAAGTCAGGGTTAGGTTATAAATAAATATACAAACATTTGATGATCCCCAGGAGCAAAATCAAATCTTTCATAACCAAATGGAAAGAATATGGCATAACAGCAAACATGCCAAGAGACGGACGCCCACCAAAACTCACGGATCGGACAAGGAGGGCATTCACAGACCTAAGGTAACCCTGGAGGAGCTGCAGAGTTCCACAGCAGAGACTGGAGTATCTGTACATAGGACGACAATAAGCCATATGCTCCATCGGGTTGGGCTTTATGGCAGAGTGGCCAGAAGAAAGCCATTACTTTCAGCAAAAAACAAAATGGCACGTTTTGAGTTTGCAAAAAGGCATGTGGGAGACTCCCACAATGTATGGCGGAAGGTGCCCTTGTCTGATGAGACTAAAATTGTACTTTTGGCCATCAAAGAAAACGCTATATCTGGAGCAAACTTAACACATCACATCACACAAAGAACACCATCCCCATCCCTGCAGTTTTGCAAGGAGGAATGGGCAAAAAACCCAGTGGTAAGATGTGGCAAGCTCATAGAGACTTATTCAAAGTGAATTGGAGCTGTAATTGTTGCAAAAGGTGGCTCTACAAAATATTGACTTTAGGGGGGTGAATAGTTATGCACATTGACTTTTTCTGTTATTTTGTCCTATTTGTTGATTGATTCAACATGAATAGAGCCCATGCATACTTTACCATATATTACATAGAAAGCACTCCATGAAGGACGATTATTGACATGGAAACCGTTTTAGTAGAGATACTCTGAAGTAGCATCTGAGGGGAAAATTGAATTCAACATACCCCTTTGAATGTTTCTTATATATTTTGTTGCATTTTGTGAAGCTCTGCGGTTACATAACTATAAGTAGATATTCTTCTGGATGTCATAAACTCTGGTAAACGCTACATGATACTTAATCAATTTATTGCTCAAAAGGGTAGGGATGTGGAGCTGATGCTGTTGGTCAGCCCTTCCGCCTGGCACAGACTGGAATATCCATATGTAACAACCTTATTTCTTCTTGCATAGTTCCTCAGGAGGAGAGTGGGAAAGAGAAGGCAGTAGAAGGAAAATGGAGAGAATAAAAGGTGGTGGAGAGAGAAAGAGGAAGAATACAGCAGTCAGAAGAGGTAAAAAAAGAAGAGCAGAGAAAGCAAGAGTGGATAAAATAGGAAAAGGAAGAGTAACACAAAAAAAAGGAGGAAGTAAGTATGTGCAAAACACAGCAAGAGGGGTAAAAAGAAAAAGGAGATTGAAAGAAAGAAGGACAGTGTATTTTATAGCAATGTTATAGGGGTGAGAGGTTATAGCTTATAACAATTCCAACTAAATACATTGTGATCAGACAAACATTATTAAATGACCAAGGTGGACTAATTTAATTTATATTGTCTTTTGATTACTAAAATGTGCAAAATGTTGTTAGAATGTAAAAAAAAAAAGAAAAAAAAAAGATAAAAATAAAAAATTAACAAAGTTTACATATAATTATACTATAAATTATTCTCTATTTTTTGTCTTTAGGCTTACCAATCACCTGTCCTCTGTACCACTGTTCATCTTCAAACTTTGCAATGCACGCTTGACCAACAACAGGATAGAGAATTTCCATATTGTTTTTTTCTTCATTGTTATACACATTTTGAATCACTTCCATAAGGTTAACATATTCCAAGTCATCAAACTAAAAAACAGCAAATCAAAGATAAATGTATAGTAATATTTACATGTAATGGCAGAATTTATATTAAATTACATGGAAAGAGGAAAAATACTGACGGACAGTGTTAAGAAGATTCCAAATGGGTATGATTAATAAAAGATACCATACATGGACTAATGTTTTCTGTGCTGCAACAGAAAGAGGATATTCGATCGTTTAACCGCTCTTGGGAATATGTAAAATGTATTTAAATAAAAAAAAAACTATTTCAAATATTTACACATTTTCACAAAACAATACAATCTGATACATTTTTATTAAAAAAAAAAAACCTTTCCAAAACTACTTAAATTTATTTCCCGTCATTCTTTCAGATTCTCTCTTATGAATACAGTTTAATTCTTGTAGGACATTTTCAGCTATTACATGTCTCCTAATAGATACAGCACTTCTGGCGTTCCATAAGTGGTAAACACGTAATATGATTAATAGTCATAGTATTCGGTATTGAAAGGCAGTTATATTTTCAGAAAAAAAAAACATAAGCCATTTGAGAATAACATTGATTATTAAAGAAAAAAATCTGCAATCCTAATCCAAACGGCTATAGAACTTGGGCAATCTAAAAGTGTTGTGGTATTTATAGTAAATTATATTTGAAATAGTCAATTTAACTTATTGTCTGAGTATAACGTCAATTCATAAGCAAATATCGCTTTTAAACAAAACAGTGTTTATCATCAATAAAACAATCGAATTCTAATGTAATAAAAAGTTCTAAACAGTACTATATGATTCACAGATTTCAATAACCCAATTAAGTCTACTGCAGTATTAATACGATAAAATGTTAATAAAACAAGAAAAACCTTCTAACTTCTTTATCAACAAAATCTTCTAGGGTAATAGAAAATAACAATAAATTACTATTAATCAATATTTCTTATTCTAGCGGTTTATAATAAACAGCTAAAATCAATCTTATTAATATAGTAACTCACAATAATATTGTTGGCAGAATATATAATATACACCAGTAGACCTATATAACTAATAATGGGGTGATGCTATAATAATAACCATATATTGAATAACAAAAATACTATTGGAACAAAGGAAAATATATCACAATTTGAATAATACCTACAGTAGATATATTGGTGGCTTCTGTGATACAATTGATTTAGTGGAATAAATAAGATCAATTTATCTATTATATAACAGAAGTTTGAAATTAAATCTATACATTACCAGATACCAGTATCAACCCAAGTCAACGTAGAGTCAGCCTGGATAAACCCAAATCGATTATTATACGAAAATGAAATATATCAGGAATCAAAAATATGTCCTTCTCTCTTTCTTAATATCTTGCATGTGTGTGAGTCAGCCTCTCTCCTCTTTGTGTGTGTTCCTATCTTTTCTTTCTTCCTTCTCCTCCTTAATATCTTGCATGTCTGAGTCAGCCTCTCTCCTCTTTGTGTCTGTTCCTATCTTTTCTTTCTTCCTTCTCCCCCCCCCCGTCTTCACCTAGGCCTATTTTAAATAGCCATTCTTATCTAGATTTCACATTTATCACATCCTGGAATTATATCTTTCACTATGGTGTTAAATGGGGATACATGAATATCAAATGCACAGTCAAACAAATATTGACAGTACAAGAGCACAAATGGTGAATTCTCGTCTCCAATTGAGGTGTTACTATTTCAAGACATTTGGAGGGTCAAACGGATATAGTATGAATACTAATGATTAGCCTTTTGGTAGTTTCACTGTTTACATTCTCGTTACAATGTAGACATTTAGTGAAGCTCAGAAAATGGAATATGTGTATAAATTTAAAAACTCAAAATAAAAGGATGATGTGCAACATGATGATGTACATAACACATAGATATGAAAAGTTTAAGATATTTCCTATCCGATGATATCAAACACCGTTATGTTTGAGGAATTTCTATATGTGTATTAATTAAAATATTAAGAGGATATATTTAATCAAAAATATATAATTAAAATGGTATATGTATATAAGGAGTATACTCATTTATATATTTAATAGGTAAAAACCCTGACAAAAGCAAATGCTCCAATGAACTCCTGTCATCGATGTTTCTATATTTTAAGTTCTGTCTTACATACCTTTTCCCATGGAACAATAACCAAAATAAATCCTTTGTTTTTTGGGGCTAATCTGGGGTCGTTTAGCTGCTGTAAGACTTTATTATACTCAGGACATTACCTCAGGTCTAATTTGGGTGATGCTCTGTCCAGTACTAATGTATAAAACTTATTTTCTTGATAATTGTTCAATTTCCCTTTTTTGTCATTTAAAATTTCCGGACAATTACATATGATGGTAAATATCCTATATGTCGAGTGATCCTTTTAATACCTCAACCACGAAACCATGGCACAAATATTGATAACAGCCTTTAAAGATACCACTCCACTTTGCCTGTGCTTATGATTGCGATCAAGCAGCAGCACAAGTGTCTGAGGGAGGAAGAAAAAAAGAAGGGAGAAGCGGGAAGGGGGGGGGGGGGGGGGGGGGGTCAGGGGGGTTACAGGATGTTACATAGTTACATAGTAATTAAGGTTGAAAAAAGACTTTCAGTCCATCAAGTTCAACCTGTTAAGATCTCCTCTGATCTGCAATATGCGGAATAGTTATTAATTAAATTATTGATTAAATAATTATTAATAGTATAGTATTGGAGGATGAATAAAGAGTTAGTCCATCAAGTTCAACCTTTTTAGCTCTCTATTGATCTTTTTAATGTGGACTATTTATTATTATTTGTTAATTGTTATTTGATCCAGAGGAAGGCAAACAGAAAAAAAAAAAACCATTGAAACTTTGCCAATTGTCTCATAAGAAAAAAAAAAAGCAAAATTCCTTCCTGACCCCAGAAACTGGCGATCAAATTTCTCCCTGGATCAATATTCCTTTGCTAGTTATTTAGGATAGCCTTGAATGCCCTCTTTATTCAAAAATATATCTAACCCCTTTTTGAAGTTGTCTATCGTATTCGCTGTCACCACCTCCTTTGGTAGAGAATTCCACAGTTTAACCACCCTAACTGAAAAGAACCCTTTTCTTTGTTTAAGGTGAAATCTTTTTACTTCTAACCTCAAGGGATGTCCTCTTGTCAGTTGAAAACCTCTTGCTACAAAAAGTTCACTTGACAAAGCCTTATATTGACCCTGGATGTATTTATATAACGTAATCATATCTCCTCTTAGACGCCTTTTTTCTAGCGAAAATAAGTTTAATTTTGTTAGTCTTTCTTCATAACTTAGCCCCTCCATTCCCCTTATTAGTTTTGTAGCCCTTCTCTGTACTTTTTCCAGCTCTAAAATGTCTTTTTTATGAGGTGGTGCCCAAAATTGTACTCCATATTCCAAATGAGGAGGTACTAGAGATTTGTATAGTGGCAGAATTATATCTTCTGCCCTGGCTTCTATACCCTTCCTAAAACATGCTAATATTTTATTTGCCTTTGCAGCCGCTGCTTGGCTTTGAGCGCTGTTACCTAGGTGGTTGTCCACTAGTACTCCCAAATCCCTTTCAATATCTGATACCCCTAGATATGCTCCATTAAGATTATAGATTGCTTAGCTATTGTTCCTTCCCAAAAATGCATAACCTTACATTTATTTGTATTAAATCTCATCTGCCATTTAGCCGCCCATTTCTCTAATTTATGCAAATCCTTTTGTAGGAAAAGTACATCATTATCTGATTTTATTAACTTGCACAACTTCGTGTCATCAGCAAAAATTGAGACACTACATTCGAGTCTTACTTCAATGTCATTAATAAATATGTTAAAAAGGAGAGGACCTAATAATACTGAGCCCTGAGAAACCCCACTTACCACATTAGTCCAATGGGAGTATGTTCCATTCACAACAACCCTTTGCTTCCTGTCTTTTAGCCAGCTCTCGATCCATGAGCAGATATTTACTGCAATTCCTGTATCCCTTAGTTTGCTCACTCTTCCATGTGGCACTGTATCAAATGCCTTTGAAAAATCTAAAAAGACTACATCCACTGAGTTGCCCTGATCCAAGTTCCTCCTAACCTCTTTATAAAAACGAATTAGATTGGTGTGAAACGACCTATCCTTCATAAATCCGTGTTGACTGCTACCTATGATCCTGTTCAAATAGACATATCCTTGTATTCTGTCCCTTATTAACCCTTCTAAAAGCTTCCCAGCTACAGAAGTGAGGCTCACTGGTATATAATTCCCCGGATTTGCTCTAGATCCCTTCTTAAATATAGGTATCACCTCTGCTTTTCTCCAGTCATCTGGTAGAGACCCTGTAGTGACAGCTTTCTCAAGAGGTGGAAACACAAAGCTTAGGTAGACAAAGATGGGCAGCAGAAATTATATAACAATCCTAACTATTATCAAATTAAAGTTTCCATTGCTTCCATCTGATAAGCTTTGTTTTACAAATATTTATTTACTTCCCCTGAATCTCAATTACTAAATTTAATTCCAAGGATACCAACATTTTCACTGCCCCTTTCTACACCTGGAGGAAGAACAAACTTATTTCCCGGTTCTACAATGCATAAAGGCACAGTTTTACTGTACTTCATTTGGGAATTTGAGATCTTGGAAAATTTACTATGCTCCAAAAGTACAGTGGATATAAAAAGTCAACACACCCCTGTTAAAATGTCAGGTTTCTGTGCTGTAAAAAAATGAGCCAAAGATAAATCATTTCAGAACTTTTTCCACCTTTAATGTGACCTATAAACTGTACAACTCAATTGAAAAACAAACTGAAATATTTTAGGTAGAGGGAAGAAAAAAATATAAAAATAAAATAATATCGTTGCATAAGTATGCACACCCTTAAACTAATACTTGAAGCACCTTTTGATTTTATTACAGCACTCAGTCTTTTGGGGTATGAGTCTATCAGCACATTTTGACTTGGCAAGATTCGCCCACTCTTCTTTGCAAAAACACTCCAAATCCAAGGGCATCTCCTGTGCACATCCCTCTTCAGATCACCCCACAGATTTTAAATCGGATTCAGGTCTGGGCTCTGGCTGGGCCATTCCAAAACTTTAAATCTTCTTCTGGTGAAGCCATTCCTTTGTTGATTTGAATTTATGCTTTAGGTCGTTCTCATGCTGAAAGATGAAGTTCCTCTTCATGTTCAGCTTTCTAGCAGAAGCCTGAAGGTTTTGTGCCAATATTGACTGCTATTAACTGTTCATAATTCCCTCAATCTTAACTAAGGCCCCAGTTCCCGCTGAGGAAAAACAGCCCCATGCATGATGTTGCCCCCACCATGCTTCACTGTGGGTAGGGTGTTCTTTTGGTGAGCAGTGTTGTTTTTGCGCCAAACATATCTTTTGGAATTATGGCCAAAAAGTTCAACCTTCATTTCATTAGACCATAACACCTTTTCCCACATGCTTTTGGGAGACTTCAGATGTGTTTTTGCAAAATGTAGCCTGGCTTGGATGTTTTTCTTCATAAGAAAAGGCTTTCGTCTTGCCACTCTACTTCAATCTCCCATATTCTTCATATGTCGGGGCTATGTTGTCACATGTACCACACAGCCAGTAATTGCCAGATATTCCTGCTGCTCCTTTAATGTTGCTGTTGGATGTGGATTATTGGAGTTTCCTGGATATTTTTCTTGGTCTCAATCATCCATAGAAAAGGGTCAATAGAAAAAACATACAATAGGGGACACCCCTAATGTACCCCTGATCTTATGGGAAAACTTTCTCCAATCCATCCGTTTATAGAAATACTGAGGGGAAATTAATTAGAGAGAGCTTTAAGCCAGGACACACATTTCTCTAATATTCCATTCTAATATTTTTTTAATACAGAGAAGAAGAAAAAATATTAACTCTATCAAAAGCTTTTTCCTGATCTAAACTCACAATACAGTGCCTTGCAAAAGTATTCAACCCCCCCCCCCCCCCCCCCCCTTGGCATTTTTCATGTTTTGTTGCCTCAGAACCTGGAATTAACATGGACTGTTTGAGGATTTGCATCATTTTATGTACAGAACATGCCCACATATTTGAAGATATTTTTTTAAAATTATTGTGAAGCAAACAACAAATAAGACAAAATAACAGAAGAATTCAATGTGCATAACTATTCACCCCCCTAAAGTCAATACTTTGTAGAGCCACCTTTTGCGGCAATCACAGCTCCAAGTCACTTTGGATAAGCCTCTATGAGCTTGCCACATCTTACCACTGGGATTTTTGCCCATTTCCCCTTACAAAACTGCTCCAGCTCCTTCAAGTTGGATCGTTTGCACTTGTGAACAAAAATTTTTAAGTCTGACAACAGATTTTCTATTAAATTGAGGTCTGGGCTTTGACTAGGCCATTCCAACACATTTACATGTTTCCCCTTAAACCACTCAAGTGTTGCTTTAGCAGTTTGTTTAGCAGGGTCATTGTCCTGCTGGAAGGTGAACCTCCGTCCTAGCCTCAAATCACGCACCGAGTGGTACAGGTTTTGCTCAAAAATATCCCTGTATTTATCACCATCCATCTTTCCCTCAACTCTGACCAGTTTCCCAGTCCCGGCTACTGAAAAACACCCCCACAGCAAGGTGCTGCCACCACCATGTTTCACTGTGGGGATGGTGTTCTTTGGGTGATGTGATGTGTTGGGTTTGCGCCAGCCATAGCGTTTTCTTCTGCCATAAAGCCCAACTATATGGTGTGTACAGCTTATTGTCTTAGAGAGTCAGCACAGAGACCTAAGCTGATTAATGCCCTCCTTGCCCAGTCCGTGAGGTTTGGTGGGCGGCCGTCTCTTGGCAGGTGTGCGGTTGTGCCATGTTCTTTCCAATTGGTTATGATAGATTTTATGGTGCTCCTGGGGATCATCAAAGATTTGGATATTTGTTTTATAACCTAACCCTGACTTGTACTTCTCAACAACATTGTCCCTTACTTGTTTCTAGAGTTTCTTGGTCTTCATGGCAGTGTTTGGTTAGTGGTACCTCTTGCTTAGGTGTTGCAGCCTCTGGGGCCTTTCAAAAAAGTTGTGTATATGTAATGACAGATCATGTGACACCTGGATTGCACACAGGTGTACATCATTTCACCAATTATGTGAATTCTGAAGGTAATTGGTTGCACCAGAGCTTTTTATGGGCTTTATTTTCTGTTTTCTATTTCTAAAAAATAGTTTTATATATATACATTTTTCTCATTTCACTTCATCAACTTTGAATTTTATGTGATGGGTCAGAACACAATAGTCTGATTTACAAAAAATTGAACTTAAAACAGTAATGTCACAAAATAGTTAAAAATTGAAGGGGGTTGAATACTTTTGCAAGGCACTGTATATCCACATAAAGCTCCACTTTTCACTTGCTCAAAAGTCTCTCTCATTGTAATGAGGGAGTTTGCAATCTCCCCTGTATACCACAGGACTGGTCAGGACTTCTCCACGACTCAGCCACAGACCCAAAACAAACATAGAATCTTAGCAAAGATTTTATAATTTGTGTTGAGTAAAGCAATTGGGCGCCAGTTTTTTTATATCTCTTCTATCACCCTTTTTATACATTAATAGCAGTAATGACTGAGACTGTGAAGATGATAACCCTGTTTCATTCAATAAAACATTATATACTTTGTATAGGATTGGGTTCAGCAACTTACTAAAAAAAGCTGAAGCTTTCATCTTACCCAGAGACTTCATAGGTGCCTGTACCTCAGATACTGTGACTGGGTCCCCCATGGTGGTGCTGCAATCTGAATCTAGTTTTGGAGTGACTATTTGGTTTAATATTCTCTGGATAGGACTTTTATTGATGTTTTTCCCATTAAACAATTCCTTGTAAAAGGAGTTTGCCAAATCAAAGATTTTCTTAGGGTGTGTAATAGTTTGTTGTCTTTTATCCCTTAGCTCTGTCAGTCTCTTCTGCTTCCTTTCCTTACATTGCTAAAAAATATTGGGAGACCCCACATTCACCCTCATGCATTAGAGAAGAGAGACGGTCATATTGAAGTTCTCTCATTCTCCTTATAATTTGGTTTATATACTCTGAGTTTACCTTCTGACCTCCTTGACACAACTGGACCTTACATGATAGATCTCACAGTGATAACTATAAAAAAAATATCTACCTACCTCTCTCAAATAAATTCTTAATTTCTTGTTTTTTCTCTTCCCACCATATATATAACTTTTAACAACTGGGAGCTATATATTTTAAAATCATTACAAATTCTTTATTATATTTTAAATCACAACGACGATGTAAATCCCTTAAAAGAAATCCAGGATTTGAAAAGAACATAAAATTGAGGAACATGTATGGAATCAATTACCACAGTGAAAAGAGATTCATAAACTCACATTGGAGGGGTAATAATCTTCCCAACCTGCAGGTATGTATTTTGGTGTACTAGAATTATCCAGTTCTTTTTTGTTAACCCTTATATCTGCTCAAGTCCATATAATTAGACCAACAGTCTAACCATTTGTTAACATCCTTCTGGCTCGCTGTGTGCCTGTATGTGGCAGACAATTTTTTTAATATCCTACCAATAAGGCTGCTGTTTCTGGCCTACATGAGTAACAAATACTGCCAATAAAGTGGTTTGTCATGCCATAATATGGATGTAATTAACTGTCCATAAGAGGACTCTCTGATTGCCTCCAATTGAATACCCCAGATATCCACCTACGTAACAAATGTGAGTATCCTATGTAGTGGAATTACTGCAGTTACAACCTGACAGTACTAGGGCTAATGCTTCCGCCAGTAGTGTTAGAGCAAATGCTTCCGCTATTTAGCCTTGCTTATCCATATGGGAAGAATCAGAAACGACCAGTAACGCTAGGGCTAATGCTTCCGCCAGTAGTATTAGGGCTAATGTTTCCGCAATTCAGCCTTGCTTGCCCATATGGGAAGAGTCACACAGTTACGCCAGCTTGCATTAGGACATGGGTGAGGACATGAAGAATATAATGGGTGGAAAGATGCATGCTTAAACGTGATTCTAACAGGAGATACAATAGCCTTGACAAATAAATACTCAATAGATATTAGATTGATATATTAGATCAAATAACAATGAGTGGTAAGATAAATGCTTAAACGTGATACTAACAGAAATTTCAATAGACCTGACAAAAAGAAACTAAATAAATAGAAACTAAATAAATGTCCCAAGGGCCAGTATCTTCGAATTCAAAGAAACTGTAGTACAGATAATGAATTTAAAATTGAATCTGACCAGCTTAAAAAAACGTTACGTGAGAGGGTGTACTCTAATAAGTGTCTCAAGGCAGCATTCCAATATGCATTGCACTGTTATAGAACTGAATTGACAACAACTGGAGAAACCAGCAAATATCCAATGCCGTTGTATTATGACCTTTGGATATGACTCCAATGTGGTTCGAAATATCTTGGGAAAAAATTGGCATATTAAAGAGTTTTCCATTTCTAAAAAATAGTTTTATGTATATATTTTTCTCATTTCACTTCACCAACTTAGACTATTGTGTTCTGATCCATCACATAAAATTCAGATTAACAAAACATTGAACTTAAGACTGTAATGTAACAAAACAGGTAAAAAGTCAAGGGGGGTGAATACTTTTGCAAGGCACTGTAGGTGCACACTCCCATTATTAGCAGATGTATCAGTTTTTCATTAATTCTTCAAATAATTCTCATTACTTATACGAGGTGTATGTCTCTGGCTTAGGTTCTTTTGAGGGTTCAGAACAGGTTGCCCATCTTGCTCTTTTGACATTTCTCTCCTATTGTGCTCTGCTTCAGGGCAATCCTTAAAAGAATGTCCACCTTTATAGCAGCGATTACACACAATTTCTTTGTCACATTCAGAGCTGTGATACAGCACTGAAAACATCAGATTTTATCACAAGCAGTACTCAGATGTCTGGTGGAATCAATTTGAAGCACTTTATTTGGCTGTCCTCAGTAGAAACATCTGCCACGATCTCTCCCAATATACACACAGTTTGGGAGGCGACAGGCCACATTGTTTCTGTACCACAGATTTACTTAAAATTTGTAGCCTCCATTTCAGAAACCTTCTGAGTCTATACATCTCTCTGGTGGTGAGCTCACGTTGATTGCTTGCCGGACTTCAGGAAAACACTGAGCTGTAGGGAAGTTCTGATTAGCTCTCCCCTCCTCCTGTGCTCCAGAGCTGGCTGCTGTTTCAGGATTTTTGCGGCTTTCTGGGATTTCTTTCAGTACAGGCCTAGGCTGTGGGACGCTCTGCAGGTCTGTTTGTTCCTCTGTAGTATATGGAGTTTTCCCAGTAATGGTAACACTTGATACCCCCATTCTTCTCTTCTCGTGCTCTATATATATATCTTTTATATATCTTTTGCTTTTCTTTTTCTTGTCCATTACTTTATTTTTGTAAAAGTTTCAGACTTCTTTTCTCTCTCTCTCTCTCTCTCTCTGGTGAATAATGTTGGGCCTGGCTTACTGAGGCTTCCATTTCATTGTCTCTCGCATCACTTTGATTTTCTTTCTGTAGATTTTGCATTTCATTTGTAAACAAATCTCTCTCTTTAGTCATAGTGTCGGACCTGGTGGTTACTTGTCTCCCACCTCCCCCAGGATCAGCCGTCATCTTAGATCTCAGAGCCTCCCCTTCCTGTGTGAGGGGGAGGCTGGGAACTGCTTGAGGGCTTGCCCTCTGTAGATCTCATTGACTGACAGACATAGGTATACTCTGTGCATTTCCTGCTCGTTTTAATGAAGTTTAAAATGGGTTTTACTTAATATTTTTTGTTGCTAAAAACTTTTGTAATTTTTAAAATGTGTTCTTTTAAAGGTTTGTCCAAAATTGTGTTGTGTGCCATATCCCTTAATTAAATGAACTTTCCACACGTATGCTCATGGTTTCACAATCTTATGTCCCATTAGTACTAACATAACTCAAGGCTACTAATATATGCAGGCACTCTCAGCTAGCTAAAGTGATGAAAATACAATGCTTTTTTTTATTACTCTGATTATATTTGCCAAGAAGGCTAAACTTGGTGTGCATTTTCAGTAGTGCCTACTATGGTACCAACAAGGATTCAACTGTCCTTCACCATCACCTTTAACCATGTTGCACAACAAACATATGCTGACTCCTCTCCTACCAATATCTAAAGATAATGGAAATCTTGAGATCTTTATATCCGAACAGGCTGAATGTACTGAACCACCTGTAGCGCTCAAGTACACCTGCACACCTAATAACACCACAGTTGGGCATTATCTACTTTTTGCTGAACACTTCTCTAGACTTCGTTAATATTTATTTTTTCTGTCTAGAGAAGTGTTCAACTAAAAGTAGATAATGTCCAACTGTGAGGTTATTAGTTGGAGTGCAGGTGCACTTGAGAGTTACAGCTGATGTGTATATGAGTGTAATAATAAGAAAGGTGGGGTACAGTAGTATGGGTGACTGGCAAAAAGATGGAATACAATTTCATTAATATGAGCATAAACTAACTAACCTTTAAAAATATGCCCAACGTCTTCTAAATGTGTAACTTTAAAATTAGAACAAAAACTAAAGTAAGAGAAGCAGAAACGAGGACGCACTCTACGCAATAAAGATTAATCGCGTGCCCTGTGGAATAATGCCCACTCATTAGTACTTCACAAAAAATACTCATTAGTTCTAATCAGTACATATTATATTATCTTTCATCAGGTCATAATAGTCAAGCCATACACATTTAAAAAGAAAAAATCAACAGTACCTAGGCAAAAAAAAAAGATGCTAACCCATGTAACATCAAAATGTTCTCTCTTAGTAGACCCTACTGTGTATGCACCAAACCCTCTACTGTACTTCATAAGAGACTTTAAAATAAGAAAGATACGCTTATATTTCTTATTCACTCTAGCCAGTTATTAATCCCTCAAACTAAAAAGGGATTTTGTTTCCTGGAATTCCAGTGTAATGCAAATTCTACATGTAACGTGTTTTATAGCACTAGTTTACCAAGTTGATAGGAGAAAAACACTTTTAGTATTGAACGAATGTAGGAAGAGGGCAAGGAAAAATAAAACCATGAATGAATCAAAGTATTACAAAAACAGATTAAATTAGTATTACTGTTAAAAAGCAATTTTAGATGACTGTCAAACAAGTACATATAGTCCCTCATTCAATTGCAATTTGGCCAATTTAATAGGGGTCTAAATAAGCACATAACATATTTTTTTAAAGAAGTTTTTACTTAGTGAAAACCTTGCTTTTGGATAGATGTTTACTAAGTAAAAATATGTTATGTGCTTATTTAGAGCACTATTCATTTGGCCAAATCGCAATTGAATGAGGGCCTTAGTGTGCATCACGGTGTGAGAAACCATGTAGTAGTAAAACATGAAGCTGGATTGCACCAAATATTATTTACTTTCCTATCTACAGAATAATAGGGTAATAATAAGGTACGCAAAATCTTTAAATTTTATTGTATAACATTATTAAAATTTTACTCTAACCCTAAAAAACAAGAAACAATGTAAAAAAAATAATTCTACAACCAATGCTCAACCTACCACGTGAATGTAGAAATCAGATGGATCATTCACATGCGAGACCATACCAGCAATTTCTGTCATGTGCTTTGGTAGGATTTGCTGATTATACAGTGGAATTATAATACTTTTCTCTTCCGTAGCAGGAACATGAGAGCGAAATCTAGAGCAAAGAAGAGCAATATTAAAAAGATTAGAAGCTTATAAATGAACATATAAAAGTGGCAAGAATTTACTAGTAGAACAGTATGTGACAATATCCAGAACATGCAGAATTCAATCAAACAACAACTGGATAAAAATAGAGTAGGATGAAACTAGTGCTTTGATAAACTTAAATACTAGCATGGCACGAAGTTTTGATGAAACATTCTCACATGGACACTGAATTTGCTTCAAGACCCGATATCAATATATCTTTTTTTACCTGTACTCAACTTTTATCTAATGAAGGTATTTCTTAGTGTGTGTGTATAGAACAAAATGAATCACATGATCGGGAACGGGGCTAACTACCATCAAGAGCGGACGCATACCGCTTAAGCTCCTGCACAGACAAGAAAAATAGTATATAAAAACATCATAATCCAGTCCCAAAATCAAAAAACTGGAGGCACAGCTATCGGGGCTGATTGAGGGTCCTGGATGCCGTTTTCGGCAGTTTCGCACTTTAAGGTGTCCAGCGGGACCCTTCCAGACCTATTGCTCTGAGCTTACTAATGCTCTCCCAACCCAGCAGAGCGACCGAGTGCTGCATATGGGGGCCTTGATGAGCTTGCCTGGGCTGTAGAAAGTTTCTGGCATCGGACGGGCGACTATGCTGAACGGACAGCAGTGGTGCTCGGATTGATCTGGAACTGTTTGTTGAGAGAGGAGGTCGTCTGAGACTTGCAGACCAGATGTTCTGCTGCCTTTTATGGTTATACCTACCTTGGGCCTGGATCAGCTAATAAAGATGGGAAACTGTGTGATCCCCGGGACTCTGAGGCTAGCAAAGAGTTTACAGGAGCCTGTGTGGAAGGATACATTTGAGGTCCTTGATCCTCAATACTTTAAAACTACTCACTGCCGTATTAAGGAGACAAAAAGAAAGCAAAATAGATCCTGTGTGGACCTAGAATGCAGTGTCTGCTTTCAGGGTAAGGTAAGCAGTATAATTGGCTAAGCTTTCTTGAGCATACATACTGTCTTAATTAATCTACATGTCTAAATGCACACAAAGCTCATACCAGTTAAACTGCCATATATACTCTGCTTCACATGTGCTATACTGCCATCTTCTGGACATTTAGAGTTATACAATTTAAAACAAGAGTAAACTGAAAGTACAATCTCAACAGCTGTTATCGTTTCATTAATTTATCTCGCAAAGATATACTGCCATCCTGTAGACTTCACTAATACAGTAACACATGGGTGTCCAAACTTAGTCCTGGAGTGCCACACACATGCCTGAATTTGATGATAACCCTGCTGTGCACAGGTGAGTCAATCACTTCTTCCGTCATCCTGATTTGACTCGCCTGTGCACAGAAAGGATATATTCAAATCCAGGCCTGGGTGCGGCCCTCCAGTACCGAGTTTGGACACCTGTAACACAAAATAAAAATGTATTTTGTCCACAATAATAATTTCCAAGATAGTACAAAAAACACATCTGACTGAAGCTTTAAGCTCCAGATCATGGGGAATTTGGATATAACAGTACACAATCTTTAAGTAAAGACCCCCCCCCCCCCCCCCCCCCCCCCGGTAATGGGCCAGTTGAAGCTTCAAGTTGCAAGATTAAAAGAGACCCTGCAATTCAACAACCTCTCTAACAAATCTGATTAAGCAATAAGCATTGTTTAGAATGAAAACAACTTACGCTTGAAGAACATCATAATAATAATAATAATAATAATAATAATAATAAGTAAAGATACCCATCCCAGAAGCTACACATGCAAATTTAAAATTAGTTGCTTATATTTATTAAAAATTGAGCAAAAAAAGAGATGGCTAAAAAACCTCCAAAAAGAATAAAGATCACTACACTAAACAAACTATGCACTCCTCTCAATACTCATCTATTCCCCTTTCGGGTTATTGTATATGGGAAGTAGAGACCTCCGCACCCAGCACCAAAGCATAAATCCAAGATTTTAAATAATTAATTTCCCCTTCAGATTAGAAATGAAAGCTGAAGTACAAAAAGTCTCTGTGGAACCAACAGCAGAAATAACAGCATTAGACACCAAAGTTTCAGATCTAGAGGGTAAGTATAACACTCTTCAAATTATATACAGAAAATTAACTATATATACTAAAAGAAAAAAAACTATTTAAAATCAAACAAGGGGATATAGAAAATAGATCAAAAAGACAAACTATATGAATACCTAACTTACAGGAATCAGTACTAGATCTATCCATATACCAGATCTAAGTGCAGTAGAATTTAGAATAGATAGAATTCATGGAGTTGAATGATAAAGAGATGAGATCGTCAGATTCCATTTTTTTTCAACAAACGCCTTATTCATGTGAGCAACTAGACAAAGGGTTTCTGAAATGAAAGGAGGCCAAACAGCTATCTTTATATCACCTACATCCTTATACAATAGCAAATGATTGGAACATTTTTTCGAGGTGATTACAAAGCATGGTTATATCATCTTCCTTCTTTTGATATGATCAATCTCCTGTGGAACGAGAAGAGATGCTGAATTTGTGCAACTTACAAACTCAGATCAACTTAGGATAACATCAAAATGCCCCACTACACTACAATGCAGATCAAAAATCTGTTCATACCAAAAAAAAAAAAAAACAGAGTTGTTGTCAGGTGGATTTTTACAAGCTTTAAAAGAAAAAAAGAAAGAAAAAAAAAGCTTATTTTAATAGAAACAGAAATTATGTAATAGAAGAATCAAACTACAAATAAAAAGAACTTTACTTTTTTGTTATTTTACAGTGGATATAAAAAGTCTACACACCCCTGTTAAAATGTCGGGTTTCTGTGCTGTAAAAAAATTAGACAAAGATAAATCATTTCAGAACTTTTTCCACTTTTAATGTGACCTATAAACTGTACAACTCAATTGAAAAACAAGCTGAAATATTTTAGGTGGAGGAAATAAAAAAAAGAAAAATAATGTGGTTGCATAAGTCTGCACACCTTCTTATAACTTGGGATGTAGCTGTGTTCAGAATTAAGCAATCAAATTCCAAATCGTGTTAAATAGGAGTCAGCATACACCTGCCATCATTTAAAGTGCCTCTGATTAACCCCAAATAAAGTTCAGCTGCTCTAGTTGGTCTTTCCTGAAATTTTCTTAGTCGCATCCCACAGCAAAAGCCATGGACCACAGGCAACTTCAATTTCAGTTATTTCTTCAGCTGGAACTGGGGCCTTAAGATAGAGGGAATTATGAACAGTTCCAAATACCAGTCCATATTGGCACAAAACCTTCAGGCTTCTGCTAGAAAGCTGAACATGAAGAGGAACTTCATCTTTCAGCATGACAACGACCCAAAGCATACATCCAAATCAACAAAGGAATGGCTTCACTAGAAGAAGATTAAAGTTTTGCATACTTATGCAACCATATTATTTTATTTTTATATTTTTTCTTCCCTCTACCTAAAAGATTTCAGTTTGTTTTTCAATTGAGTTGTACAGTTTATAGGTCACAGTAAAGGTGGAAAAAGTTCAGAAATGATTTATCTTTGTCTCATTTTTTTACAGCACAGAAACCTGAAATTTTAACAGGGGTTAGTAAATTCAGTTCTTATCGATTTTTAGCCTATATTTTTTTTTACGTTTGCAATCATTAAACACTACTTTAGAAATAAGATTAGTTAAGAAACCTATAGTTATTTCAAATTGGTTAAAAAAAATATTATGCCACTATTTTTGAAATGTCGTATTACATTTTTGCCCCCTAAAAAATATTCTCTATTCACTAAGTAGGTGAACCGCCTTTGTATCCAATTTTGGGATACAATTCAGTTCACCTTGTAGGATATGGATTGCTTTCCTCACAATTATTGTTTTTATTATTTTTTTATTTAAAAATCTATTAAAGCAAGTTCGAGAGTTTATCTCTCAGATTTATTTATTTATGTTTTTAATAATATTTATTGAAAAATGTTTTTTTGAAAGATACAGGAAAAGAAAAATTATGAAAGATAACATATCACTAGGTCAATTTCTTCAACATTTTAACACATCTCCAAGAATGACCTTCTTAAATCTTCCAAACATACTACATTCGTTCTAATTAAATACATATCCAAGATAAAATAGAGTCATTAAATCTTGTAGCAAAAACTTTAGTAATTACACTATTATAGCTAGAGTATCCCAAATTGCCCATTTAATTTTGTCATATAGAGCAAGTCCCCTTTTAAGGAAGTGTCTCTCTAGTTCCCTACAGTGGCTAATTCTTTGCATAATTTTACTCCAAGCAGTACAGTTAATTTGTTTCAAACTTCCTACAATTGATTGCTTAATTGTCATGAAAACTAGGGTCATGAAAGCAATTTCTACTCCTTTATATTCCTCTAAAATAATATGAAATAAACCATTCCAAGGAGCAGGAGAGACAACATTGTAACATTCAGTCCACAGAGTCTTAATTTGTGGACACTTCCACCATATATGAAGGTAGGTACAATTTGAACCACATGCCCTCCAGCATAATTTGTCCTTCATTCTATGAGAAATTTGATAGACTCTGTCTGGAACCATATACCATTTATTTATGAACGTGAAGTATGTTTCCCTTTAGACGCACAAACAGATTCATTAAAAATGCTGCTCAAACGCTTTAACCCAATTGTCATAAGTTAAAGCATGATCCATATTGGCTTCCCAAGTTTTCATACACATGGTTTTCTCATTTCCTAATTCTAATAAAATTATATTAAAGCATCTCTAAGTCATATGAGTGGAGTAACAGCTTTTAATAATCGTTTCTAATCCATTGAAATTGTTGTTATTTTTTACCCCTTTATTATAATCTCTTAAAACTTGAACTAATTGCTCATATTTGTTTGAACGTTGCTAACTTACCTCCTATATACAGATCATTAAGGAGTTGCACACCTTTACTAAGCCAATCGTTTGACCAGGGTATGTTAAAATATTTACCTAATGTATCAATTGGAGTGATAGCACTCAAAGAAGGTAACAATTTATATTTTATATTCAATCTTCTCCATGTAGTCCAAACAATCCTAACTATGTAGACTCCTTTACTTATGTATTCCAAAGGATATTTATCTATAAAAATTAAAGCTTCTAGATCTTCATTACGAACTGATGTCGCTTCTATTTGGAGCCATGCATAATTGTTCTGCGGGAATAACCATTTTAACGAATGAGCCAACATAGTGGCTGCTTTGTATAGTTTTAAAACAGGGTAAGCTGTTCCTCCTTGAATAAATCTTCTTGCCATTACTATTTTTTTAATCTAATGTGTTTTCTTGAATGAATAAATTTGTCTATTATACTTTGGTATTTTGAAATCCAATAAGAGGGGAAATTAATTGGAATACTTCTTTGAATATATTTGATCTTCGTCAGAATCACCATTTTGATACTGGAAATTCTGCCTGAAAATGAAAAAGTTTCACATCTTTCCAATTTTCTATAATTTCTAAGACTTTTTGATAAACTTTCATACAATTGATTGAAATAATTTTTTGTTATTTCACCATCAAATTGGATTCCCAAATGTTCTTTTCCCAGACCAAGGAATATTGATCACACAAAATGTTTCTTTCCTCATTAGAAATATTCAAGGTCATAACTTGAATGTTCAGTTTATAAATTTGAAATAAAACCATAATTGTCAATCAATTTTAAAACTTGTGATAATGATATATTTAGAGATGTGAGTGTTAGGACAGTATAGTCTGCGAACAAGGTTGTTTTGTGCACTCTCTCCCTCTATTACACCCTTTATACTAGTAGTACTTCTCATAGCTTCTGCCAATGGCTTTATCAACCAGGCGAATAGAGTGGGGGAGAGATGGCACCCTGGTCTCGTCCTGTTTATCCCCAAAATCTGGGAATAAGAACCTAAATAACTCACTGATGCAGACGGCGATGAATATAGTAATCCTATGGCATGAGAGACAAACCTTTCAAAACCCATTCTAGTTCGACAGGGTAGGGTGGCAACATGAGAACAAATTGAACGATAATGTTTGCTCTCAGCATCTTTTGTGGTATCCTGCCAGAATCTATGCACAAGTAGGAGCCCAGAACTGTATGGAACTATTTATAAAATGTTAGTATAGCAGGGCCAGGGGTTGTATAAGATTTTAAACAATTACTTACTTCAATCACCTCCTTTACTGTAATTGGTTTATAAAGTTCCTCCAGTTCTGGATCTGATATTTTAGGTAATTTAAATTGGTCCAAAAAGTTATCAATATCGTTCTTAGTTGGCTCTCTGAAAGTTGGATCCTTATTTCAATTATACAAATTTTGGTAATATTTAGCAAAAGTGTTGGCTATTTCTTTTGAACCAGAAATACATTTGCCTTCACTCAGCAAATATTCTATCCTTGGTTGAACATAATTTTAAAAAATGTTGTTAGCCAATATCTTACTTGCTTTATTATCGTAATAGTAATACCGTTGTTGCATACGCCACAGAGCTTTATCAGAGAGTAATTGATTTATTGTATTTATCTGAGTTTGTGTTTTTTTATTTTTATATAAGTAGAATTATTACGATTATATTTGTTGCTTTTCTCCAAATGATGAAGTTTAATTAATAGTTTGCGTAATGGAAGACCTCTATTCTTTAACAGTTGAGCTTTTGTTTTAATCAAAATACCCTTCAAAGAGGCTTTAAAAGTTATCCACACCATGCTGAAGGAAGTTACTGATTTTATATTGAGGTCAAAAAATGGAACAATTTGTTCCCTCAGATAATCTTTTTTTTTTTTTATCCTTTAACATTGAGATATTTTATTTCCAAGAGGGTCTTGTAAATGAGTTTTTGTCCGATTTCATAACCAATTTAATATATGCATGATCCGATAATGTAACCCGACCAATCTCAGATTTAAGAACACAATTCAAACTTGAATCATCAACAAGAAAAAAAATCTATCCTGAAATAATCTTTGTGGGTGGGAGAGAAATAAGAGTAGTCCCGTTGCATAGATTGTAAAATTCTCCACGTATCGAACATTTGGTTGTCACTTATAAGTTTAGAAAATTGGTGAGAGCTCTTTTGTTAAATTTGAAAATGTTCTTAATTGTGTTTTGCGCTTTTCTATCATATTCAGGATTAAAATTAAATTGAAAATCGCCAGCAACTACGATAGAATCTATCACATATTTTTTCACTTTTTTAATTATTTGTTTAATAAATGGAATTTGTTTATCATTCAGAGCGTATAAGTTCAGTAGCGTAAATTTCTCATCATTTACCTCTCCCACCCACAAAATAAATCTTCCATACGGATTAATTTCTACTAGATCTACTTCGACCTTCAGTTGTTTTTTTATAAAATATAATAATAATAAAAAAATATCCCTATATAGCCTGGTGGTCATCTTGACAAGATCATAAAAAATTAGACTCCCCATAGTATGAATTTAAAACAATGTAAAATTTTACCTTGCCAACTCCATGAAGACAAGAGCTTCTCTAAGTGATATAGGCATATCATTGTTAATTTTGCAAGTTAAAGGTTTTCTCAAATCAACAAATAATAGGTTGTCTTCTTCTTTGTAGACTTTCATTAGCACACCCTTATTGTTTATCATTCTCACAAATTCCTCCTTTGCTTCCTTTGACCAGAGACCATCCTTAAGGAAATAAACATATAAACATTAAAAAAAAATCTGTTCCTGGATATACATTCATGAATTATAATATGAGTAGTGAACACCAGTTGCAATTACAGTCAACCACATTCCATGCTATCAATTTGCAGACATGATAATTCTGACCTCTTGTGTATTTTCTTTTCGGAAATACAGTATGTAAAGTCACAAACCATTTGATGAGATCAGCATTCCCAAAAGTCTACACTTCTTATACCTGGATAAGGGACCTGTCATACTTATGTTGTAATATGTATATATACACATACATATACGTGTATTCTGTGTATATATAGCATCATTATAAATATTACTTTGTGAGTCTTAAGAGTATTTAACTTCTACAACAAACAGAAAATATATTATAACAAAACATTTATTCCTTAATCTTACGGAGAGCAACTAATTAAGTGTAATGTACGATTGCTCAATGGTAATATGCATACAGTGTACAGTTACTGCAATTTTAAACAGAATGGTGACACACATTTGTAAAGCTGAACAACAAACTGAAGTTATGACAGTTTTGATGGGAAGAAGGAAGGGAAAGGGAAGGTCTAATGGTTGTGGATGTTATGGAGAGGAGATAATGAGGAGCAGGTTAGAGACTATTAGAGCAAGGTGAAGTCAATACAGGGCTGAAGACCGAGGAAGTCATGCAACCATCCTTACATCTGATGACTAAGACTATAATCCCGGTTTACTTATGTGGTAGTTTGATGTGCAACCAGAGATCCCCAATCACTTCCAGTAGGAAGGCTTTAGAATGGATGAATGGTATTTGTAGTGCTTGAAGTACTGGAGTGGAGAAGTTCTCAGATATATTATATACCTGCCTACAAACACATAAGAACTGTAATCTCTCGGACAAGTGACATCCATATTCTTCTTGGTCATATGTCGGATAGATGAGAGCAGGGTGCAATTACATTTTTATTATAGGATTTCTCCTGTGAAAAGCAATTTGGTGAGAATGAAGGGGAGTATTGTCTGACCTAGAATGCCAAATCTTGCACATTATGTAGTCTGGGTTTTGATGAAGGTTGGGGTCGTGTACCAGAATTTTTCTATAGTGCAATATAACCAAGAGTGTGCGTTATAGTGAATGAGGAAACTGGGCAACTGAAGCAAAAGTAATATATTTTCGATCTTCAATTTAGAGAGCTAGTAAGCCCTATGTGGTACTAAGTAATGAGGCAGTTTGAGATTAGTGTGATTTCATAAGAGTCTAGAAAGCACTTTACCAGCGATGTAGTATCTGTGATGATATTATCATACTATCATGCATTTTGGCACCCCAATGCTGCTAATCCTTTGAGTTCTGCAAAACCGCTTGATCAGGATTTTAGAGGTGCTTTTATAATATATATATATATATATATATATATATATATATATATATATATATATATATAGATAGATAGATAGATAGATAGATAGATAGATAGGATAGATATAAATGTTTAGATTGAATGTTCTTCAAAAATAAGTACCTCCACTCTGGTGCACCAAAAGTTCTGCTGTCTCATTTGTATCGTAATTGTATTGTACTATATCTGTACTTGTTTTTCCACTTACCTTAAACTTTATAAAGAAAAAGAGTAATAAGAAAATGTAACCTATGTGTGAAAGATATCCTCCAGTTTCAGTAGTTAACTTCAAAGATTCCTGGTGGGAACTCTGGGTTCTCTCACATTGGGTAAAAGGACAGGGAGTTTTAAAGCATTTCTAAATATTTATATATAATATGCAATGCTTTGATAGTGCTGTAGAGGAGATTATTGCTTTTTTTCATAGGTTTAATGCTCAACTTGACAATGGGGAAATTATTTTTAGAAACTAATGCAGTCCTTAATTTAGAGTAAGTGATTTCAATAATATTAACAAATAAAGAAACCCCTACACAAGAACACAACAAACATACACCAAAACAGAGATAGGTGCACCCTGTACTGCCTAATTGTATAGAATATCAATAAAAGTAAAAGGTTTGTTTGCCACTTAGCTAGTAAAGTTCTTTCAGAGAACAAGCCTGGAATTGCAGTGGCCCTTTTATTAAATAGTAACAACCGTGTTGTCTCACAGCTGTTCCAAGTAAACAAGTTAATGCCCATTTTCTAGTTTCTGTTTTTGAACACCAATCTCAGCACATTTTAAGTTGTTTACCAAAAAAAGAGAGCAATTTTGAAATTAAGTATTAAGGAATTACTGACACATTTACTGGATGTCCCTTTGGTGGAAAATAACAATTGTATACAGTACATGGCTATTTAGGAATTATTATTGTTGATTAATTAACTGTTATATTTATTCCAACATACCAACTAAATAATATGATTTTTAGATATACTTACAGAAGAACAAGGAACAATATCCATTAATGAGCAGTGTACTGCAAATGGGCGCATGGGCTTCAACTGCTCCTCCAAAGTTGAACTAATTTTTCTTAAAATGTGGCATAAATCTTTTACTAATGTGTAATGAATTGTACGATGTTCAGGATTCACAAAGTAAGGGTCAGCAAACCTTAAAAGAAAATATAGTATAGAAGTACATGTTAAAAAATACCCATTCAAAAGTACTGTATTATTTTATTTAAGACTTTAAGCTGTAACAAGATAATGCACATTTCATATGGGATTTGGTAAAGCCACTTAATATAGAGTTTACCAACAACTATATAAAAACAGCAGGACTTGATCAGATCCTAAATGGGTTAGTGCAAGGTCACTCCTCACGAAAAGGTAGCAACTATAATTTCAAATTATTCTGCCCTACTAATAAACAATCTAAACTAGTTCTTGCGTGGTTGCTGCACCAGAAATGAATAGAAACGTCGGCAAATAAATTAATTTACACTAGTCGAACATTATAGTACTGACTAGACAATGCTACATAGTGCCATATAAAAGTAGGAAGTTAAAACAGACATTGAAAGATGTTTTTCTTTGTTGAATCTGGAAGAGAGTATTTGTAAATTACAGATTCAAAGACACAAAGTTGATAATGCAATGGATTATACAGTAACAATAACCTGTAGAGCAAGAGTGCCAAGAAGAAAGTTAACTCCTGGAGTCTTGGAGTACCTGTGCGGAAAATTACTAAAAGTAATGGGCATAGGCTATAAGGTCATTATGCCTAGGAGGGCAGATGTGGATAGCCTGTGTCTGAACCATTAAAAAATAGAATTCAATTAAAATACATAGAATTTTTTGTATTTACATAAAACCTATGCCAAATTTTAAATGGTCAACTTATTGCCAACTATAAAGCAATGGGGAGCTCTTCATGGTATCATGATCAATCACAGTGCAACTATTGGCTCAATTTAAAAATTCACTATGTACACCCTATACTAAGGAACACTGAATGGCCTTTAATTAACAATTGGTCACACACAAAGTCACAGGAGAAGAAACATGCTTATGACTCTCAAGGAGTCCTCCTCTCTGGAATGCTCAAACTAGATTAATACCCAAAACGGACTGAAATTGTCTACTATTAAAAAGAGAATGAAATAGAAATATTCATAAAATCACTAGGTCCTATGATCCTCAAAGGATACTCCTGTCTAGAACGCTTAAGGTATATTGATGCCCCAAAATTGGGTAAGATTTCCTATTAATATAAGGGTAACACACAAAGTTAAGAAATAGGGATTAACAACAAGGAGAACCAAGCAATGCACTATTTAATTCTTGGTATTGAGAGTTTTCCAGTCACTATTATACACAATAGATGACTAAAAAAACAACCTTTAAAAACAAGTTGAAGCCAAGTGAAGGATAGCTTGTATTCATAATAGCAATATTGTAGGCAGTCACTGATATCTGCTAATAAGCTAGATAAACAGATGCTCTATATATAGTCTACACCGCACATTTCAGAACTTTGTCCACCTTTAATGTCACCTATAAACTGTACATCTCCATTGAAAAACAAACTGAAATCTTTTAGGTGGAGGGAAGAAAAAAAAAAAAAATAATGTGGTTGCAAAAGTCTGCTCACCTTCTTATAACTGGGGAAGTAGCTGTGTCTGGAATTAAGCAATTAAATTCCGAATCGTGTTAAATAGGAGTCAGCATACACCTGCCATCATTTAAAGTGCCTCTGATTAACCCCAAATAAAGTTCAGCTGCTCTAGTTGTTTTTTCCTGAAATTTTCTTAGTCGCACCACACAGCAAAAGCCATGGTCCACAGAGAGCTTCCAAAGCATCAGAGGGATCTCATTGTTCAAAGGTATCAATCAGGAGAAGGGTACAAAAGAATTTCCAAGGCATTAGATATACCATGGAACACAGCAAAGACAGTCATCATCAAGTGGAGAAAATATAGCACAACAGTGACATTACCAAGAACTGGAGCTCCCTCCAAAATTTATGAAAAGACGAGAAGAAAACTGGTCTGGGAGGCTACCAAGAGGCCTACAGCAACATTAAAGGAGCTGCAGGAATATCTGGCAAGTACTGGTTGTGTGGACATGTGACAACAATCTCCCGTATTCTTCATATGTCTGGGCTATGGGGTAGAGTGGCAAGACGAAAGCCTTTTCTTACGAAGAAAAACATCCAAGCCAGGCTACATTTTGCAAATACACATCTGAAGCCTCCCAAAAGCATGTGGGAAAAGGTGTTATGGTCTGATATGGTCTGGCGCAAAAACAGCACTGCACATCACCAAAAGAACACCATACCCACAGTGAAGCATGGTGGTGGCAGCATCATGCTTTGGGGCTGTTTTTCTTCAGCTGGAACTGGGGCCTTAGTTAAGATATAGGGAATTATGAACAGTTCCAAATACCAGTCAATATTGGCACAAAACCTTCAGGCTTCTGCTAGAAAGCTGAACATGAAGAGGAACTTCATCTTTCAGCATGACAACGACCCAAAGCATACATCCAAATCACCAAAGGAATGGCTTAACCAGAAGAAGATTATAGTTTTGGAATGGCCCAGCCAGAGCCCAGACCTGAATACGATTGAAAATCTGTGGGGTGATCTGAAGAGGGCTGTGCACAGGAGATGCCCTCGCAATCTGACAGATTTGGAGTGTTTTTGCAAAGAAGAGTGAGCAAATCTTGCCAAGTCAAAATGTGCCATGTTGATAGTCTTTTTGGGTATGAGTCTGAGTGCTGTAGTAAAATCAAAAGGTGCTTCAACAAAGTATTAGTTTTCAATTTTTTACAGCACAGAAACCTGTCATTTTAACAGGGGTGTGTATATTATATCCACTGTGTGTGTGTGTGTGTGTGTGTGTGTGTGTGTGTATATATATATATATATATATATATATATATATATATATATATATATATATATATATATATATATATATATATATATATATATATATATATACACACACATATACATACAGTACATAAAACACTTTTCTAATTTTTTATGTCCTTATGACATACTGAAATTGAAAGAGAGCAAAATACAGTATCTTGAGTAAAATGTCCATTTTGATTGCCACGATCTGGCCTAGTAATGATTTTATTGTGTGTGCTATTATGTCTTTATCTTTTATTTAAAAAAAAATAAAAAAAACTACTACTTGTTCTGGAATTTGTACTCCACAATATTTTATATGTGAGAATCTGCCTAACAAAATTTGAATTGATTTTTAGTCATTTCAAAGTTCAAGAAGGCATTCTTAAAAATGTAATAATTTATCAGTATTTAATTTTAACGCTGACATATCAGCAACTATTTCAAATATACAAAATAGATTTTCAAAGTGGTTAATGCTTTGTGATTATCCAAATAACAACTTCTGCAGAAACGCTAATCATAAAGCTTCAAATTGGCTCAATTATGTTATTCTTCAAGACACTTTCTCGCTTCTCTACATAACATGTATAAATATATGCATACACTTTGATCAGCAAAATATACATTGCATACCTTGATGTGATAAAAAATTCTGAATTTCCATAGTCAAACAAAAACACCTTCAAACGTGCAATATCTTCTATTTTATATTTTGTGGGTCCACATGGCTTCCCTACATATTTACTTTCCAGAGGAACCAATTCAGTGATGGTTCCACGGCACCATATTTGTTGTTCTGTACTATTAACAACAATTGCCTCACCTAAAAATAAAAAATAAATACATTAAAAAAAAAATAACTGTCACCAAAATAATTTGTGGTATTTGCTATCTTGACCTTGAAACACAGCAATATAAAAAATCGGAATGGTCAAATAAGTCTGTTCTAACCATTATCAAACAGTTATTTAACCGTTTAAGTTTATGAATGTTGCACTGCCATTGTAGGCTTTGCATGCTGGGATCACAAATTGATTTTTACGATTTAATTGCATATTTTGGGCAAGAGCAAATATATAAATATAATATATAAATAGGAAATTAAATAGAAGCTTGAGCTATAATTACTATTTTAATTTGTTTCAATAAGTGCATCCCAATCATATGCTCTAGTTTAAAAGGCTCAGAACAAGATGTATAATTAAGTATAATATTGCCAAATCATTAAATAGACTGATAAGCAGCTCCAGATTTACCATTAGACACAGTAGCCATGTGCCTATTTGCACTTGCCTGCCTGGAGAAGCCATATTTCAGAACTGAAAATGTGGTCCTGTTGGAATATCAAGTTCTATCAACATTAAAAAGAACTGCATTGAATACAATTTCACAGGCATGATTAACTGAGGGGTAGGGTTCACAATTCTCAGAAAGTGACCTTCATGTGAGAAGTTGAGAGTAGAATGTACAAAAGTGCATACTTAACCTGCAAACTTAGAGGTATTATTACAATACTGATACAACTATTCAAATATCCCTCCCCTTCCCTTGTAGTACAGTCTAATTATAAAAGTGAATACAGTGGAAATCAAAGAGTAATGCTGCCATTATTGTTGACTGGAAAAATAAAAGGGAATACGATTTTCTGTTTCCCAATGAAGGCATTAAAATATGTGTATGGTTTGTTTGAAAAATAAATAATATAGTAAGTAATGCAAAGATAATTGTCTATAGGTATTTGCCTGATTTTCATTTTGCAAATGCCCAGCTACACCTTATTGACAAGACCCAATGAAGGACAAAATGTAGGTCTGGGTTTTTTCTGTTCCTCCTGTTCTTGGTAGAATTGGCTGGTATTTGGGGACTGGGTCACCCTATTGAATGAGACCAGACTGATATAACAGGATATTTCTCCCTGTTTAGGGCACAAGGGAGCTTAAAGAGTGTTGCTCTTGGAGTAGGTTACTTAGTCTATAGTACAAGCATATTGAGCACTTCTATTTTTGATTTGGTTATATTCTTTGTTTTCTTCTAATGTCAGTAGTATGCTCTAGAGTTATAAAATGGACTAGTTATCCCACAAAGATATATATTACAAGGGTGAAAACTGAGACCACTTTTTATAGATGTTTATCAAACAGATGTTCAACTTCAAACTGCTCTTCCTGCTCCTATAGACAAAGGAACAAGATATACAGCCGATTCGGATATAAAAGAATTTGCAATCTTAACATTAAGTTGTTCTATTATAAGTGACCTCTTAGATTCAGAAATGAGTTAAAGTCTTTTTTGCATTGGTGAAAGGGGATAATGCAACCCCTGGACTTTAAGCAGCTTCAGTTCTGATATAAGGATCCATTCATCTAACTTGGAAGTTACACCTTCCTCTAAGGAACTATAAAAGTTTGGTAAGTTTACGAACAGATAAAAATATGTATAGCTTGTTCATCTTAGATACAATGATGATGTCAGAGGAAATATTGGCTTTTATTACAAAAATAAATGCAGTATTTTTCATAAAGGGCCTTAAATTCTGTGACAGTTTTTTTTCCAAGGTTTTTGGAAAACTTTGATAAGAAGTTCCAGACAGCCACAACAAAAGATCTGAGAGTCACTGGATCCATCTAAAGTTCCTCCAGAACAGACGACAATATCTAACCTATACATTTGCCTTTCATTATTGCATGTTAGCAATAACTCTTTCTTTTGATCTCATGTGTTCTTCCATGATTTTGGATGTAGTAGTTCTTATCCCCTTCTGGGTCGCTATCTTGCCATGGTTAAGGGGCTTGAGTACTTCAATGTAGCTGTGAGTATACCATGTAGGGTCACCAAGATGGGATGGTCATAGCAGAGAGGTCAGACAAATCTCAGTCCTGAGGAACTGGCAAAAAACTCTAGGATCTTTGCTAAGAAACTTGTATGAATATGCACAACCAGAGACTTAAACTTGTGATATTGAACTGAAGATCAGAAGCTGCATACCACATTACTGTTGGAAGAGTACAGGTCAAGTATGAGTAGCACCAGATCAAATGAAGGGTGTTAGACCAAAATCAAAAAGGACACCCAAATGCGGATGTGTCTGGAGGGTACAGGAAAGTCTGCAGCTGCAAAGAACAATTGATCATCGAAACCTGGAATGTTAGAACTATGAACCAAGGCAAACTAGATGTGGTCAAGAATGAGATGACAATAGTCAATAGAAAATAGTGACCTTAAATGGACTGGAACGGGACATTTCGCATCAGACAAGAACTACCAGATGTGCAAGGCAGGTTTTCTCAGGATTTATAAAATGACCAGATATTATTATTTCCTTTATTTGTAATCCACCCAACATATTCTGTTGGGGTCAACAAGGGTTAGGTACAAGGCAAAACTAAAATTGACACATTTGAAAGAGTGTAGAGCCCTGTCTTTGAGTTTAGAATCTAGTGTGCTTGAAGCTTTCCCTGAAGCGCCTTACAAGATTAAAAACGTGCAGATTTACAATCTAATGAGTTTCAGTGAGGTACATGAGGGTTAAAGATGTGTTGTGCGTATTGATGCTGAAGGCGATAAGTGTCATTGAACAGATGTGTTTTTAGTCAGGCATTGTAGCATGAGGATAGTCTAGCGGAGTGAAGCAAGGAGTTCCAGAGAATAGGGGCAGTGCAAGAATGTCCTGAAGGCGGGAGTGGGAGGAGGTGATAAGAAGGTGTGAGTGGGAGGAGGTGATAAGAGAGGAGGATAGTAGGTCGTTAGCAGAATAAAAAAGGGGGGGGAAGTATTTTGAGATGAGAGCAGAGTAAGGGGCTGTATTGTTGCAGTCTTTGTAAGTTAGGGTCATGGTTTCAAATGTAATTCGGGAGGTCACTGGAAGCCAGTAGAGTGATTGACAGAGAGGTGCTGCAGCGTGGAGTATGGTAGATGAGTCTAGTGGCGGCATTCATTATGGATTGGACTGGAAACAGACAGGTGATGGGAGGCCAGCAATGATCGAGTTACATTAGTCGAGGCGGGATAAGATAAGAGAAAGTGTTAGGATTTTAGTTGGGTCTTGTGTAAGGTAGTGGCATATTATAGAGATTTATTTTGGATGGAAGATACAATCTTTAACTAAATATTGTATAGGAGGAATGAATGAGAGGGCAGGGTCCAACAGAACCACTAAACAGCGGGCCTGTGAGGAGGGAGTAATGATGACATCGTCGACAGTGAGAGACATCTGAGGAATGGAAGCTGAAGCAGAGGGTGTGAAGATTAGGAGTGCAGTCGTTCATATGTTGAGTTTGAGTTAATGGGCAGGCATCTAGGAGGATATACTTGAGAGGCAGTTGGAAACTTGTGCTAGAAGAAAGGGGGATCAATCTGGTGCTGAGAGGTAGATTTGAGTGCCACGTGCCTATAGATGATACTGAAACCCAAATGATTTTAGAAGAAGAAGTAGTGGTGCCGCAGAAGAAGACACTAAATGTTCGATCTTGTAGATAAGATGTGAACCAAGAGAGAGCATTGTCAAGGATGCCAAGGGAGTGCAGAATGTGGATTAGTAGGGGTGGTCAACTGTATCAAAGGCAGCAAAGAGACCCAGAAGAAAATTGTTTATATAGCCATTTACTTGTAAAGTCATATAATATCAAATAATATATACATTACCTAGCACTAAGATATCACTGGGGCAGCATGGATTTGATTTGATTCCAAATATTTTTAGTTTGTTTTCAAGCATGATCATGGGTTTTTTCTGTGAATAACGTTGAATGTAGAAGTTGCAGGGATTTATTACATGACTGAGAAACACAAGTTCTTGAAAATCTGTATGAAAGAAAGCCAACATTTTCATTAAACAAATTCCATTAACCTATTACAAAAGATCTTATATTGAATGGACATAGAAGGTTTCTGGATTTTACTAGCAATATAATAAACCTCTATGTATCCATTTACTTTAATGTAATTTATTTTTTATTAATAAGTACTTAAAAGTTCTGACTAAAATTATACAATTTGTACCTTTTTGTGTCAGCCCTCATGCAGCTACAGCTACTTGAAACACTGCAGCTCACACAGACTGTAGTGCTGTGTTTCAAACAAGCCGTTCAGTGACTTCTCTCAAGAAGCATGTTGCATAATGTTGCCGGATTGTGTACTTCTAAGTACAGTCTAGTAACCAATCATCATGAGCTGCAGAGGGGAAAAACCAGTTCTGAACCATTTGCAAGATTGTAGGCAGAACAAACAGTTTTAAGCTCTTTTTTAATAAAATAGAGTACATAAAAGTAAATAGAAACATATTCCTAGTGAAATCCATAAACCTTCCATGTCTCATTAAAATAAACAGTAAAAAACTAAACAAATAGATATTTAAATAAAATATATTATAATTACAGAGAAAAGGTTATATTTTAGTTTGGTAATTGAGTCTAATGCAATTAAAATATTTCAGGGCCTAAATGTTTCATCTCAGAAGCATTTGCAAGAACAGTAATGGGATAAAAAAGAAAAAAAAGATAAGCCATTGCGCACACACACACACAAAATAAATAACTTGAAATTTAGATCCACATATATTTTATTTCTATTACCTTAAGCTAAGTGTACCAAGGATGTGGATACTTACAGTAGATTGCGTTAGACTTTACTGCAGAAGTTTTTTATTTTTTTTATGAGACCCAATAAGGTCCCCAGCAGCTTTGAAAAACAAATAAATAAATAGGGGGACTGCCGGAACAAATAATTGGTTAAAGTTCTACCACAGATAAAATAAGAGCTTTCCATACTGCTTTTGCTTACTGTTGGACAAGCTTTGTGCCCCGTGTGACCTAAGTTAAAGGGTAAGTTACCTTATTACTACAGCTCTGTTGCAACGTATTTAGAATATAAAAATGTTGGTTTTGTTTATCTTATTTGTATTATGGAAAACATTTTCACAGTGTTTTTGTTTATTTATCCAATTCATTCCTCCCCAAGCTCCAAACTACTCCTTCGTAAAAAGGTGTGTGGGATGCAGCTGATCACTGCATAGTGTGTTTTAGTTATGTGGAGGAGGATCTGTCAATCCCAACATGGAGGAATCTAACTGTATCTTCCTTACTAGATGGGAGGGAAATTGGATGCCTCCCAGCAGGAATAGGAAGTGCTCTTCATGTGAGCTGCTTGGAGTTGAAGTTCTACAGCTTGCCTTGAGCAATGTGTTTATCTATATGCATTTTGCTCTTAGGATACTACTGAGAAGTTTACATTTCATACATGAGCTGTGATATATCATATCATATCTCCATTACTCCACATCCCATTGCACTTTATTCCTTTAGATTGTAACTCTGCAATTTTTCAATAATGCTAGGAGCTTTGGGGCACTATGGACACTGGATTCTAAGCTCAAAGACAGGGCCCTCCTTCTTTGTAATGTCTTAATACTGTTTTGCATTGATCACAACTTATGTATTGCGCTACGGAATATGTTGGCGCGTTACAAATAAAACGATAATATTAATAATAATAATAATTCCTCTTCTCCTCTAACATCTCCCCTGTCTATATATACATATGTACACACATACAGTATTTATCATAAAATGCAATAAGATATTTGTTTTGCCATGGAGAAAGCATTTGAAATGTCAATTACAATTTTAAACACTTAAATAAAATGATGAGATACACACTTGACTTTTGTCCAAAAGGAGAACCTTGGGTTGATCTCTTTTGGTCAAATTTCTTGTACTTCTGTTTATCAGCGGAGATTTCTGAATAAGCAACTTAGAAAGAGAGAATTAAAAACAAACAAACACACAGTTATTAATGATCTAACATTAAAAACAAAATGTAACTGCTTAAATCACACTTCATAAAGTTTATCTAGTTCAGAATGTCAGTAATCCAAAGTATATAATTTTGTGATACATGTAAACTTCAGGAAATACTGTATATACTTGAGTATAAGCCGAGTTTTTCAGCCCTTTTTTTAAGGCTAAAAAGGGCCCCTCTGCTTATTCTCGAGTCACTCTCCCGCCCGTGTCTCTCTAACTCTCCCTTGTGTCTCTCTAACCCCCCCCTTGTGTCTCTCTAACGCCCCCTTGTGTCTCTCTAACCCCCCCTTGTGTCTCTCTAACCCCCCCTTGTGTCTCTTTCCCTCCCCCCCCCCCATCCTCATCCACTCATTCAAACCCCCCCCCCCCTCCCCTCACTTACCTGCTCCAGCCTCCGCTCCTTCCGGGTCTTGATGTGGCGCGCATGTGACATAACATGCGCGCCACGTTATTAGCATATAACGGGTGCCGGTATATGCTAATGCCCCACCCTCAACCCCGCCCCCATCCTCAACCTCCCTCCTCATCCTCAACCTCCCTCCTCATCCTCAACCTCCCTCCTCATCCTCAACCTCCCTCCTCATCCTCAACCTCCCTCCTCATCCTCAACCTCCCTCCTCATCCTCAACCTCCCTCCTCATCCTCAACCTCCCTCCTCATCCTCAACCTCCCTCCTCATCCTCAACCTCCCTCCTCATCCTCAGGCCCCCCAACACATTTTCAGACACAAAGCACACCGAAAGGGTTTTAAAATCTATGAACTACAAAATAGTGATTCAATTAATAATTTGGTAGGGAAGTAAAGTCAAGAGAAAGACAATATTTCTAAAGTATCTGTCCTGAAACAATTTGCTAAAAATGACAGAGTGAAACTTACAATAATCCGTAATGTTTTGCAATTGTACAATTACTCTATCAAGGCACAGATAGTATTTTGCTGTCCTAGAAGGTACTTTTTTTGTGCTTTCCCTAAAATCTGCTCTAACAGTATTGTATGCAGGTACAAATATATATTTAAAGAACAAAGGTAATACTATAATGCAATGAACAAATATGGTTTGCTTAAAAAAAAATAGCATAGCTAATGTAGTTTGCTGAACAGATGTATAATTTATAAAGTGCACTCTTATTCTTAGATAGGTTCACTTCCATATAGGGAACAAAAACACAGCCAAAACAAGCAGGTCTGCACTGTACTGCTAAAACCTGCTCCCCCTTCCCATGTGAAATCAACCAAAAGAAAATTAGATTTAACCCTTACACAAAAGCAGTTGAATGTACAATGACATACAAGAAAGTGATGTTTTATAAAAGATATTATTTTTTACCTGCTCTTAAATTAAGTCTGTTGTTATCCCTTTAACCACATTGCAACAAACCATAAAAACAAGAGATTCTGTGGTTGGAGCCTGAATTACATATTAAAAGGACCATAAAAGTCACCATTTTTGCTCTGCGCCATCAGTTAGAAGGTGAAAAAGGCATGTGGAAAAGGTGTCTATATTTTTAACATTGGTCAAGGATTGACTTCGATATTGACATTTTAGTTTGGCCCTTGAAGCTGCAACATTACATAATTATTATGTAAAAAAGAAAAAGAAAACATGAGGCTTTATTATATAAACTAAAGAACAAATTTCAGATTTTTTAAATAGTAAAGAAAAAAAATCACTCAGGCTTCTGAACCCAGTAACATCCCCTCCAAAGGCAGAAACACTAGCTATGTTTGACCGTTACATCTTACCTCTTTTGGCTTGGGGTTCTCTCTCCATATTTTGTGAATCATCATTTATGCCATGCATTAGGTCATTACTTGTCGCTGCAGGAGGAGAAATAAATAATAAAGAGTTGTTACAAAATTCTATGTAAAAAAATAATTTAACCAAAAACAATTAGAAAGGATGATGCCTAAAGTGTGATCATAATTTGCATGGCATGTTCAAGGATTGAACATGTTGTGATATTACGTTAGAAAATAAAATGACTAAAAAGGTATGTTTTTTTTTTTTACTTTCCTTATCCACATGAAAACTTTTAGTAGCAGTAATGGAAAGCACTTTAGTTTAAAAGGACACTTTCATTTGAAAGTAGCAATCCACTGAAAAAATAAGATGGAGACCAGCAGTAAAGAATAGCTTGGTATAAAAAATGCAATGGCTGTTTTTTTGTTGTTGCTATTTTGCCTATTATCAAGTTCAGTTATTCAAAGGACAATGCTGAAACATTTCACCACAGCCCTTTAAGCTGCTACGCCTTCAAAAATATAAATGTTCCAGAATGCTAGCAAGCCAAAGCTTTTCTCCTTTCCTGGTGTTTCCAGCAATCAATTTGAAAAATTGAGACTCAACTATATGGCTCTCTTAGAAAGTCCCGCTTGGGAGCACTTACAATTTATGCCGGTTTGAAACTCACCTGAACGCTTTAACACTAACTAACAGTTAAATAATAGAGCACCCCCTTCGTCCTAAAATCTCAAGGTTCTCTCGGTTGTCTGCTATTCTGCATCTACACTTTAAGGCATATCTAAGTGAGCTTGATTATGAGTGCATCTGAAAGAGGAGAATTAGTACTGTATGCAAACATTTTGTGCATGAAAAAAAAGAATCACAAAATAAATGTAAGTGTTTAAATGTTTAAGTCAGCAAAATCTCTTGTAAATTTCTGATATTGCAAATTAGGGTTAAAACAAGGCTACATTTTCCTCAAATTTAAAATGATTTGTTTTGGCCAATCAGGTTAGCTGAAACTCTTCCTGTAATTAATTCTGTGTTCCTGTTTGTGGTGCAAAACAGCCTGAAAAATGTAGTCTATCACTGATATGTGGCAGGAAGCCAAGGAGATTGGCTAAGCAAGCAAGAGCAGATAAATAATGAGTTAATATTGCTCCCCTGATGCTGCATGCTGGGGGGGGGGGGGGGGGGGGGTGGAGATCAGATGTTAAGACAGCCACTGGAGGTGTCAACATAATCATTAGAGGGATTTTTAGATAATACAAATAAAGTGGTTTATGAGATGTGCTGCATACACATAATCTGCTTTTTTGCCTATAGAATGCAGACCTGTAATAATCAGGCTCACTTAGATATGCCTTTAAAGTTTAAAACCACATTTCAAAAATGAAAAAAATTCTGCCTTCTGAATCTGATGAATCCTTTCAAATTTCACACCTCTTCGCAATCATAATTATTTCTGTGCACCTCAGACAACCACAATCTCTTTTCACATCCTTTCATTTTAGAGCCATTTCACAGAAAAAACTGGTATTATGGTTTGACCCCACCCCTTTCACTCAGCGCTCACATCTCCTGTATCACCTGTACAATTGTAACATCTGCTCTTACATTTTATTCTATTAAAATAAAACTTATGAATAGCTTCCCAAAGTTTACGAGTCTGGATAACTGCAGCACCTTCATTCTTCTTCTCCCATTCACATAGTTCTCAAACAAATAAAAAATGCTCCCCATCAGCATCATATTTTATTTTTCTCCAGGACTACATATCAATCTGCTTGATCAACTCCAACAGCTTAACGAATACTCCGTTGGCTCTGTAAGCATATACAAATCTCTTAAAATTTTGCTCCATATTACTGTTCTGTGTTTTCCTCTAATGCGCTTCCTGTATTCCTTTTCACACTCAATGTCCAGCCTTACTTCCGCTCCTTCTCCCTCCTTACTTCTGATCCCTTACTCAAACAAAGTTATAATAACTGAAATGCGTGAAGATCTAACTTCTCTCTGTATCACTCTGATAAAACAAAAAGCATATATGATCATCAACCCACAGTCTCTACCCATCTGGTTTACCCTGCTATCCTTGCCACTCCATTGTTTCCCACTTTGAAACCTTATGAATTTTAAATTTGTCTGTGGCATCATTTTAGCAACAAACGAAATATCGCACACTGCCTGCCTTCCTATGACAATCTTACTCAAGCATGTTTACTATGGTTGACATACAGGACTTTTGATACAAACAACATATACAGTAAGGTCCATAAATATTGGGACATCGACACAATTCTAAACTTTTTGGCTCTATACACCACCACAATGGATTTGAAATGAAACTAACAAGATGTGCTTTAACTGCAGACTTTCAGCTTTAATTTGAGGGTATTTACATCCAAATCAGGTGAACTGTGTAGGAATTACAACAGTTTGTATATGTGCCTCCCACTTTTTAAGGGACCAAAAGTAATGGGACAATTGGCTGCTCAGCTCTTCCATGGCCAGGTGTGTGTTATTCCCTCTTTATCCCATTTACAAAGAGCAGATACAAGCTCCAGTGTTCATTTCAAGTGTGCTATTTGCATTTGTTGCTGTTAACTGTTAAGATCCAAAGAGCTGTCACTATCAGTGAAGCAAGCCATCATTAGGCTGAAAAAACAAAACAAACCCATCAGAGAGACAGCAAAAACATTAGGTGTGGCCAAATCAACGGTTTGGAACATACTTAAAAAGAAAGAACGCACCAGTGAGCTCAGCAACACCAAAAGACCCGGAAGACCATGGAAAACAACTGTGATGGATGACCGAATAATTATTTCCCTGGTGAAGAAAACACCCTTCACAACAGTTGGCCAGATCAAGAACACTCTCCAGGAGGTAGGTGTATGTTTCAAAAGTCAACAATCAAGAGAAGACTTCACCAGAGTAAATACAGAGGGTTCACCACAAGATGTAAACCATTGGTGAGCCTCAAAAACAGGAAGGCCAGATTAGAGTTTTCCAAACAACACCTAAAAAAGCCTTCACAGTTCTGGAACAACATCCTATGGACAGATGAGACTAAGATCAACTTGTACCAGAGTGATGGGAAGAGAAGAGTATGGAGAAGGAAAGGAACTGCTCATGATCCAAAGCATACCACCTCATCAGTGAAGCATGGTGATGGTAGTGTCATGGCATGGGCATGTATGGTTGCCAATGGAACTGGTTCTCTTGTATTTATTGATGATGTGACTGCTGACAAAAGCAGCAGGATGAATTCTGAAGTGTTTCGGGCAATATTATCTGTTCATATTCAGCCAAATGCTTCAGAACTCATTGGACGGCGCTTCACAGTGCAGATGGACAATGACCCGAAGCATACTGCAAAAGCAACCAAAGAGTTTTTTAAGGGAAAGAATTGGAATGTTATGCAATGGTCAAGTCAATCACCTGATCTGAATCCGATTGAGCATGCATTTCACTTGCTGAAGACAAAACTGAAGGGAAAATGCCCCAAGAACAAGCAGGGACTGAAGACAGTCGCAATAGAGGTCTGGCAGAGCATCACCAGGGATGAAACCCAGCGTCTGGTGATGTCTATGCGTTCCAGACTTCAGGCTGTAATTGACTGCAAAGGATTTGTAACCAAGTATTAAAAAGTGAAAGTTTGTTTTATGACTGTTAATCTGTCCCATTACTTTTCATCCCTTAAAAAGTGGGAGGCACATATACAAACTGTTGTAATTCCTACACCGTTCACTTGATTTGGATGTAAATACCCTCAAATTAAAGCTGAAAGTCTGCAGTTAAAGCACATCTTGTTCATTTCATTTCAAATCCATTTTGGTGGTCTATAGAGCCAAAAAGATTAGAATTATGTTGATGTCCCAATATTTATGGACCTGACTGTAAATGAAAGACAACAAATATACACATTGGTATATCACTTACCAAGTTATATTTTATTAATAATCTACATATTTAGGGAATATGATTACTTACAAGAGTGATCATCCTCTATGATTTCTTCAATAATAACATCAGGGCTACACTGGGACTGGTGTAATGCAGCAAAAGGTGAAACAAATTCTCGCGGGCCACAGTGCGTTGACTCTGAACATGTTATAGGTTTAAATTCCAAACGACATTCTTGTTGCATCTCTTGTTCTATCACACATTCTGATTCACATTGTTTGCCCCATGGTTTTGTGGTTTTATTCCCATTCCCATCCTGTTCACATAATCCCTTTTTAGAAGGCTTCACATGATTCCCATTGAGTCTTTGTGGGCTACTGTGGAAAAAATGATAACATTTCACCTGTTTAGCTAAACATCTTATACACGAATATCCCTTTAATGATTACTGCAGATTAGAAAAAAATAACAAGTTTGTGAAATATGGAACAAACTAACAATATTAACAGCCATGTAAGTCATGGATATAAAAGCATTTTCACTGAGGATCTAGAAAATGCTAGCGCATGTAAACTGACATGATAGTCATACTTGCTTTACAAGGCACAGGGGTGGTCAAAGAGCAGCGCCAGCAAGTATTGTTCTTTGGAAGGGAGATATGAAGCTTTCATTTGCCACTCCCTCCTCCCACTCTTTAAAATATTATTAAAGCCACCAGGAAGTGTGGAAAACAAACATGGCATCCTTCAGGGTCATGCAGTGCCTAGTTAAATAAATAAACAATGTACCTAAAAATGGTATTATGCCCATGGCTTACACATGTGCTAACATTGTTAATGTGTTACACCCTTCACAAACATCAAGCATTTCACAATTTCATGTGAAATATACAGAACCTGGACAGAAACTCAAATACATTTATGTGGTTTTGAACAAATGACTGGAAATGATAAAAGACCATTGCGGTCATACGATTAAAATATCCTGTTTTGAAGAACTAAACTTAAAAACAGGCAGAGTGTACTTATGATGAAAAAAAATAGAGCCATAAAGTATTATGTTTAGATGCAATTCTGCTGCAGTGGAATCTACAATTCTGACTTCAACAAATCTACATCCTGAGGAGGGAGGAGACTTTGTGCAGATACAAATGAATGTGGCACTACAACTGCCAGTGCTTTCAAAGAAAATGCAATGCTCATTAGTTTACAAGGGTATATCTTGTTGAGACTAAAGCTTAAAGCGGCAGCTTAGGAAGGAAAATTAAAGTCTTCATTAAAGTATTATTGAACATGAAAGTGAAAAAAGTAAAGACTGTTTCATTTCTAAAAACATGTTGCCCATTATCAAGAACAAAAACACCCCAGTGGTTCTATAACAGGCAAATTAAGTCACGAGGTGCCCAACACAATTAGCTAGAAAGTTAGATATCATATAGAATACAATGTTTTCCTTTTTGAAATTGCTGGATTCAGAAGTATGTGTAGTAATGGGTTCTAAAAGTGCTTGTATCCACAAACCCTCCATAACACCATGAGATGCACTGAGCAGATACTAAGAATCAGCTGTTCAGGTTGGAAGGAAGTGGCTAATTTCCTATATTATCTATATAGTCTCCCCCCCCCCCCAGTCATTTTTATTCATGTAATGTGGTAGTTCAGAGGTAAAGTGACAGTCTCTAATATTGAAGTTTGCAAGTTCCCACCCTATAAACTCCCTTTTTTTTGTAACATTTATTTATGTCATTAAATAAAACTGAGGTCATTTATGACCAATTAACGTTTAAACATATATAGAGGCTTCCCTGCTTCTAACAGTGTCTTTCAGTTAAGCAGTATCTGATTAAATATGCATTATAGAGAAAAATTCAACATATGGACAGGTGCATTTGATTTAAAATAAAGTCTTGGCTTTATCCCTATTCCTACAAAACAAACCAAACAGATAAAAAAAATTGAAATATGACCGGTCAAATATATTTGACCAGTAAATGTATTTTCTGTACAGTGATTACTTACTTTGCATCCTTGGCACTGTATATTTTTCCCACTTTTTCAAATGTGTGAATTATCTTATCAGTCTGTATAAAAACTCTGTTGGATGAAAATATAAACATCAGAAGAATTGTAAAATATTTGTATAATTTCTCTACAGATCACTATCTTGGAAAAAAATAGATTTTTTTTTTAAACACAAAAAAAAATTAATTAAGATGATTATTCAGACATATAATAATAATTTCATTGTAATGGGCAGATATTGACTTTTGCATTGAGACATATTTTTTTTTATATCATTCAATTGTTTCCGACTGTGACCTCAAGGACAGTAACACATTAGGACATCTTTATGTCCATGGTCATGATGATCAACTTGGTATTCATGGCAGAGATACTGGAGTAGGTTGCCAGTGCCTTTTTCCGGTGGTCCACAGCATACAGTTCCTGGTATTCCTAGGTGATCTCCCATCCAAGTACTGACCAGGCCCAAACCTGCTTGGCTTCAGGGTGGTGCGACCTCTTGGTTCCCTTATTGGAATCACAGTGGTGAAAGCACCAAGACCACCAGTGAACCCCAATAGTGACACCGATACACACAACATAAATTCATTCAGCAAAATTCATCTTGCTTTTGACACAACAAAAAACCCAAGCCCTTTTCTTTTTTTACTACTAACAGCTGTGCACTAGGTGCAACAGCTGTCCCTTATTGGCAGCATTTTCAAGAATATACAGGTAGGTGATGTAGACAGGTTAAATTCTTGTAGAAAAAAAAATGCCATAGATCTGAATGAATCTTTTTTTAACCAGTTACACACTAGATCACCTACATGGGATCTACCAGACAATGAGATTCACAGACTAAAGTATGCATTTCGTTTTCGTTTCAATGAAGTTTAACAAATTTTAAACTATTTTTTTTAAGAAAAAAAAAACTTAAAATGTGCTTGAATGCTTGAAGAAAAAAAAAAGTTTTAAACATGTCCCTTTAATGTTAATCTACATAATAGATCTTTTCGGATGAGCCACATTTAATACTAAAGGCGTATTTAGAGATTACCTCGTTTCAGCTCCCATCTTCAGAGTTTCAGGCACCACACAGTCTTTGTCCAAATTCACCTTTAGGTCAGCAACAAGCTTAAAAGAAGAAACCCATTCATTTTAAAACAGTAAAAAAAAGTTTTTCAACATCAGCATGTGAAGGCATATATTAATTTTCATCATCTTGTGTGCCAAACCAAGATGTTATTTGTTTTTATTCTTTACCTATAAACTTTCATTGTGTTGCACTGTAATATAAGCAAGGCCTTAATACAAAACTTTCATAATAAAAATGTTAATCTCGATTTGCAAGGAAAATCCAAAGGATTGTCCTCCATGCTATACCTAAGCAAGAAGCAAAAGTTTAATGCGGGAACGATGGAGGTTATCCTAATCCTAAACGACATGATGTTGATCTACCGTTTGATGTAAGAATGTTGCATTATTGCATTAAAACAAACATTTTGGAGCATTCAAGCTTATAGTAAACACCAAAAACAATAATTAAGGGATTTAACTTCTAGAAACTAATATTTGTAATGCCCTAACAAAATGGGCTAGACTTTTGATCATGCACTGCTCATTAATACAATTTCTACTTAACGTTCAGTTTTCAGGTGCATGGGGGAATTGATATGGATCTAAAGGGCCTTAAGTCAAATCAGCTATATATATAAGAATTGGAATGGATACGGAGTAGAGGTATTCATGTGTTTGTTACATCTCTTATTCAGAGCTGGGTGTTTGTTTCCTTCTTCTCCACCACCTCTCTCCAAAACAGAGAGCCATTGTAAAGATAATTGGATAAGACTAAAATAGACATTTCCCTCTCACTGAAGATTATAGATATTATACTAACTTTTCAGAGAGAAAAAAGCATGTTGTGCCATCAGAATAAATAGAGCAATACCTGATTCAGATCACAATATGTGCTCAGTGATGGGGCCTTCTTCAATCCGCTAGCAAAATTAATTCGTGTTTCCAAATCATTTTTTTTATCTTCTAAAATCCTTGCAGCTTTTTCTAAATCTGCTGTGTAGGCAACTCGGTGTGCTCTGAGTTCAGCAAATAAGTTAGACTTCCTAATGAAAGGAAATGTTTTGTTTACGTCAATAAACAACACGTGGATAAAAAACATAATAAAAGAATCATAAAATGAATGGACAGAAGTGAAATCATTTTACAAAATAAATATTTTCAGTAACTACCCCCCCCCCCCAATAAAAAAATAATTGAAAAAAGCAAAAATGGTCAAGTAGTTTTACAAAGTAGTATTACAAATTGTGTGAGTATCAGTCACAAAAGTGATATCAAACTTTATTAAAAGGTCACTGTAGTTCAAAACTTTCTACGATGCATTTTAAAATTTTGTTTTGTATATACACAATAAAATAATATTAATTGAAGAATTACCAATAAAACATCACAGAAACAGATAAAGTACAGTTCAAACACATTGTTAATCTTATAAGAAGTGAAAAGTCTTACGGAAAGCCTGCTAATTGTGTTTTTATGTATGATCACATTTATTCGAATAGGGATACAGGCACAATATGTTGCAGTCTATAAGCTTTACCGTCTTGTTACATTTCAGGACTGAAGAGGAGAAAACAATCCCACTGTCTCAATTTAATGTAAATTTGTTAACATTTTACGCAACTTATTAACATAATTTTTTTTTATTAGTATTTCAATTATGATCTTTTAAAAGCAAGATGTGTGTCTTTAGTAACATGCATCTAGACTGCTAATTAACGACTAATTAATTAACAACTAATCCACATATTGCAGATCAGAGGATATCTTAAAAAGGTTGAACTTTGTGGACTGAAAGTCTTTTTTCAACCTCAATTAATGTGTAACTATGTAACTGCTCCCCCAAAAAGTAAAATGTAATATATTAAGTCACAATTGCATGAATTTATCTAACCCTGCATAGTATTGTTTTTTAATTTTTGTAGAAAACATGTGAAATTACAAAAAGATACGCCTCCTCTCCCTCCAAAAACTAGAAATATATTCTTAATCGTCTTAATCGTGAAAGTAATTTATTGTAGTTAAACGGACTTTGGACAATGTCCAAAACCTTGGAACCTCAAAGAAAAATTCCTGACAAATGCTGTCATACTAAGAGACATACACAAGCACAATTTCACAGTGTAATATTGCCCACATAAACGCACAACAACAAAAAGACAGACACACACATGCATGTAATTGTGGGGGTAAACTTTTGAAAATGTCAGATCAAAATGACATTATATATTTTATACAGATTTACACAGGTTTGTGTTTTAGAGCCAGAGTTTGTAATGTCAAATGATTTTTAAAGCAGTGACCATTTGTTTCTTGCTACACAAGTTATCGCAGAGGTCTAAACCCAGTCTCTTCCAAACCCACTCAAAAGTTTATTCACAAAAGGTAAAAAAATGAGAATCAAATCAATAAATTGAATTAATACATTTCAAAAAGGGGGTCATGGCTTACCCCTCTATTCAGAATTTTCAAGATGCAATATCTTTAGCTCATATAATTAGATGGAGTGACCAAAAGGCACTGGTTCCAATATATATATATATATATATATATATATATATATATATATATATATATATATTATTATTATTATTATTATCGTTTATTTGTAACGCGCCAACATATTCCGTAGCGCTATACATAAGTTAAGTTACAGGCAATGACAAGTTAAAGATTCATACATTGCAAAGAGTGTATGGCCCTGTCTTTGAGCTTGGAATCCAGTGTCCATAGCGCTTTCCCTAAAGCACTGCGCAGGATTGAAACTCGCAGACTTACAATCTAAAGGTTAAAGTTTGTATCTGGTACAGTAGGGAGAGAGTAGTGCTGAGCAGTGCTGAGCATGTTAGGGAGGAAGGTTATAGGCTTCTTTAAAGAGGTGCGTTTTTATTGATGTTTTGAAAGATTTAAGGCAGGAGGATAGTCTGGTGAAGCGAGGCAAGGAGTTCCAGAGAATAGGGGCAGCGCGAGAAAAGTCCCGGAGGCGGGAGTGAGAGGAGGTGACAAGAGTGGTAGAAAGAAGAAGGTCGTTAGCAGAACGAAGAGGGCGTGTGGGGGAGTATTTGGAGATGAGAGCAGAGATGTATGGGGGTGCGCTGTTGTTGAGGGCTTTATATATATAATCGACCTCCATTAAATTAGAATCTATGGGGGAAACACTAAGAAATAACTTTAAATATTGGGATAAAATAAATTTAAAATATACCTTAATTCCTTTTCCAAGTCCAATAACCCCACTGGATAATATGGCTCGGGAGTTGGATATTCCTCTATTGGCAATTTTAGCTAAAAATGGGGCGGTATACCTTAGAGATTGCTTTCAAAATGGTTCTTTTAGGTCCTTTAAACATTTCGAGATTAAATATAAACTACATAACTCATAGTGGCTTGAATATTTCCGAATGTGCGAACAGTTGAAGTATTTGGGGATTATTATAAAAAATAGAAGAAATATGTGTCATAATATAATTTAAAAAAAAGCAGACCCTTATTAAAACATCCAGTCATAAAATATTGGAAAAAGAGGTGAGTAAAGAATGGCCTATAGAGACATGGGCTTCCACTTTTTGTATTAGATACATTTTTGCAAAATGCATCCCATAAAGAAACTTATTTTAAAATCATAAATAGGTGGTACTATATACCGATTAGAGTTTCTCAGATCCATATGTGGTGGACATGTCCAATACTACAAAACTTGTGGACAGAATGCTTTTCTCAAAAAAAAAAATGAACTTTTGGGATAGATCTTCCCTTTAAGATAGAAATACCAATATTTCATATTTTTACAAATTAAGTCACGTTGAAGATCTGAATTAAAAGAGCTTTAGATTCCATGGCAGCAAAAAACCCTATTGCTTCATACTGGAAACAAGAAAAAAGTTCCCAAGTGGTCCGAAATTTTGATAAAAATTAATAAAACGAGATTACCTGAAAGAAATATAGAGGAATTTGGGATTTCCCATCTTCCGATAAAAAAGTAGACACTATGGGATAAGAAGTATGATTGATGGGGGTCATTCTATTTCTGGGGTTTGTAATTATAGATAATTCTCCCCTCTGCCCAACCCTATCTTCCTTCAATACTTTCAAGCCCAGTAATTTTCTGTTACTTGTTCCTTTTTTTTTTCCTTCTTCCTTTTTTTTGGGATTGGACTTGATTATTATTTTTGGATCCTAGTATTCTAAGTCCCAAATGAATAGCCCCAAACTTTGCTAGATTAACAACAGTAAGAGGATCTTCAAAAGGTAAAGGAGTAAAATATTTAAATGTAATGTGCAATTGGGAATAATGAATAATGTGGGCTATAAATGGATCTTTGATTTGGTTAAGAAAGAAATGGTCTTTATTAGCTACTAGTAAAGATAATTAACGATAACTTTATCACCCATTTTAAATATGAATTTGTGGTTAATCAATACTTAAAATGTATTGGAATCGTATAATCAAGGGACACAGGTGAATTATGATTGTATTTAACAATTGTTAATTTTTGTATTGTCTGAAAATTTTCAATTAAAAAACAAAAAAACAAAAAAACAAACCCACTTGTTGTGCCATTGTCAACCAATGCATATTGCTGCCATATTTTGTTAACTTATTCTCCTAATCTTTCATTAAAAACTTTTGTTTTTTTTTACTGTGACATTCTTAATCACTTAGGTGATCCATAACAACACACTAAAGGCGCTAAAAAGAGGCATTGAATATTTAAAATCGTAATTGCTTATTATTTGTTAAATAAGTAATGCATCTGATGTCATCAATGAGTCATTCCCCTTCAAATCAACACAAAAAAACGACAAGGGTTTTGTCACGCTCCGACTCGGATTTTGATTAAACTTGGTGTACAGCCTTCCCTTGTGGTTGAAAGAAACCCCCTTAATTTTTTCCCCTCTATCTCAAACCGTTTTAATTTTTTAGCACTTCAAAGTTTCATTAAATCTGCGTTGTCTGTTCCTCTTGAGATCCTCGGCACAAGATACCCTTGCGTATATATTTTTTTCCCTCCATAACCAATGATCAAATCACTTTGAAGAAAAAAAACAATCTATAAAATGTACTTGTAGCATAGTTTTTTTGGTGGAAAAACTAGGTTTAGAAAACCTGAATTTTCAGCGTATGGGCATGATGGAACTAAAATGTTTTGATGTTGAAAATTATTGCAAAGACATGCTCTTTCTCAACAAAGAATTACATTAATGTGTTTTTTATTCCTTGTAACAAAAATTTTATGTTTTTTGGACATTGTGAGAAAAAACGGCTACTTGGTAGACATTTTGTACAACTTTACTACAATCCATACCTGTAATAGAAAAAAAAATAATGAAAAAAAGTTGTTTATCTTTAAATTTTAAATAAGAAAAGAAAGAATTTAGAACATTAAATGCTGACCTGTAAAGAAACCTAGCAAGAAAATTATTCCAAAAAATAAAAAATTGGAAGTATTTATACAAATAGGAGGACATCAAATTAGGCTTAAATTATTAAAAAAATAATTATTAATATCAGAAATATAAAAAATATTAGATATTTTAAAATGTTTTCTCAGATTGCAGTTCAGAGAAGTCTTTCTTATGCTAGTTGAGTATGGTATTATTCAGTGAGTGGATGAATCATGGATAGCTGAAGTTGGGTGATGCAATATAGAGGAATCAGAATGCGACGGTATTGGTGGAACTACAAAATGTCTAGCTAGAAAAGAAAGAGAGTCTTTAGAGACCCCTTGACAAGCGAATTACTACTCCAAAACTCCAAAAACATTTTTTTATTTCTGAGACAAAAAAAATAATAAAAGGTCAAAATTCCATTATATTGCAAGGGAAGACATAGACATACTCCGCTCTTCCCTCGAAACACATTTCAGAGACATGCAGACACTCCCTAGAACTCGCAATTTCCACAACTTTAAACCACTCAATTCTAAAGGCACAATTGAAGCAAGAAGAATGAGCATTGGTAATGAACCCTCCCTCACTATCAACCTGAGGAGCCTCCCCAAACTTCCTGTGAATGCTGATGATCTGTATCCTGGGTGTTTTCTTGCTTGCAAGTATGATCATTTGTGGTACTTTAGAATGATATATTGGAGATTAATCAAGATGAGGGAGATGCCTTTTTAAAATGTCTTCACCCAAATGGACCTTCACCTTCATTCTCCTGGCCTAGCCATGACGATTCTTGAACAATATAATTTCCTCACATGCTTGGTATTGTACAACCCACACACCCAATAACTGGCAGAAGACACTTCTTTCCCAACTAGTGGATGGCAATGAAGGGGAAAAAAAAAAAGGAAAACTTACAGGTGATACTCAGGCTACAGCAAATAAACTGAGGACCATTACACTTGTAAGGTAATCAATTGTGATAATAGCATAATCTGTGGTAATTTCTTACTTTAGTCTAACTGTTGTCCTTATTGTTATTAATGTATCTACCGTCATAAAATGGGCTCATTGTGAATTACTCCTCAATATATTTAACATACATGTTAAAAAGTCTCCATGTATCCATTATTTCAAGTTGGCATGCAAACATCATTCTTTTTGTTTACTTTTGTTAGATAGATAGACATTTAATATTCTGAAAAACAAATTGGGGATCACGTTTTATTTTAATATTTTTCTTGCTAGGTCTTATTACTTTACTTGTCAGCATTTAAAGTTTGACCAAATTATTTAACTTTTTATTGATTTCACAATAATTTTAAATACCCCAAAACAAGTGTGCACTTTCTAAAAAAAAACTATAATAACCAATATTATTTTACATTTTAAGATGAACAACTTTGTTTCATAAATTTTTTCTATTACAGCTACCGATTGTAAGAAAGTTGAACAAAATGGCTACCCAGTAGCCCTTTTTTCCCTACGATGTCCAAAAAACGTTTCATTTTTCGTTACAAGGGATAAAAACCCCATAAATGTTTTTCTTCGCCAAGAAAGTGCATGTCTTTGCAATAATTTTCCACATAAAAAAAATTTTGTTCCATCATGCCCACATGCTGAAAATTCAAATTTTCTAAACCTAGTTTTTCAACCAAAAAAAAAACCTACGCTACCAGTACATTTATGCATTTTTTAAGGCATTTATAACATTAACCAGTGCTGGTGGAGTGCTTTTTTTCTAAAATCCTCATAATTTTATTGAGAACCGTTTAAAATTTCAAAGAGATCGGATCATTGGTTATGGAGAAAAAAAAATGTACGCAAGGGTATCTTGGGCCGAGGATCTCAAGAGGAACAGACAACGCAGATTTAATGAAACTTTGAAGTACTATAAAATCAAAACGGTTTGAGAAAGAGGGAAAAAAATGTAAGGGGGTTTCTTTCAACCACAAGGGAAGGGTGTACACCAGGTTTCATCAAAATCCGAAACGGAGGGCGACATGACCTTGTTGAATTGACGTGGAATGTGGCCGATTCTACATGACTATGGATCATAGCACACCAGGTACATCTTGTGTCTGTGCCAATAATTAAGGTTTTCATGGCAAACATACTGGAGTGGGTTGCCAGTTGATAAACATTTGTCTGATCTCTCTATGACCTGCCCATCTTTGGTGACCCTACATGGTATAACTCACAGATTCAGCTTCATCGAGGTACACAAGCACTTTCACCACGACAAGGTAGAGATCCAGAAGGAGACAGAGTTGATTAGCCATTCATAAAACACTAATCCCTCATTTCCTCATGAATATATTTATATGAAAAACTGCAATTAGGTTTTATAGAAATACAGTTTTCACAAAAGAGAAAAAAAAGCACAATGGAAAGGTGGAAACGCCTTACATATAGGATTATGTAAATTTTCACGGTCATATGTGAGATGAATCACTGGAGGACAAGAATGAATTAAGTTAAAATCTTTATTCCAGTCAAAAGGATTATGTTTATCATATATTAAAAGAAAAAAAATGACAATGCAAAAAAAAAAAAAAAAAAAAAAAAAAAAGGTTTAGAATCTTTTTAAAACAGTCTATGCTCCGGAATGGTCTTAGCCCAATACAATCCTAGTAACATCCAAAGCTCTTAGTTCTATTTGCCAATAAAGGGTTACTGTCATATATAATAAAGCTTCTCAAAATCTTGAATATAGTTCGTATTTACAAAATACATTCAAGTATTCTTTGCATTTGGATCTTATTCACTTTTTCCTTATGCTGGTGCTGTGCTGCCTTCTCAAAGTACACTGTTCACGTCAGTGTCTAGAATAAACTATTTAAAAAAAAAAGTACAAAAAGGGGATATCTGACGAAGCCGAAGAATTATGAACAAAATGCATTTTAGTATTCATATCTATTTTTGTCATATATATATGTGTGTATATGTATGTATATATATATATATATATATATATATATATATATATATATATATATATATATATATATATATATATATATATATATATATATATATAACATATATAGTAATATAGTGACCCCCAGAGGTGAGAGCAAGACACGTTATGAAGAGTTCTCCCCAGGAAAGAGAGAGAGTTAACTTCCTGGATCAGTGCTAAGCGACTAATTCAACCTGCAGTTGTTGTAAGGCTGTAAAAGGAACACACACAGAGAAACGGGTGTGGCACCCGGCAATTAGGCACTGTGTGACCTAAGCAGAAGTAAGGCCAGAGCCTCACACAAGCTAAGAAGGACGCATGTAGTTATCTGCCAGTGAGAGTTTAGGCAGCGTTTTTGATTCTGTCTGCTGAAAGTAGAAATTGAGCCCTGAAAGTTTACAGAGGAGACTGTTTGCAGCAAACATTCTCCTCTGTAAAGGCTCTTTTTCCCTCTGCAGCAAACATTCTCCTCTGTAAAGGCTCTTTTTCCCTCTGCAGCAGAGGGAAAAAGAGCCTTTACAGAGGAGACTGTTTGCTGCACACAAAAAAAGGGATTTGCAGAGGAGTGGTGTTTGCTGCAAAAAGGATTTGTGCCACAAAGAGCCTTTACAGACAAGACTGTTTGCAGCAGAGGAAAAAGAGGGATTTGCAGAGGAGCTGCTGCAAGGATTTTGCCACAGTAGTTTTTACAGAGGAGACTGATTGGGGCTATCCCAGCAACTGGAGCAGAGGATCCATTACAGCTGAGAAGATGAGAGAGATTGAGACACTAGATGTAAAGGTACCATTCCAGAGTCTCATAATACACCCCAGGGAGAAGTCTGAATTTAACAGATTAGTAGCCTTCAACAAAAGAGGGTGTTAAGGGTCCCTGGAGGTTGGGTATCTGGAAAATAGGGCGGGCCAGAACCCCACCCGATGGTATGAAATTGAAAGACGACTGTATGCCGAGAAAGGACGTTTTAAACTATTGAATATGGACTATTCAAAGCCTGTATGTTTTTACCTAAAGGCCGAGAAGAAGCAAGGGTGTTCCTGATGTTAAGCCAGTACGTAGATGTTTATTTCATGCTGAAAACAAGCTATTTTTCTTTATGTTAAAAAACTTTTTATTAAAAAGCACTTTGGGACTTGGTTGTTTATATGAAGTCACCAGAAGAAGAAACCAATATATATATATATATATATATATATATATATATATATATATATATATATATATATATATATATATATATATATATATATATATATATATAAATTAAATAATAAAAATCTACTTTGGTGACTTCTCTAACTTAAAGATTAGAAAGATCCATGAGGGAGAATAGATGGGTGTGACGGATGATTCACATAGTTGCTATATACATTGAAGAAAATAAAATAAATAGTGGCAACTAATAATATGAAAAACCAAACACTATAATACCCAATCAAACACTAATCAATGGACAGATTTATTCCGTCAGCTCATAAGGTTGACCACAAGATTGTTAATTATACAGCCTTGTTATAGGTCATGGACACACCAAACCATAGCCGATAACCTAAAATGTGCTAAAATATAGATTAAAATAAAACATAACCTTTAATCTAGATATTTAAAAGTGTGTCAAACAGAAGTAAAAACAATGGGCGAGGGGTTAAAGACCTAGTCTGATGACAATGGATATAATAGGAAATGAAAAAAAAGGCCCGGGGTCAAATAATGTAAAGAAATTAGATCCTATCCCCAATAATAAATTAAGTCACACTAATTACAGATTTCCTCACACCCAGTGAAAGATGTCTTTCACAGCAAGTATGTCCAAATAGGACACACAATTAACCCACATATCATAATGTACACAACCAAAAGGACAAACTAAAGTACAGATCCCAACATTTGTACAATAGTGTGATGTATTGTGGGCTACAAAACAGCTTAATCATAACAGGCGGGTATATTAAATATACCTGGTTTTTGAGTAAATAAAGGAACAGTTTCACACTAACTTGCAGTAAAAACATGCATATAATTACAGCTGCTCTAACGGACTAGCAGCATAGAAGCTGGTTTCTTGTACCTGCAAAAAGAAGACCATTTACCTTGCTTTGAACGAGTATCATACCCAGGTCAGTAGGTCTCTCACTACCGCCAAACATGGTCCAGTGCAGCATCACTCGTCAGTGACATCCTGCGTGCGTCCTCACGCCCGCGCATGCGCACAACCCGACCAATAGGAACCAAGATGACCTGCGCATGCGCACAATCCACCCAATGCGCGTTTCGGAACTCAGTGCTTCTACTGGGTCTGACTAACCACTAACAGCGTCACCTATTTATACTAAAAAGTACAATTAATCCTAAGTAGGGCTCAATGTATTAAAGTGACAAAAATAAAGAGAACCACCTAAACTACATATTCATAAAAACAACAGTATTTAAGCTAAACTAATAATGTATCCAATAACCTTAAAAGATTTAATTATATATATGAACGATCATATAGAAAAACGGGGAAAGATAAACCTCTAAATAGAAAGAGATGGGGGGAAGTAAAAGAAAAGGGAAGTGTAATGAAGTAGAAACCTATTCATATAGAAAGATGTGTAAAGCAGGTAATCTTATGGAGGAAAGAAGATCACACAAAGCGCCTGAGATTATATAGGAAGACATGTTTTTCTTACTAATGACAAATAGTGTGATTTCAACTAGTTCTGTGTTCTTGCAATGTCATCTTCAGTGACAGTGCCCTATACAGTTGCTGTCACTTAGTTCAGGGCAGCGTTTTCAAAGTCACTAACAATTGCGGACTAAAAGATTGTATACACTCCAGAGTCGGAGTAGTGGGCATTACAAGCAGAAACATCAATTTTTTTTTTTTTTAAAACACTGTATAATTAATGGATTCATCTTATCCTTATCTCTAGATTGCCACCTCATATGCCTAAATTCATTGCCGAATCATCCATCACTATAATTTTGAAGGGTCAGATTTATGGTATTGCCAGAAATGTCTCGCGACAGATGTTAATTTATTTTGATTATCTCAGTCTTTCCTACTGTTGCGGATATTCCGAATATGTTCACTCAGACGCTTGAGCATCTCTCGTGAGGTCATACCCACATATATTTTAAATGGAGAACAAGGACATTCTAGTACATATATAATTTGTTTGGAACTGCAATTGAACAATTTTTGTACATCATGTCTATGTCCCATACTATCCTCAAATGTTTTGACACTTTTAATGTGTGGGCAGAACCCAACAGTGTGCACACTGATAATTGCCTTTGATGTCTGTTCTCTTGCCTGCATGTCCTTTTCTGATAAAGTGACTAGACACCAAGACATCTCTCAACGATGGTATTCTCCTCCAGCTGGCTTTGATCCCTTCTTTTAGCCATAGTTTGAGATCATAATCAGTTCTCAAAATACAGTCAGGTCCATAAATATTGGGACATCGACACAATTCTAAACTTTTTGGCTCTATACACCACCACAATCGATTTGAAATGAAGGGTATTTACATCCAAATCAGGTGAACGGTGTAGGAATTACAACAGTTTGTATATGTGCCTCCCACTTTTTAAGGGACCAAAAGTAATGGGACAATTGGCTGTTCAGCTGTTCCATGGCCAGGTGTGTGTTATTCCCTCATTATCCCATTTACAAAGAGCAGATACAAGCTCCAGTGTTCATTTCAAGTGTGCTATTTGCATTTGTTGCTGTTAACTCTCAATATGAGATCCAAAGAGCTGTCACTATCAGTGAAGCAAGGCATCATTAGGCTGAAAAAAAAACCCAAAAAAACTATCAGAGAGATAGCAAAAACATTAGGTGTGGCCAAATCAACTGTTTGGAACATCCTTAAAAAGAAGGAACACACCGGTGAGCTCAGCAACACCAAAAGACCCGGAAGACCACGGAAAACAACTGTGGTGGATGACCGAAGAATTATTTCCCTGGTGAAGAAAACACCCTTCACAACAGTTGGCCAGATCAAGAACACTCTCCAGGAGGTAGGTGTATGTGTGTCAAAGTCAACAATCAAGAGAAGACTTCACCAGAGTAAATACAGAGGGTTCACCACAAGATGTAAACCATTGGTGAGCCTCAAAAACAGGAAGGCCAGATTAGAGTTTTCCAAACAACATCTAAAAAAAACTTCACAGTTCAGGAACAACATCCTATGGACAGATGAGACCAAGATCAACTTGTACCAGAGTGATGGGAAGAGAAGAGTATGGAGACGGAAAGGAACTGCTCATGATCCAAAGCATACCACCTCATCAGTGAAGCATGGTGGTGGTAGTGTCATGGCGTGGGCATGTATGGCTGCCAATGGAACTGGTTCTCTTGTATTTATTGATGATGTGACTGCTGACAAAAGAAGCAGGATGAATTCTGAAGTGTTTCGGGCAATATTATCTGCTCATATTCAGCCAAATGATTCAGAACTCATTGGACATGGCTTCACAGTGCAGATGGACAATGACCCTAAGCTTACTGCAAAAGCAACCAAAGAGTTTTTTTTAAGGGAAAGAAGTGGAATGTTATGCAATGGCCAAGTCAATCACCTGATCTGAATCCGATTGAGCATGCATTTCACGTGCTGAAGACAAAACTGAAGAGAAAATGCCCCAAGAACAAGCAGGAACTGAAGACAGTTGCAATAGAGATCTGGCAGAGCATCACCAGGAATGAAACCCAGCGTCTGGTGATGTCTATGCGTTCCAGACTTCAGGCTGTAATTGACTGCAAAGGATTTGCAACCAAGTATTAAAAAGTGAAAGTTTGTTTTATGACTGTTAATCTGTCCCATTACTTTTGGTCCCTTAAAAAGTGGGAGGCACATATACAAACTGTTGTAATTCCTACACCGTTCACCTGATTTGGATGTAAATACCCTCAAATTAAAGCTGAAAGTCTGCAGTTAAAGCACATCTTGTTGGTTTCATTTCAAATCCATTGTGGTGGTGTATAGAGCCAAAAAGTTTAGAATTGTGTCGATGTCCCAATATTTATGGACCTGACTGTATGTAAAATGTTTGTTGATTATATTCAAAATTTGTTTTCATTGAGCGCTGTAAGATCCAAATAATTTCATATACTCAGATGATCTCTTAGGTTTAGGGGTTAACAGTGTGTCTATCAGTATATAAGGCACGACGATAGGCCTTCTTGGTTTGCCTGTTACTGTAACCCCTTTGTTTAAGGCGATTGCGTATGGAGTAAGCTATTTGTGGCAGTCTCCTTCTTGAATAAGTCAGTACAGATCTGTCCGTTGGGGCCCCTGTATATAGAAATATTCAAAAATATTTTTTATTAAGATCCACATGATGCGTCAACTTTAAGTTAGTCATTATGGTTGAGTTTTTGTATATATTCTTCTAGGAGTTCCTCAGAATTGTCCCATAGTATGAAGAAATCATCTATGCATCTCAACCAAATAAAAACATGCTCTATATATTTTTCCATCTGGTCTCCAAGGGCTATCTCGTTCTACCACCACCTCATATAGAGGTCAGCGTAGGTGGGAGCACAAGAGGTACCCATAGCTGTTCCTCTAATCAGTAAAAAAAATGTATCATTGAAAGTAAAAAAATTATGGGTAAGAATAAAATGCAACAACTTAATGATAAATTCATTTCTATTGTGGGAGTCCTCTGATTTAATCCCAAGAAAGAATCTCACCGCTGCTTCTCCTTCACTATGTTTAATGGATGTATACAAATATTCCACATCACAGGTTACTAAGAATGTGGAGTCATTAAGGACTATGCCTTCCAATTTTTTTCAAAATATCCATTGTGTCCTGAATATAGGATGGCAGACCAGTGACAAAAGGTGTAATACAAACAGCAACAAATTTACTTGCTTGTTCTGTCAAATTTCCTCTCCCGGAGACAATAGCTCTCCCTGGTGGATTATTTTTTTGTTTATGTATTTTCGGCAGTAGATATAAAATAGCTGTTCTTGGATTAGCTACCTCCATAAAATCATATTCCCGTTTCGATATCACACCACTCAATAGAGCATCTGAGATAATTTCATTATAGTGTTTGAGAAATTCATTTGTAGGGTCGCCTAATAGCCTCTTATAACATTCAGGATCTGACAGTGGTCTCATAGCTTCTCCAATGTATTGCTCACAAGGACATAACACCACGTTTCCGCCTTTATCAGATGGTTTAATAACCACATCGTTCCATGATTTCATATCTTGCATACATCTATGCTCTTCGGCATCAAGATTTGGAGCATAAACTGTAGAGAGTTTCTTAAGATCATTAATTACAAGTTTAGTGTAGCTATCTATCTGTGGACAGATATGTATAGGTGGTACAAAATTGGATTTTTTCTTCAGTTGGGAAGTTCCAGTCTCCGATTGGATCCTGTTCCTTAATTTTCTGATAATAGATAGCATAGATCTTCAAATATCTCTCTTTCTATCGTCTCTAGGTCAGACTCTTCTTTATGGTAGAATTTTTTTTAAAGTAGCTTGCAAGCAAAAAGATTAAGCTCTTTAGCTACTTCAAATAATTCAAAAGGGTGTGTGGGTGAAAAAGATAATCCTCTCTGAAGAATCGTGATTTGATCAGTAGTCAATCTTCCTTCCGAAAAATTGACAGTTTGTAATTGATCTATCACTGGTCTTGTTTCTTCCCTCCTCGACTGGTTGAAAAAGTCTGACGATAACCCTATGTCTCTCTGTTTCAAAGTGTTCTGTATTGACTTAGAGGTGTCCCATAGTACATTTCCTCTGTCCCATCGTTTAGTGCCATCCTGTTCCATGATTGGTCGGGAGAATAACCTCTTCTCCAACCACTTTAGTATGATCTCTTCTCTTTGTCACATTACTATTGGAACTATCCGATTCCTCGGGAGCATAGGACTCGTACTCTGATTACGACATTCTAAAGACAGAATTTCTCCTTGGCTGTCTAATTCGGTGGTTAGAACTAGTTGAAATCGCACTATTTGTAATTAGTAAGAAAAACACATCTTCCTATATAATCTCAGGCTCTTTGTGTGATCTTCTTTCCTCCATAAGATTACCTGAATTACACATCTTTCTATATGAATGGGTTTTTAATTCTTTACACTTCCCTTTTCTTTTCCCTCCCCCTTTAGGTGGTAGTTTCGGTGGTTCTCTTTATTTTTGTCACTTTAATACATGGAGCCCTACTTAGGGTTAATTGTACCTTTTAGTATCAATAGGTGACACTGTTAGTGGTTAATCAGCCCCAGTAGAAGCACTGAGTTGCGAAACGTGCGTTGGGTGGTTTGTGCGCATGCGCGGGTTATCTTGGTTCCTATTGGCCAGGTTGTGCGCATGCACGGGCGTGAGGACGCACGTAGGCACGAAGGACGTCACTGACGAGTGACGCTGCGCTGTGCCACGTTAGGCGGTAGTGAGAGACCCACTGACATGGGTATGATACTCGTTCACAGCAAGGTAAAATGTCTTTTTGCAGGTACAAGGAATAATGTGCTGCCCCGTGTCCCTCTTGTGTGCCCCTTTCTTGTATCCCCCCCTCCCTCCTCTCCCCTCCCTGGGTCTCTCTCCCTCCCCCTCCTAAATCCCACTCCTCATCCTCAACCTCCCCCATCCTCAATCCCCCTCTCCATCCTCAATCCCCATCCTCAATCGCCCCCCTCATCCTCAATCCCCCTCCTCAACCTCAATCCTCATCATCAATCCCCCCACCCTTAACCCCATCATCATCTTCCTCAACCCCCACACCCTTAACCCCCCTCCTCATCCTCAACCCCCCCATCCTCATCCTCAACCCCCCCATCCTCATCCTCAACCCCCCCATCCTCAACCCCCCCATCCTCATCCTCAACCCCCCCATCCTCATCCTCAACCCCCCCATCCTCATCCTCAACCCCCCCATCCTCATCCTCAACCCCCCCATCCTCATCCTCAACCCCCCTCCTCATCCTCAACCCCCCTCCTCATCCTCAACCCCCCTCCTCATCCTCAACCCCCATCCTCCTCAACCTTACCATCATCCTCAATCCCCTCCTCATCCTCAACCCCCATCCTTATCCTCACCACCCCATCCTCAACCTTACCATCATCCTCAACCCCCACCATCATCCTCAACCCCCCACCCTTAACCCCCCTCCTCATCCTCACCCCCCATCATCCTCAACCCCCACACCCTTAACCCCCACACCCTTAACCCCCACACCCTTAACCCCCACACCCTTAACCCCCCTCCTCATCCTCACCCCTCATCATCCTCAACCCCCCTTACTCATCCTCACCCCTCATCATCCTCAACCCCCCTCATCCTAAAACCCTATCATCCTCAACCCCCCACCCTTAACCCCCATCCTCATCCTAAACCCCCCATCTTCATACTAAACCACCCATCCTCATCCTAAACCCCCTCCTCCTCAACCTTACCATCATCCTCAACCCCCCTCCTCATCCCCCATCCTCATCCTAAACCCCCCTCCTCCTCAACCCCCCATCATTCTCAACCCCCCCACCCTTAACCCCCTCCTCATCCTCAACCCCCCCCACCCTTAACCCCACTCCTCATCCTCACCCCCCCATCCTTATCCTCAAAACCCTCTCTTACTCAACCCCTCCTCATCCTCACCACCCCATCCTCATCCTAAACCTCCCTCCTCCTCAACCTTACCATCATCCTCACCACCCCCATCCTCAACCTTACCATCATCCTCAACCCCCCATCCTCATCCTAAACATCCCTCATCCTCAACCCCCCATCATCATCCTCAACCTCCCCACCCTTAACCCCCCATCATCCTCAACCCCCCACCCTTAACCCCCTTCATCCTCACCCCCCCCATCATCCTCATCCCCCTCCTCATCCTCACCCCCCCCCCATCATCCTCATCCCCCCCATCATCCTCATCCACCTCCTCATCCTCATCCCCCTCCTCATCCTCAACCCATCATCATCATCCTCAACCCCCACACCCTTAAACCCCCTCATCCTCCTCAACCCCCTCCTCATCCTAAAACCCATCATCCTAAACTCCCCCTTAAAACCCATCCACACCCTCCTCATCCTAAACCCCCATCCTCATCCACACCCTCCTCATTCTAAACCCCCATCCTCATCCACACCCTCCTCATTCCAAACCCCCATCCTCATCCTCAACCCCCATCCTTATCCACACCCTCCTCATCCTAAACCCCCATCCTCATCCACAGCCTCATCCTAAACCCCCTCTTCATCCACACCCTCCTCAACCCGCCATCCTCATCCAAACCCTCATCCTTAACCCGCCATCCTCATCCACACCCTCATCCTAAACCCCCTCAACCCCCCATCCACACCCTCCTCATCATAAACCCCCCATCCTCATCCACACCCTCAACCCCCCATCCTCATCCACACCCTCCTCAACCACACCCTCCTCATCCTAAACCCCCTCCTCAACAACACCCTCCTCATCCTAAACCCCCTCCTCAACAACACCCTCCTAAACCCCCCTCAACCCTCATCCTCCACCACACCCTCCTCCTCCTTAACTCCCCCTCCTCAATCCCCCATCCTCAACCCCCCCATCCTCACAACCCCTCACACTCAACCCCCCTCATCCTCGACCACCCCTCACCCTCATCCTCCCCACCCTCATCCTCCCCACCCTCATTCTCATCCCACCATCCTCATCCCCCCTCCCTACCCTCAACCACGACCACCCCCTCCTCATCCCCTCATCCCCCATCCTCAACCCCCCTCCCCACCCTCGACCACCCCCTCCTCATCCCCTCATCCAAACCCCCCATCCACAGCCTCCCTCGACCACCCCCTCATCATCCTCAACCCCCCTCTCCTCATCCCCTCATCCTCCCTCCTCATCCGAACCCCATCCTCAACCCCCCTCGACCACCCCCTCCTCATCCTCAACCCCCCTCTCCTCATCCTCATCCTCCCTCCTCATCCGAACCCCCCATCCTCAAGCCCCCTCTTCAACCTCAACCACCCCCTCCTCATCCTCAACCACCCTCCACATCCTCATCCCCTCATCCTCCGTCTTCATCCTAAACCCCCCCATCCTCAAGCCCCCTCGCCACCCTCAACCACCCCTCCTTCTCCACCCCCCATCCTCAACCCCCCTCCCTACCCATCCTCAGTTAAACTATTGACTTCTCTCTAGGGTTAATTTACACAGTTTTTACCTGCAAACAGCTTCCAGGACTCTCACTTTAAGTCACACTCGCAGCAGTCTGTGATTTAAGGTCACACAGACTCTTCCCAAGTGGCAGACTCCATTGCTGCCTTATACTCACTGTGCTGGCCTCCAAAGCCTGAATGGGAGGAGCCTCCCTCATCTACCTGTAGGGCTTTTAAAACTTGAGCTTGCCGGGCTACCTTCTTCAGCCCTTTATGCATGCTCTCCGATTCTCTAAGTTCATCATTAACACCACAAGTTTTACTATAATCATCTTCACTATGGGGTAGCAACTTCTCTGGCTGCTTCTCTTTCTCCTTTTCGTCTCAATGTATTTAATAGTCCTACAACCTGTCCAGAGAACATGGTTTGCAAGGACAGATACAGATAACCTGGTTCTTCCTGCACCAGATGCTCAAATTGACTGGCTGAGAATTCTCGTCAAATTGTATCAGCTTCATATCGTAATCTTGCTTCGGTTCTGGTACAGTATCTTTTATAGGCCGCACTAGCATGTCCTCTCTCAGGGCTGCTTCTGGCTCTAAAATCTGCTCCTCATCTGTCTCTTTGTTCACAGCAGGCATTATTGGGAACCCTGTGCTTCCAATCCTGCAAAGGTATGCAACTCTTTATATCTGCGAGGAAGGATCTCGCAGACTTTTGGCCTTGATGGAAGGTCTAAAGCAACTTCATGCTTGCAACAAATAGGCTATTGCCCATCTTCGCAGGGTTTTAAGTTTTAGCTTTCTAAAAAAAAAAAAAAAAAAAAACTTGCTATTTCAGTATTCTCAGCTCTCACCCATTTTCTTCTTCCCCTCACTTTGCTTCTAAGGCTTCTAGCTTTTCATTTTTCTTTGCTACCTTCAGCCATAGTTTCTCCTGTTTAATTTGCTGCAAATTCAGTTCACTATGCTTATGTTGCAAGTTCAGCTGAATAATCTCATCTGTCTTTTCTATCAGGTCGTCCCTGAATACCTCTGGTGGCTTATCCATTCTTTCTTCCTCCCAACGTTTCACCTATACAAGCTCCTTCACTATACTCCCAATATGAGCTTCTTGTAGATAAAGTTCTGTATTTGACGCAGTGTCTTGTGTACAATTGTCATGGAGGTCAGGGTTAGTCTCTTCAGGACATGCATTGCTCTGAGCAAACTGTATCTCCATCTGACGGATCGTACATCCTCTGTGCTTGTGGAGTAAGTAACAGCATTTCCTTCTGTATCACAGTTGCTTTCCTCTGCTTCAGGGATTCTTCTATCTCTTGTAGCTGAGAGATAGATTTTGTGATCTCTGCTTCTCTAGGAGATACAAGATTAGTGAAGAGATCTAGCTTCTACTGTTTACCATAGTGCTGCAGCTGCCGCTCAACTGAATCTTTCAGCTTGTACTTGAGAGGACTCTTCCTCTGCTTCTAGACAGACATCTGTGTCTTCTTGCTGTAGGACACTGTTGTCCTCGACTGCTGGCTCTCACCTCTATTCAGGAATATAATCTGGCATTATCCTGATACCCCTCATTTTAGTAGCATCTTGCCTTTCCATTTCAGGCTTTCAGTCCCAATGGAATAGAGTTCATCATTACGTCTTGCTGGACTTGTTTTCCGTCATGTCTCTCCTTGTCCATAGCACTTTGTCTTATCGCGATCAGAGAGAGCTCTTTATAATTTTAAAAGGACACATCTCCATTCTCTGCTTCTTATGTCCTCGCTGGGACAGTGGTTCCTCTTTCATCATCTTAAAAACTCTAGATTCTTATTTTCCTTATCTGTCACTTTAGTAAGGATTCCAGTCTCTTCGTCCAAAGTGAGGACATTCTTTCTTTGCAAGAACACTGGCTCTAATCATCTGTTTGATCTCCACTTTCTCTGGGTCAGAGATCTTTGTCAGACATCTTCTTTCTCTTGTATCATCCTCCACCTCAGGAGTATTAACAAAGGACAGGAGGCTGTGTATGCCCAGGTTTCTTATGGGTCCAGTGACTTGATCAGCATGCTTATTGCGGAGTCTGGTTTTGCACCCAGTCAGTGACAACACTCATCATCTTGCTTCAGGGACAAAATGTTCTTTAAATGCACCAGCATTCTCTTTTGCCTGCTCTGCAGTGTCTTTCTCTCACTTGCTCTGCAATTTTTTTAAGCGGCTCTTGCAGTTTGTTTAGCAGCTCTGCGGTCTCTTTTGTGCTCGCTATAGTCTTTTTTGCAGCTCGTGGTGGCTTCTTGCACTCTCTCTGCCATCCACCAAGTCTCTAAGTCCGGATTCCTTCTGCATCGGGTTCAATTTGCCTTCCCTCAACAGGGAAACTGCTTTGCTGCAGCTAAACTTTTTGTTTTTCCAAACTTTCTCTTAGGTGGACTTAGACCACAGAGAAATGGCGAAGAGAAATGGAAGTGGACCCTTTCATACTGGCTGTGGCCTCTCAGACATGCAGCAGCGTCTCTCAGACTGTACTCTTTCTGGTTTGCAGTGGGCCGTCTCATATACAGTGCCTTGCAAAAGTATTCACATTGACTTTTTACCTATTTTGTTACATTACAGCCTTAAGCCCAATGTTTTGTTAATCTGAATTTTATGTGATGGATCAGAACACAATAATCTAAGTTGGTGAAGTAAAATGAGAATAATATATACATAAAACAATTTTTTAAGAAATAGAATACAGGGAAAAAAAAATGGCATGTGCATATGTATTCACCCCCTTTGGTTGCACCAGAGCTTTTTATGGGCTTCATAACAATTACCTTCAGAAGTCACATAATTAGTGAAATGATGTCCACCTGTGTGCAATCTAAGTGTCACATGATCTGTCTTTACATATACACACCTTTTTTGAAAGGCCCCAGCGGCTGCAACACCTAAGCAAGAGGCACCACTAACCAAACACTTCCATAAAGATTAAGGAACTCTCCAAACAAGTAAGGGACAATGTTGTTGAGAAGTACAATATAGATTAACAGAAAATAGATCATGTAATATTTTATTCCTTTTATTAAAAGTCCAAAATTTGCACCAAATAATAGCTTACGTCAGTCAAAATTATATCAAATAACACACAGTTCTCTTGGTAATATCTTCACCAGTAGAAAATGGGAGCATTCAGCCTACACGTTTCTCCGCAATGCTCCAACCACCAGGGACCCTTAATATGCCTTTTAGGAATATCTGGCAAACATGCATTATGTTCAGTAGATCAGGAGGATCATCAGAAAGAAAAAAAATGGGGGATAGTACCTTTCTTATTTTTTATCTTTTTAAGCCTTAATCTTACCCTGGTGATTGTATTAACGATGATCATTTGCTGTAATTTTGAAGTGTGTGTACAGGGATTATCTACGCAACTACGGTCTTGGGCGTTTGGCCGGAGAAATTGCCTGCAGAATATCTAATATGTTTTTGTTTTTTACAACAATTTCTATAACATGAAACCTAATACATAATCCAGCAACTGTGTAGTCCTTTTTTAACCATAAGCACTAAGAAATACATAACCATAATAATAAAAAAACAGGGCCCAGGCCATAATATAAAACAGTCCAGTCAGGCCCTGGGCATGATATATATATATATATATATATATCCATATCTATCTATCTATCCCAATAAGATTTTATAGAAATACATTGATATTTTAACAAAAAAAAAATTTGGACATATAATTGCTTCTATCATTGTTATTGACTTTTTCTTCTCTACCCAAAATTTTAATTTTACCCTATGTATTACCATCTAAATTATACATTTTAAATAATTAAACTTTATAAAAAAAAAAGTATAAAAAATGATTTTCGAATGCAAATATTTTTTAGAGATTATATTCTAAAAGGGACACAAGTTTCGTGGAAGATGGGCTTCAGCATCATTCAGATCTCATTAAAACATATGTAAAGAATATTTGAATCTGAAGATTTTTTTGCCAAGTTATCTTATTTTGAATATTTCATGTTTTCTTTGCTTCCAGGCCTCCTTCCTGCTTTTCACTGTTAATATAGGGGAAGTGGCTCTCTAGCCAATCAGAACCTAGATGTGTTTTTTGGAGAGGTTATATTTTCGATACTATATTTTTTCCTTGTCCTTTTTTCTACAGCCAATATAAATGTGTCTGTATGTACACAAGTAACGCGGTCCCGTGGACTTTCCCCAATTTACTAATGCAGTCAGAAGGACATTAGAATCATACCTGAATCTTAAGACTTAACTTTTTACACATGGCAATTTAAAAGTACTAAGTGTTTTACGAACATGTGGGATTCTCACAATCAGGTCAGCCTCGTCAAATGCTAATGGAAAAGCATGAGATCACTATTCTTTTTATTCAGACCGTTCACACCACTGCAACAGTATAGAATTGCAGAAGTAAATATGTTGATTAATAAACAAATTTACTGGGTGGGTGTGGCTAGCAGCAAACAGAGAGGAAGTACAATTAAAGAGCTCCCTGCAATAAGGCTTTAAAACAACATGAAATTACCAAGCAATTTGAATTTTTTTTGATCTACAAGACCAGATGCAGTGACTGAACAGTCTGGATTGCTCTGGCACTGTGCAGCAACTTTTTGACTTCACTTTAGCACAGATCTACTGGACTGAAAGATACTGGATGGGGCACAATCAACAACTATTGGGAAGGTGTCTGGTGAGTCTAAACCCCAAAGGGGACCCTTTTATGTCATCCTACCCCAGCTCACCTACCCAGGGAAGGGCCTCTTGATGGGAGATATAAAGTGGAGCACAACATATAATTTTTCACTTCATAAAAATTAACAAGCACTCTATATGGGTTACTACTGAAAGCTAACACAGGGTAAAGCTAGCAATAGCCCTGCAACTATACACAGACACTGGTGGACATAGAAAAAAAGGGATTGAAGTGCATTCAATGAACTTCTACACCAATCTGGGATCATAAGGAGCAAGTGAAGTTGTACTCCCACACCCCAGGGACTGTACCTTTACAGCATCTCATTGCTGGGACACATATGTTTGCAACCATCATTAAAAGCTCTGTTTATTAAATCCTAATTGGTGCTGGACTCTAATCAGCAAAGCAATTGAAGCAAAACTACCACAGCCAAATGTAATGAACTGCTTAAGACAAGGAATTTACTTTTTTTTTCCTCAATCCCTTATCATCTTAACTTGTTTATGTTATATGAGATAAAGGGATCGGCTACACTTGTTGTATAAGTTTGCTGATGACTACTCCCTGTATAAAAGACAGCTCAACACTACCACCAAGTGGCAGCTTACGAAAATTACATGCTCAGGCTTAAAAATGCAAATCAGGAATGCAATATATATATCAGTGCTTCTGAAATCCACTACAACTGACAAGCCTATCAGTGCTTCTGAAATCCACTACAACTGACAAGCCTACTTAGGCCTCTACAACCCAGTGTCCTTTGATTTTGTTGCTATTGTCTACTGAAGTTTGTTAAGTGTGTAACTAGAGCCTGATTTGCATTAGTCCTATTTCAAACGACAGCCAAGCCCTGATTTTTTGTTGTCAATATTTACAGCTGTGGCAAAGAATCCAACTATCATTGCCTTGGAACTGTGACACACAACTCTGCAAGTTCTTATGCCTCACTCCCCTGTGATAGAGGGCATTTTGTGACTTGTGGTCTCTATGCTCTTACTAGGGTAGGGCTAGGCCCAGTGACTGACCGCTATTCTGATTTCACTAAGTGCATGCAGCTGCCTGACACTAAAGGCAGGTGGATACAATTGTTATCTGTCAAAGTAGAAAAGGGGCACCATCTACCCTACCTTGGAAGTTCAAGAATTCTCATGTGCACAATAAAAGTATTTTATTCCTTCTTTGGCGGATCAAGCTACAATGTGGCTGGTGCTGAGCAGAGCACACTACAATACAGCCGCCCGATGGTCAAAGTGACAACTCCTGAAGCACTCTGGTAACTTACTATATCTTGGGGTCTAATGGGATGCACATATATTCAGTTTACTGCAATAAAGATATACAGCACTACCACCCAGAGAAATTTCAGGAATATAACATCAGTGATCTTTAAACTACATTAACTTACTACTACAAGAAATTAAGACTATCAATTACATCTGATACTTCCCTGGTCTGCCACTGCCATCTAGTGGAGGAAAGTGGTAAACCACAAAGGCACTTCCTGATAGCACAAAGCTTATGGAGCATATGTTTCACATGAGAGACTTGATATTCTCCAGGATGTAACTTCCTATTCCCATATGCCCGTTACATGAGGACACTTACAAACGCAAAAGTGACAAAATACCTCATCTTATGTCATGGCTGGAGTAGCTACGAGAAAAAGTAGCAAGAATATACAATCTTATTACTTGCCTAGAGCGTCACCCCATGCATCTCAAAAACAACAGCCTAACTCAAAAACCACGGCAGCAACAACGATGGAGCATACAGCGCCAAGCACTAAGGGTGATATCCAAGACCTCAAAGACCTGATCCTTACATTCAGGGAGGACATCAGAGCGGACATCCAAAAAGTCTCAGCAGACTTGACGTCCGACATAAAAAGAGTGGACGCTAAACCTGACTCGCTTGAAGAGAAATATAACAAACTAAAACAATCTCATTTCAAGATTGAGGAAGAAATCTCCATGCTAAAGGAGGAGCAAGCCCGCCACTTAACATTTCAGGAAGACCTAGAAAATAGATCTCAGAGACAGAATATCAGACTGAGAAACGTACCCGAATCAGTAACTGACCTCCATCTATACAAGTCAGAGCTCTGTGAGTTTCTGCTACCAAATCTGGACTCTGAGCAAAATAGACTGGACCGGATCCATAGAGCTCTGGGAGGTCGTTCCACCATGTCTGAACGCCCCTGAGATATCATCGCCCGCTTTCATTACTATACAACTAAGGAAATGTTCATGAGAGCATCCAGGGGGGGTATCCCTGACATCGAAGGGCACAGACCAAGTGTCTTTGCGGACCTCGCTCAACAAACGTTATTCAAGAGGAAAATGATGAAACCACTCCTGGACAACATCCTGGCCCATGGCTGGAAATACTCTTGGGGCTTTCCATTTCGCCTACTGATTGCCAGGGACGGCAAGTTCTTTACCATCAGAACCCTAGTGGAGGGGACGGCCTTTCTAGCTACCTGGGGCATTACTTTAACAGATGCTCCTGGAGTTTCTGGCGACAGCCAACCCGTCAGGGAGTTGACCGAGGGTCCCCGAGGAAGAACAGTTGGTCTTAATTCTTGTGGTAGAGGTTCCAACCTCCCCTCCAAAATACATCAAAACAGGGCCCCTGACCAGCCAGATGTGCCATAGATCCAATAACACTGTGATGTATTGTTATATGATATGTTACAGTTAGGTTCTACCTCTTATTTTGATCTTCTAAAACTTGCGACCAAAATATGAACAGACATGACTAGTTAAACTCTTGCATAACTATCTGTCACTTTAGAAGAATATTTCTTCTTTTTTTTTTATATAGATATTGATAGTGTCCCTTAAGGGCTTCACCATATACACACCCCCCGGCGAATCCAGTCAGTATTGGAGTCTAATACTACTGGACTCACCAATTTAATTAAAAGGACAGCGCTCGCTCTCCTTGAAGTAGTGTTATACTACGTTCCTAGTTTTGTTATATTCTATTAGTATAATTTTATTTTTAGAATAAAAAAAAAAAAAGTTTTTTTTGTGATAAATTTGTGTCAACAAATTTGACACCGGATTACTTCACAAGCAGTTTCAACCACTGTATATCGTTGTGTTCTCCTCATCCGTTCTACCCTAACATTTTACTTTACGTTTACATCAATTTGCACAGTGAAGTGACGCAGGTGGTTTCTGGACGGATTCCCAGCGGAAGGCTCATCAGACTAGATACTCGAAGGCGGCTATAACCCTTAGTGCTCTACTAAGCTTGGCCTTGAGCCCCAGACAAACGGTGAGTCATGAATATTAATATCATTTCACATAATGCTCAGGGCCTGAATGAACCGATTAAGAGAGGGGTTGCCATAAAAGAGTATCAGAGACTAGGGGGAGATGTAATATTTGTGCAAGAAACACATTTTAAGAAACTAGCGGTCCCCAAATACTGGGGGAAAGCATATAAACAAACTTTCCACTCCACCGCAACAGAAAAGAAAAGAGGGGTGACTCTCCTTATTCATAATAGGCTTACATTTCGCCACACCCGCACTCAGACAGACCCAGAGGGTAGATATGTGGCAGTACATGGCACCATTCATGACCAGAAAATTACCTTCCTTAACATATATGCGCCAAACACTGATAAGAAGCAATTCTTCACTAAGATTTCAGATCTGAATATGGGCTGGGAGCACTCCCTCCTGATCATAGGGGGGACATGAACACAGTCCTAGATCCATCTACAGACAAATCAACTGCTACCACTAAACTCACACCTCCCACGGCTACCCGAGCTCTTAAACATATTCTCAGATCTAATTGCCTGATAGACTGTTGGAGGATAATGAACCCCACTGATCGAGAGTATACTTTTTACTCCCCCAGACATCTGTCACACTCCAGAATTGATTAACTGTTCATTCAACAACACCTATCACTAAACTTAGAAGCAGCTTCCATTCGACCAATTTCGTGGTCAGATCATGACCTGGTTCTGAACTCCCTGTCTGGACTTCTACCAGCGGGACGGTCCCCCTCGTGGGCACTAAATCCATGTCTATTAAACGATTTAGTCCTAAGGGAAAAAATCAGCAGTGCAATTGTGGAATACTTCGGGATCAATAGTGGGGGTGAGGTAGACGGGGGAGGAGTGTGGGCAGCCCATAAGGCAGTGATTAGAGGAGTTTGTATTCAGCTAGGAGCAGCAACGAAAAAAGCAGATAGAGTGCAAATTAGGGACCTTAATAGCAAGATCACAGAGTTACAATCACTATTTGCCAGGAATCATTATCCTAAGATCTACAATGAAATTCTGAAATATAAACACACCTTAAACACAGTGCTCAGGAAGAAGGTGGTCTGCATGCTACAACGTACGCAGGCCAGCTTCTTTAGGAGCACCAATAAACCTGACAGTATGTTGGCCAGAAAGCTTAAAGCACAGAGGGCGGACTCATTCATCCCAAAGATATTTACTAAAGGGAAAGGCCCGGTCTCTAAACCAGACCAGATTGCTGATGTCTTTCGACAATTTTATACAGAACTGTATTCCACCCCCTCTCACTCAGGATCCTACTCTCACAAATCACAATTTGATGAATTTCTTTCTGGGATTCAGCTGCCACAAATTGAGGAATCACAGGCAGAGACCCTAGCAGACCCCATAACTGCTGAGGAAATTAAACAGGCTATTAAGGCCACGAGATCACATGCAGCACCTGGTCCGAATGGATTCACAAATTTTTATTATAAACAATACATCGATCTCTTGCTACTACCTCCAAGAATTATTTAACAGTTTCATTTCTGGTTCTTCATTCAGACCAGAATTTCTAGAGGCTAAAATTATCGTAATACCCAAAGAGGGGAAAGACCCAGCACAGTGCGGTAGTTAGACCGATCTCGTTGATCAACACGGACCTCAAATTATATTCCAAAATAATGGCAAACAGATTGGCCCCATTGTTGCCGGACGTGATCCATCCGGACCAGGTAGGCTTCATCTCAGGTAGAGAAGCACCCGACAACACCAGGAGAATCTTTAACCTGATAGACTTGGCTACCAGAGAGGATATCCCGCTAATGCTCCTATCTTTAGACGCCAAAAAGGCATTTGATAGGATAGACTGGAAAACATTGGCAAAGTTTGGTCTGGGGGACGGCTTTTTGAAGGGCATTATGCCTTTATACAGCGATCCCAGAGCATGTATTATATATCAGGGATTTGTGTCCAAACAATTTAATATTACTAGGGGAACTAGACAGGGCTGCCCACTCTCCCCCTTGCTCTTCGCCCTTAGTCTTGAACCATTGGCAGCGGCAGTTAGAAATTGTCCAAACATTAAAGGAGTGCAGATTGGCCCTAATGAGCATCAACCTTTTTGCAGACGATATCATGCTGTCACTTACAGATCCAATACCAAGCCTGCCTAATTTATTCCAATTGCTCACAGACTTTGGCAGAGTGTCAGGGTTCAAAATCAACACTAACAAGAGCATAGCCCTCAACATTACACTACCCCAAACGATGAAACAGAACTTAGAAAACAGCTTTCCCATAAAATGGGCCCCCAAACAGATAACTTATTTGGGTATTCATATTCCGCGGTCTATAGCGTTGGTATACGAGGCAAATTTTCCTCCTGTCTTTAACAGAATCAAGTCAGATATCTCCAAGTGGTCCTTCCTTAACATCTCATGGTTGGGCAGAATAAATTCCATCAAGATGAATGTGATTCCCAAATTATTATACCCATTTAGGACAATCCCAACCCCGATCAGGTTACCCGACATTAGAGTGTTGCAAAAAACACTTTTTAAGTTCGCCTGGAATAACAAGAAACCAAGAATTAATAGAACCACAATGTGTGCGCCTAAACAGAAAGGGGGGCTAGCCTTCCCTGATCTAATCAAGTATTATAAGGCCACTAGATTAGCTCAAACCACGACCTGGTTTAAAAAAGAGGCCATACCGGTGTGGGCAGACATAGAGAGGCAACTTCTAGAAGACAAGCATTGGGTACTATCGCAGGTTTTATGGCTTAGCTTAGGTCGGGACCTACGAACAGGAGAGTTACCAATTTGTATTAGCCACTCTTTGAAATTATGGAAAGACCTGAACAGAAGGGTGGACCTCCTGAGCGTGGGTTCTGGCTGGATTCCACTATGGCAATCACACAAAGGTCAGCACCTCAATAAATTTACCCAGATGAAATGGTGGATAAAGAACAAAATAACAATTGTGGCAGATACCTGGGTGACCTCACAAAGCAACACATCGTCAATTATCACGGACATAATTTAGGTGCCACATAGAGAGTGGCTTAATCTGATGGCAATTAATGTGACACTAACACTCTCTACGAAAATCAACAAATATCACACCAAATCTCCCTTTGAGAAATGCTGTATCAACAATCCCGGAGGTAAGGCCAATATAGCCATCATTTACAATCAGATGGTGTCTCTCACCAACAGGGTTAAACCACATTACCAAACTGCATGGGAGGCTGACTTGCAGGTAACTCTAGACGACAGCCAATGGAATAAGATCCTCAAACAAGCCAATACCTCTTCACTAAACGTGACACTAAAAGAAAACTCTTTTAAGACAATAATGAGGTGGTACCTTACACCAGCAAGACTCCATCTTCTGAACAAAACACACCCTGACACATGTTTTAGGGGCTGCACAGACACTGGTACACTGATTCACATACTGTGGGAGAGTCCGAAAATAAGACCTATATGGACAGCAACATACGACCTATTAGAAACACTTTTGGGGACAAGAGTAACACAAAAGCCTGAGGAAGCTTTGCTAGGCCTTCCAATTACGGGGCTATTCAAATCAGAACAATGTTTAACAACACAGATATTTTTGGCCACGAGATGCATCATAGCTAAACACTGAAAACTTACCTCCCCTACTCACATTGAAGTACTTCACAAAATCAGGTTCATTCGGGCTATGAGCTCACTTTCAGCTGAAATTGATGAAAGATACCGTCGATGGGCCTCCTGCTGGGACTTATGGACTCTACGAGGTCCACAATAAGGTTCGTGTGAACTACTTTTATGGGTTGACCTGATGTTTGATCTATGGTTTCACCTTACTGTACCTCCTGGACACATGTCTGCTTTGAGTATTGTATATATGTTCAAGACCTTGTGTGACTTTATATATATGTTTTACATGTTCATGTGTTATTCTAACCAAAAAAGAAAAACTTTGAAAGAAACTTTTTTATATATCTTGTTGATACTTGAGAGATTTGTTATATGATTTGCTGAACTTACGATGTTCTATTTGTTTATTCTTTCAATAAAAAAAGTTAATTATAAAAAAAAAATAAACAAATTAACTGCTCATAACAAAAACTTGAAAATAAGCTAAAACATCAGATTGGACTACAATATCAGATTGGACCACAATTACAAACGAGAAGACCTAGCACAGCTAGGTGAATTTTATATGTATGTATGTATGTAGTTAATTTCTCAGTCTGTGCCTGCAGGGTGCTTCTCAGCTCTCTATCGCCTTTGGCATCACTGTGCCTGTCCCTTGATGATTTTCATATTTGTTGCCTTTTGGCCCCTTTCTGCTTTTTCCAAGGTTTAGCAGTTTCATTGCCTTGTAGCTTTACAACATTCCCTGCAGTGCAGATTCTGGCTTCTTTCTCTTGATCGTGAAGGCATTCTCATAGCTGGAGAGCACTGGTTCTACCTCTTGTGCTTCAAATCGCATGTACCAAGCTGTATTGTTGCCAATTTCGAGGTAAGTTTTCCTACTTTAATTAAGCTCTCCTTAATGGATTTGGGGCTAAATAAACTAAACTAAGCAGCTTCTTTGCCCATGCCCAAGGATACAGTTTTCCCTCCTTTGCAGTTTTCGGCCTAAATCTACTTAGCTTCTCGACTTTCCTTAAACCATCTATGGCAGTGTTTAGCCCAAAATCTACCAAGTAGTGTCATTGTTTCTTTCCAAGGTTATGCCTTTTGGTTCTCGTAAAACCTCCTTTTGGATTTTGGCCCAAATCTACCAAGGTTCAGTTTTCCTCAAGCTTTTCTTAAGTCCCAAATCATCCTTCGCTAGACTTCACTTCGACCACGCCTTCCAAAAGTACTTAATCAGCCTTCACTAGACACCACCTTGATCATGCAATCAGCCTTCGCTATTTTATGGCAGCTCGACATTTCCATAAGTCCTAAACCAGCCTTTGCGACACATATCACCGATTATACCTCTCTTACTAGAAGTCCTCAGTTCTAGTTACTGCTGTTCCTGGCCCAAAACAGCGGTCCTCAGCTTTGCGCAAGAACTCATGTGGCTCTCTAAGCAGGCCTGATGTCTAGAAGCACAGGTCACATATCACACTACCCCTTTGCTACATTTCTGCTACCTCTCGACCTACGATAGACAGACCACAAATTTATATATATTTAGCAAATAAATCTTATTAAATCTTTTGCATGTTATGACAATACCAATCGCCACGTTTTTCTCTTTAATAAAGGAACTGTATCTTCACAGTGCAAGTTAACTTTTCAGAATTAAAACTTTTCTCTTTCTGTATGTTAATATCCAGAATTAGACAAGAGGTTTGCACCAAATTGCAGCTATATGTATTTTAATAAAATGTAAGTTTCCTTTTTCTTTTTTTACCTGTAAAACACTTAACTTTTTACACATGAAGTCATCCTATATACAAATGGATTTTATTTAAAAATAAAACTTGTTTTCCACACCCCCAGAGCTGCCTACATAGGAACAGTGAACGTACCAATAGAAAAAATGCAATTTGGTACACAGTTTAATCCTTTACTAATCTTCAAGCCAACAGCAGCACAATAAGGAGATCTACAATGCAATGTCTGGTATCCTCATTGCTTCCTTGTGCAGGGGACTACACATCCCATGATGGCTTTGTGCAAAAAAACTGTCATCATAGATTGATACAATGTATTAGCTGCCAAATTAATTATGAATTTTATGAATTTTTGCAGGGTTTTCTAGGGGTGTTAACTTTGAAAATCTATTGCATGCAAACTCAAGGGATTTAGCAAACTTCAGGGTAAGTTTAATAAGGTTTATTTTAGTATTTTTCCAGGCAAAAAAAAAAAAGTTTGCATACACAATTGAATCTCTGCTATCACAGATTCATAATTCCTGAAAAACTTAAATATGCCTTTAATTAAAACTGAAAATATGTTTAACACAAAAATGAGAGGGTGGGCCCTATAACCTGCTGCTCAGAGATGTAGGAATTAATTCAAAGCATTTTGAGAAAATGGACGGAGTTAAGCAATATTTGGTCTGGAATTTGGAATGCTTGTTATGACCTAACTGAAGCAGGAACTTGGTCAGGAGACATCATGGTCTCTTTTAAAGACCTCACTATATGTTGTGTGCTTAAATGAGAAAGAGAGTTTAAAAAGTTGACCCCATCTATAGATCTTTTTCACTGGACAGACTTTAGCATTGGTATCATACCCCTCCTACAGTTTAGGCTCATAGTAAATATTTGGAAATTTTAGTCCTCGAAATTGCAGTGTTGCTTTTCTACAAGCTACCTTCAAAATCGGCCTCCTTTGTTAACTAACTCTGGCATTGTTACAACAACGCTTCATGGTAAAATGAAGAACAAAATGTTTTGAGACAGGTTCTCCATAACTTTTACCTGTGCCTTTGGGTTATCACAAAGACCTTTTTACCTGAATGAAGGACCCATAAAACCCAAATCTATGCAATACATGCAGTAAGTAAGAACAATTCAGTGTATCAAATGATCTCTCCAGAATAAGTGTCAACAGGCAAGCTGATGTATTGATAAACTATTTTTATTAAATGTAGTGTTCATCTTAGACAAGCGCCAGATAATATATTTGGGATAAACTCAAGCTGATCTGCATGAATAAGCAAGGGGAGAAACTGGTTTAACCAAGTTACCAACATTTTTGTGAAATATATATATTCAGTAAAGAAATTAGGCAGAAATTCTTACACAATAATGGATGTTTGGATGTAACTTGTTTGGGTGCAACTGTGATATAGGCTAATGGCATTTTATCTGGTATTTCATTTCCCTGAAACTCGACCTATTTATTAGTCAAAGCGTCTGCCTGACAAAAAAATAAAATAAAAAAATGGCTCAGAACTAAAGGCCTGGGTAAGAATTTGATGTATTATTTGCATCCTAACATACTACAACATGAATTTCCAGGTGCCCCAACAAAGCCTTTTTCCGTTAAAATGTAACCATTCGTTTGCCATTGTTTACATTTTGACACTTATGTAGGTCAGAGCATGATTGGACCAAGTACAAATGTTCAGTATTACTTCTGTAACTATCCTTTACTAACAAATAACTAAGTACTATATAATGTCATCAATCCTTGAATACATCTTATGCAGCTGTGAGGAGAAAAAAAAAAAAAAGGAGAAGGTATACATAAAATAAAAAAAATCCTATCAGTTTATATTGATGTGTGAAAAAGGGTGAATATATATCTTTGCAAATTATGTAGTTACTAGAGACTTGCCCGTCCAAAATGACGGGGCAATAAAATTGTAAGGCAGGTAATGCTGTTTACTAAAACACTTATGGTCTGTGGCAGTCTGAGATCCTTCGGCACTCATTGCGAGCCTCGCGCTGAGCGCCTTTGGCGCTCATTGCGAGCCTCTTGGTTGGTGTATTTTTTGTTATTAGAGGTGCTTTTGCTGTAATTGTAATGTCCGCGCTGTTATGTTTTGAGCTTATTGCAAGCCTGTCCCCTGGTGTAGTTTGTGTCCTATGAGCACCGTTGGTCGCTCCTTGTAAGGCGCGCGGTGAAGGGCATTGCCGTTTATTGCGATAGTGTGTTGTTTTTTTGTGTATATGTAGTTTTTCCATGATAATTAATTAAATCATAATTTAATATACTTTACCTATTTGTAATTAATATATGCAGCAAGGAATGTGCTGAAAAGCGAACAATCAACATTGATGTTCCTGCAGCATACAATGTAGATTTGCAGTGTTGTTGAGCTAGGGATTTTCGAGTGTCTAAACTGGGTAAATTAGAGTTCAATTGAGTTGTAACCTCACTTCGACGTCCTGGGTGTCCCCCTTGCTGTGGTTAAAGTTTTTATTCAATTTTTGTGTGTATTTCGTCTTTTTTAATGTTTTCCGCTGTGCATGGTTCGGCCGTTAAGCTTCGCAAGGGTCCGCATTTGCGGCCCGAACTGCGTCCCCGCGAGTTCACTTCGCGAGCTCGCAAAGAGTGACGACATTTAGTAGTTTGACAACTATTATATGTTATCTTACCACCGACTTAAAAGTACCCTTCATTGCAAATACGGATTTAACTTTAAAACAACACAATCCTATACCACCTCTTCTCGTCAGTGTTGCATATTTCTCTGCATATATTATTGAGCCAACTTCAGTATTTGTCACTACAATGAAAGCTCTAATTTTCATCTCACTTTTTCTTCCCTCAAAATGTATTTTCATGCTACTCTGCATGAACTATCAGACTCTTTAAGCATGTTATACTTTACTTGTCATGTCCCACCTGGTACACAGGTATGGGGATCTTTGAAGTAGACTCTAGGCCAGAATCTTCAGACTGACATCTCTAGCTTCACTGTTCCTCTTTACTTATGTGGTGTTGCTTTTCTTAGCAATTATTTTGCAATATCAACAGTAAGGATGTTAGTTTTCTCCGTTTCTCTAGTCTTACTGGAGAAAGATCCGGATAGATTTAAACGTCTTCTCCTTCAAATGTCAGTGGCCCTTTTTGTTTGGCAGCTTAGACCAAAGCTTCTTTTGTGGAGAAATTCCAGAAACAAAATATATCACTCTATTTTTTCAGTATTGGATGAGTGAGAAGGTGGAGGCTTTACAGAGCATGACTTTGGAGCACCACCCCACACACCTCTAAACTCGCAAGCACTTAGTCCTACGGAGCCCCAAACCACCCCACACAACCGTTAACTCGCAGCACTTAGTCCTGTCCTTCCCCTTCCCTTGTGTCTCGCGAAACTCTGCACTTACCCCCCGAACCGCGCAAACACAAAAACACTAAAACACACACAAATAAGCCAAATAATGGTTAAAAAAAACTCACCGACAGCACGGGGGGCAGCCAGGACATCTGGAAGTGAGGTTACACGCGTATTTAACCCCAGATTCCACCGTTTCTGCACTCTAAAAAAGGCTAAGTGAGGAAAAAATGGCCGCCGCAAAATAAATGAAAACGAGGCTAATAATAATATTATTAGTAGCAACAACTTAACCAAAAAGTGATCCGAGATAAGCTCGGAAACCCACATTAACCCTCGGAGTAGGGATCCCCGATCGCCCCGCAGCAATCAAAATTCTCACCTTAAAGGACCTGTAATAAAAAAATTTAAAAAATTAACCCCATCACTCATGGGGCTCTATACAGAGCCCTATAAACCCTTAATCAACCCCGTCACTCATGGGAGTCAATACAGACCCCCATAAGCCCTTCATTAACCGTCACTCCTGGGGGTCAATACAGACATCCATAAACCCCTAATTAACCCCGTCACTCATGGGGGTCAATACAGACCCCCATAATACATTAATTAACCCTGTCACTCATGGGGGTCAAAACAGAACCTCATAAGCCTCTATTTTTCCCTCTATTTAACACTTTGTGTCATGAGAGTCCTGGATGACCCTCATTGCACTTATAGTGTTATTACATGCGTTCATTAGTGTGTTATAGGGGTCTATATAGTTGAGGCACACAGTACACTCACATTGTGTGACAAACAGCATTTCAACACTTTTTATTGTCCCGTCATTTTTGACGGGCAAGTCGCTAGTCTATATATAATTTCCATCCCTTCTTTGGGCCTATATATTGGCTGAACCTTTGCACCTAAAGACTTATGTAGTAGTAGTATTGCTGTACCATTAGTCTTAAGTAAAGCAAGTAATATTCCGAAAAATATATCTGCAAAAACGTCAGGGGATGTGGTCTACTAAAGAGGTCTCCCCACTTAACCCCCAATCTTGGTTTAGCACTGTACTGTAACGCTAGTTTTTCCCTCTCCAGACCTCTTAACATTATGAACCATCTGCCATTTAAAGTAGACTGTTAGGTTAATGTTTCTTGTTATATTTGTCATTACTTAAAAGTTCATATAAACCCTTTCCTTGATCCTCCTCCGTACAGATGAGGTCTGTCAACTTCTGACTATCAATATAGGCTACTGGGAATTCTATGCTAAACAAATCTGCAGTGCCTTGCAAAAGTATTCACCCCCCTTGGAATTTGTCATATTTTGTTGACTCACAACCTGGAATTAACATGGATTGCTTGAGGATTTGCATAATTTAATTTAAAGAACATGCCCACAACTTTGAAAATGTTTTTTTTGTTTGTTGTGAAGCAAACAACAAATAGGACAAAATAACAGAAAAAAAAAAGTCAAAGTGCATAACTTTTCAACCCCTAAAGTCAATACTTTGTAGAGCCACCTTTTACGACAATCACAGCTCCAAGTCACTTTGTATAAGTCTCTATGAGCTTGCCATATCTTACCACTGGGATTTTTGCCCATTCCTCCTTGCAAAACTGTTCCGGCTCCTTTAATTTGGATGGTTTGTGCTTGTGGACAGCAATCTTTAAGACTGACCACAGATTGTCTATTGGATTGAGGTCTGGGCTTTGACTAGGCCATTCCAACACATTTACATGTTTCCCCTTAAACCACTCTAGTGTTGCTTTAGAAGTGTGTTTGGGGTCATTGTCCTGCTGGAAGGTGAACCTCCGTCCTAGCCTCAAATCATGCACAGAGTGGTATAGGTTTTGCTCAAGAATATCCCTATATTTAGCACCATACATCTTTCCCTCAACTCTAACCAGTTTCCCAGTCCCAGCTGCTAAAAAATGGAGGGATGGTGTTCTTTGGGTGATGTGATGGGTTAGGTTTGCGCCAGACATAGCGTTTTCTTTGCTGGCCGAAAAGTTCAATTTTTGTTTTATCAGACCGCAGCACCTTCCTCCATACATTTTGGGAGTCTTCCACATGCCTTTTTGCAAACTCAAAACATGCCATTTTGTTTTTTGCTTAAAGTAATGGCTACTCTGCCATAAAGCTCAACTCTATGGAGCGTACGGCTTATTGTCGTCCTATGTACAGATACTCCAGTCTCTGCTTTGGAACTCTGCAGCTCCTCCAGGGTTATCTTAGGTCTCTTCTGTGCTGCCTCTCTGATTAATGCCCTCCTTGCCGGTCCGTGAGTTTTGGTGGGTGGCCGTCTCTTGGCAGGTTTGCTCTTGTGCCATTTTCTTTCAATTTGGTTATGATCGATTTGATGGTGCTCCTGGGGATCAAAGATTTGGATTTTTTTTTTTTTCTGACCTAACCCTGACTTGCACTTCTCAACAACATTGTCCCATACTTGTTTGGAGAGTTCCTTGGTCTTCATGGCACTGTTTATGTAATGACAGATCATGTGACACTTAGATTGCACACAGGTGGACATCATTTCAGTAATTATGTGACTCCTGAAGGTAATTGGTTGCACCAGAGCTTTTTATGGGCTTCATAACAAGGGGGGTGAATACATACGCACATGCCAATTTTCTGTTTTCTATTTCTAAAAAATAGTTTTATGTATATATTTTTCTCATTTCACTTCACCAACTTTGAATTTTATGTCATGGATCAGAACACAATAGTCTGATTAACAAAACATTGACCTTAAGGCTCTAATGTAACAAAATAGGTAAAAAGTCAAGGGGGTGAATACTTTTGCAAGGCACTGTAGGCCTATCTATTCTTTCCTTCCTTACTCTTTAGTCATTTAAATTCCTTTTTTATTATTATTTTTACAACAGAAAACCAATATACATACTAACTAAAAACTCACTGATGGCTTCCATTTTTTGAGAGACTCCTCTTTATTTGCAGGTTTATTTATCTGCGTTTTATAGGGGAACTTTTGCAACTAAAGCCAGTCTGTATCTGTCCACAAAGACAGTTCGATTTGTCATTTTATTTTATTTGCCTAACACCTTAGATTACATCCACTTCAATAATCTACATCAGGGGTCGTCAAAATTAGTTCCTACCACAAACTTTTGATGATCACATTTCCTTACCACCCACCAGTGCTGCAGTAACAGAATTTACCTCTCATTTCTAGTTACATAAATCATATGACCCTAGCTATGTATCGTCCTGTACTTACTAAATAGTATTCCGGTCCTGACTGTTGTACCTGGGCTCTCTCACCAGCTCTCCAACCAGCCAAGCATGGAGCGGTGGGTCTTTGGCACGTGATGTCACTCTGCAGCAATGTCACCTAGCGATGACCACACCTTCCACCATGAAAGCTTGAATTGCTCACTAGTGGGTGGTAGGGACCAGGTTTACTACCACTGCTCTAGATGGACAATGCCTACATAACAGTTAGAGCAGCTCAGTTAGTCTCTTTCTTCTCCAGGCTCCTTCTCGCACTCTAACAAGAGTTCTGCTCCTCTGCCTCACTTTATATATTATGCCCCAGGGACAGGCGCTTTTCAGTGCAGCCTCCCCTCACCTCTCTGGCTATGCTATTGAGCACCCGAGCAGCGGCTTCCATTCATAGGCTGCAGTCTCCTCCAGAGTCCCACTGGCTTACTAACCTCCACAATGCAATCTCCTCTAGCCCTAGGAGGCTTCCCAGGGTGGTGTAGTCACTGTGACAACCTGAAGTAGCTTTTCTTGCTACATCAACTATCTGTTAGGAGAAGCTTTAAAGGACTCATCCAGTAAAATTAAATTTTGGAGAGAATCCTGTATAACTTAAAATAAAAATTGACCCAGCTAGATCAAGAAGGCGTGGCTACCTGATATAAAATTGGGTAAAAAAAATATATATATAACAAACAAAAAATATTTTAAACTTAATTTTCAGCATCATCTTCAAAATATAACAACCCACCCCAGAGGCTGTATAATTTTTAAAATGTCCCAGTGTTCATTAATCTTGTGTTAATAAACCTTTTCATTTAAAATGATTAGGAATACCAAAAAACTAAAAGTAAGCTCTATGTTCTAAGTAACCCTATAGTGTGTTTAACTCAAGTCTTAAAATCATATTACATTCTCGGGGATAAGTAATGCATCTCAGAGGATGCATACCAAAAGATACCTAAACAAAACACACTGATATTTGCAAAATTTCTTCAGGTTTCTGCCCCTTGAAAAATCTAATTGGCTAAAACAAACTATGAATTTTATGCGAAATCACAGGCAGCTATAACATTGTTTCAAATAACTGGGTAGTCCGTTTATGCAGCAAAGCATCGTAGAATGTGTAGTCTTGTTTTCACTGCACAAGGAATCGAGGATGAGCTATGTGGAGTTCTGCATTATGCTGCTGATGGCTTGAAGGTTAGTAAAAAAAGGAGTTAAACATACTTGAAGGCAGTGTTTTGTTGGTTAGTACCAGGTTCCTATGCAAGCAGCTTTTGTGGAAACCAATTTGTTCATACAAAATCGGTGTGTATATAGAATGAATGTTATAAATGTTTCTGATATAAGAAGTATGTGTTAAGATTAGAAAGAGTTAAACACAGGAAAAATTAATTAGATGTACATTACCTTAGTTATTTTTGGTACTCTGATATGCCCTATATGTTGAACTAGAATATTGCCTGTCAAAAAATGACGGCAATGAAATTGTAAGTGAGCTAATGCTGTTTGGTGTATGGTAATGAAATAAATAATACATTAATAAAGTAATATACTTTACCTCTTTTGAAGTAATATATGCAGGAAGCATTGTGTTGAAGAGCTGACAATCTGTTTTCATGTTGCTGCAGCATACAATGTGTGTTTCCAGTGCTGTGGAGCTGCTGTGTAAGTGTCAGTAATGTGTGCAGTGTGTAATGTAAATAGTGTGAGTGCGCGAGGAAAATCCGTTAGCGTAGCTGTGTACTTCTGGATTGTGTAAGTTAGTGTTGTAAAATGGTGCCTAATGTGTGTGGTACGCAGCTGTGGCTGATTTTGCGTCCTTGTTCTTAGACCTCGTCCAGCTTTTTCGGAAAATCCGTAGGTGTTTGGTGGTGTTTTGCGTCTTTAGGGTCCTGCAGCCTCGTTTTCTTCGGTTTATAATGTAAACTCTGAAGTTACACCTCCATTTAAGTCCAAATTACACTTGCAGAGGTCCTGGGTGCCCCCCTTGCGGTGGGTAAGCTTTTTATGTGTATTTATTGTGTTTCTAATGTTTTCAGGTTTGTTAAAGTCATATCTTTGCGAGGTCGTAGTGTTTTTTTTTCTAAGTCCGGCTCGTATCTGTTTCTCGTATTTGTTTGTTGTAAGTCCGTAAATGTTGTGAGGTCCGCAGTTGCGGGCAAGGACCGCCGAAGAGTAACAGTTGCTGGCAAGGAGGGCCTTCGGCGCTCCATGCCAGCAACTGAGGCCCTCGCTTTACCTCTTTTGAAGTAATGCAAGCCTGCAGCGTTAGCAACGAGCCCGCTATGCGAGCCCGCATCGTTAGCAACAAACCGCATGCTCACAACTATATATGTGATTGAGTCTATTTTAAAATGTGAAGGCTGCACACTTCTAAAAGAAGCCACAAGATGTCAGCAGAGTTCTGCTCAAAATGCTGAGAGGGTTGCAATTTGTGTAGTCTGGAGTATTTTTTTCTTGATATATATATATATATATATATATATATATATATATATATATATATATATATATATATAAAAAAAATGGTATAAATAATGCCCACATAACAAAGGGCAGATACTTGTTTACATAAAACCCATAACTTTAATTAGCCACCCATTTTTTTTATGCACATGCTATTGGTTTGAGAAATTAAATCATCAACAGTGTCTACCTGTAGTGATAGAGATCAGAGAAACTGTTTTTTATTTTATTTATTTTTTTATTTCTCTATGACCAATATATTTTATTGTAAATACATGGCATCAGAAAGACAATTTGAAGAACCATTAGTTTAGTCTGTTAAGTATACAAGTCATCACGAGAGACCGTTATGAAAAAATGTGATGCTTTTTGATAAATACAAAAATTTACAGATAACCTACCTCATCTCAAGAGCAACAGCAATTCTGTAAAATTCCACCTCAATGGCACCACATACATTGTTCTCGGTCTCCTTAATTCTATCTTCTAAAATGGTCAACGACTAAATATATATATAAAAAAAAAAAAAAAAAAAAAAGGAGAGCGTTAGAATTTTCATTAAAAACAACTTTTGTTTTAAATATTGAGTCTAATGCAAAATGAACATGCTATATAAACTGCAGCTTCTCTCCAGACAGGAAAAAGCTCCTGAAAAATGTCCCTCAACATTAAGTGGAAGCGATGTATGAAAAGAAGGGATCCAAATGCATTCACAGAATAGAAACTCCCCATGAAAAAAGTTACAAAGAAAAAAAAAATCTAAAGCTGGCAACAAAACTTACCTGCAAAGTATCATTTATATGCTGCACAGTACCATTTGCAATGGCCAAAGCTCCATCAAGCCTTTCACAAAAATTATCCTAAAGAAAGGGGAAAGCCATTTATTATGTATCGAAAAGCATTTTTTCACAAGTTGTAGAAACTGTGATGTCCTTTCAACAAACACAAACTGAAACAATGTAGGTAAGAGGCAAACTTGTTTGGAGCAAAAAATAAAACTTTTTAAACTTGAATTGCCAAATTAGTGGTCAACCCATATGTTTAATTTATTTAGTAAATGATAAGAAATAAAATCTGTATTTAAGGAATATCAATTAAATGTAAGCATATCACTTTTGTATGGTGGTTGACAAAAAGATTCTGCTAAGCCTAATGGCTGTTAATGTCATGTCAGGCCATGTTTACTGAAGCTTTATGAGCAAATTTGAAGGCATTAACTTATGTCTATTATGATCAAAAAAGCACTGGGGAAAGCAAATGCTTTTATAGTCGGAGAACTGAACTATGAGCTGAGAAAGCAGATTGAGAGAATCCATTGCAAAAGATCAAGAGTGCCAGGGGAAGCTATGTGATTATCTATTCAAGATATAAAAATACAGAGTACTTTCTGTAATGACAAGCTGGGGTCAGGGGAGACAACTCAGAAGTTGAAGTCAAGGAAAACGGACTAAAGTCTACTGATAACAAAATACAGCATAATCAAACTGTGTACATTTTTTTTTTTAGCAGTAATGGTTCCATCTACATTGCTTAAGTTCAATAACAGAGAGCTCTGGTTGACAGGTACACAAGCGGACTACCAAAAAGTCTCCATTGGTCTTAATATTGGAGTAATGGTACAAATAAAAAGTTAGGTCAGATGTCTGGCAGTTTGCTTAATCAGGAGGTTTCCAGGAGCATAGGAACTGGACGGGATAGTTGGGGGGAAAATCCCTTCCAGATTATATGAACAGGGGACACACAAAAAAGCTAATTAAACTTAATCATGCATTACCAGATTTGGCAACTAGAGGGCGCCAGCGCTATGGAGGAGCATGTCTTTCCCAGGAAAGGTTTGACCCAAAATTTATAATTACATTTACATAAGTTTGTGTAAATATATATATATATATATATATATATATATATATATATATATATATATATATATATATATATATATATATATATATTATTATTATTTTTTTTTTTTTTTTTTTTCTTAAAAATATTGGAGGTGTGTGGGTGGGTGGTGCTTAGGAGCATTGAGAATTGAAATACAGAAATTAAAAATCGCCCATGCTGCCCCCCCCAGATTATTTTAGGCTACTACACCAATGGAGGTCTCTTTCTAGAAAGGAGAAGTCAAAATAACTTATAAGCTACAGTGGATATAAAATGTCCACACACCCTTTTTGAAATTGCAGCTTCTTGTGATGTAAATCCAGAAATCACACTCAATCATGTCAGAAAGGTTTCCATTTTTAACGTGACCTTGCAACCAACAACTTTCAAGAGAAAAACATATGGTTAGGTAAAACCTACAAAATACCCTGGTTGCCAAAGTGTGCACCCACAGCAAATGTGAAAACTGCATCCACAAAGTATTCATTCTATGGCAGCAGTAAGTTGTTGTGAATAAGACTGTTAACACTTGGATTTTGCAATTGTATCCCACTCTGCCTTACGAAATAGGCCTCTCCTGTGCACAGCCCTCTCTAGGTTATGCCACAGGTCTTTTTATGGAATTGAGGTCTGAGTTCTGGATGGGCCATTTTAAGACTTTGTGTGCCTTGGGTCATTATGTTTGTCAGGGAAAATGCTTGGTCTTCTGACAAAGACCAGCAGGTCTCTGGAGCAAATAATTATCCTAGGTACCTAAACTAGAACCACTGTCCCAGCTGAAGAGAAGCACCCTTTAAAGCATGCTGCTTCCACGACCATGCTTCAAAGTAGACATGTGTTCTTTGGATGATGAGCGGTGTTAAACAGATTTTAGAATTAGGGTCAAGACCGTTAATTTATTGCATATATTTGAAAATGATTCTCCCCCCCCACCCCAATAAAGACAAGGTTCAGTATTATTTTTTATGAAAATGTCATCCGTCTTGCTACCCTACCTCATAGCCCATACATAGGCAGAATACAGGAGAGTGTGGTCTCATCTGAGAAGTGACTCGCACCTGTCAGAAACTCCTGCAGCTGTTTTAGGCTTCTTGGAAGCATCTCTAATTTTTATCCACATCCTGTCAAATTTTGGAGGGTCATCCTTTGAGTACCAATGCCTCTGTTGTGCTACATGTTCTCCACTTATTGAGGACAGTCTTGACAGTGCTAGATTTGATATTCTTTTATACCACACTCCTGATTGGTACATTTCTACATTAAGATCTCCTTGGACATGGTTTGAAATGTGACGGTTTAACCCTGAACAAAACTGCAGCTCCCACTATAAAAAGCATGTAGGTGTCTGACCTCATTAGTATTGATGTCTGGATTTACATCACAAAACAAAAAAACTACAATTCCAGTAAGAACGTGTATACTGTAGCCATTTATTAACATTTGGTCTGTGAAGAAAAACTGACTTGAGGTCCTCATCTCTGATGGAACATAAGCTTAACCTTGTAACTAGCAGAAAGAAATACAATCTGTCCCTTGCAGAAAAAGAAATACATTTATCCCAACTCTCAATGCCATACATAATAATAGACTAAGTCGCAAATACTAAACTAAAATTAACCAAAGGAATATTGGCCTTTTGGACATTGTAAAGAATAATTGTAGCGGAATAGCGGAATAATTGTGGCGGAATAGTGGAACAGAGACAATTATACCTGCTCTATATTCCTTCTGCTGCTCTAACTGCCAAGCAAAAATATTTTCCATGTGCAAGAAATTTCCACTATACCAAAACACTTTTTGAAAGGCCAGAACTTCTTAAACAGAAAAATGTGCTAAATCAAGAGACTACATTCAGATATTACGCAATCAGGAGTAAGGCAGGGGTGTTCAAAAACATCTAAAAAATTTTTTAAAAAAATACACCCACAAACAAAAACAAACTGTCACTAAATGCATTATTTTTTCTTTGTTGAATCTTAAAGAAAGTATTTGAGAATGCTGAGCAGTCTTTTTTTTTTTTTTTTTTTTTTTAACAAAGCTCCTGGAGCAGAAAATATTGCTTTGAATGTATAACTGTACTTGGGGTGTTCTCCTTGTTATACAGTTGTATTGCTGCACAATGGCACAAGTGTCTGCCAATAAGATCTACAGTTGTACATACTCTCTGCTCACAATGCAGTATTTCTTGTGGCACTCCCTCTGTTTTTTACAAAATAAATATTTAGTAAAACTTGTTCAAAACTAACTACTATAGTGTTTAGGACATGCTCTTTCATTGCATGACATTTTTGCATTCCATATTCCTTTGTAAGCAAAGAAAACTTCATATCAACAAGGCAAACATTTTCTAGCAGTTAGGAAGTCCTTCATTGAGATGCATTATACTTTGGAAAATATTTAGGTGCCAGCAGTACAAATTTTAAACTCCTGGAAAATTTCCATACCTGGTGTAAAGTACAGAAATCATAATCTTTCACAAACAAAACTGTGAATGATGTCATAACAACAGACGTACAAGCACACAGGTGTTGTTGGACCCAATGCAAACCTGACTGACCATGCAGATGGATAAGTGGAAAATCTGACTGGTAAAGAAGTGCCTTATTTGGTGTTTGGCAGTACGGTCATGAAAGCTTTAATTAGATTCTACGAAAAAGGGAAGAAGGAACTCTGACCAAGGCAACACAGTATAGTATTTTGGAATATTGCAAAGACTTGATACAGAGCCATATGGTAGGCTATTTCAACCCCGAAATTTGCCCGATGCAGTACAGCGCGTCGTCATCAGGTCGCAGAGAAACGCGCGCCCAGATCTGCGCGCGACCTGAAGAGTGCAGCAGTAACACAGCTTGCAGTATGCTCCCCATCTCATATTTACTGATGACAGGAGTATAATGGGTTCCGATCACATCCATGCGCATCTGTGGGGTTGAGGTAGGGTGTTTGTGTATGGGAACACACTGGTATTTACCACACATTGTATATTATGGACCGGTATAGATGTGGGACTTTAATGAAAGGAAAACTTTTATGAATGGTTTCTGACTGTTTGTAGGGTGATGTATTGTGCGTGTATGTGTTCACTCTTAATACCTCCTGTGGATCTGCCTGTGTGGGAGATGGGGGGGGCACACTGCAGACACAGCTCCCACTTGGTAAGCAGGCCGGAGCGCAGTTGTCGGGAGCGCTCATTTCTCTGTGCCCTGATGACGGCACGCTGTTCTCCAGCATGCAAAGGACGTGCCACCATTGCACATGGTAAAAGGATACTGGAAATTTAGTAAATCTAGATTGATAACTGGCTTTGGGAAGGAAAAATAAGCATGCAATTTATAATCGAAATGGAACAACTATAGGATTATCAGAGATAAAAAGGGATTTAAGAGTGCCTATTGACAACCACCTAAGTAACCATACTTAATACCAAGCAACATCTGCAGGAAAAAATATTAACACACAAAAAGGACCACTTTAGTATACCTACAAAGGCCTCTCCAAATAATAGTTAGGTAGGTTCTGCTCAAAAAAAATAAATAAATCCTTAAATAAAAACCTATACTGTGCATTTAAAACAAGGAATTACTATTATGTAATCATGCCCCAGGCAATATGAGTTCCACCCTCTTAATCGTGTGTTGTCTCTAGAGATCTTCCCCTGCGGGAGTCTCTCACTCCAAACAGGTTGTTGTAGTATGATAGTGTGAGGTGACTGGTATGTAATACTACTGCCTGCTACCAATGTGTGTTTTAAAGTGGTCTTATCCTGGTCAACTCCCACTCCAGAGGCAATACATCAGTCAGAAGGTGAAGATATTCAAAGCTTCTGCATCGTGGGCAATGATTAAAAAAAAAAAAAAAGGAATTGCTTGTATAAATGCACAGTAAAAGTTTAATCAAGATTTTTTTCTTATCAAGCAATAGGGTCATTCCACGTCAATTCAAAGAGGTCACGTCACACTCGGATTTTGATGAAACTTGATGTACACCATTCCCTTATGGTTGAAAGAAACCAGCTTACATTTTTTCCCTCTCTCTCAAACAGTTTTAATTTTCATTAAATCTGCGTTGTCTGTTCCCCTTGAGATCCTTGGCACAAGATACCCTTGCGTACATTTTATTTTTTTCTCCATAACCAATGATCAGATCTCTTTGAAATTTTACACCGAGCTCAATTAAATAAAGATTTCAGTAAAAAATAAAATAATAAAAAACCTGAATTTTCAGCGTGTTGGCATGATGGAACAAAAATGTTTTGATGTTGAAAATTATTGCAAAGACAAGCTCTTTCTTGACAAAGAATTAAATGTATGGGTTTTTATACCTTGTAATGAAAATGTTACTTTTTTTGGACATCGTGGAAAAAAAAATTGCTACTGGGTAGCCATTTTGTACAACTTTCCTACAATCCGTATCGGTTTCATTATTTTTTTCTATTACAACGTTTTTCATCTTAAAATGTAACATAATATTGGTTAGTATAGTTTTCTTTCGAAGGTGCAAACTTGTTTTTAGATTTGGGGTATTTCAAATTAAGAAAATAGTGAATTTAAATTGTTATTTTTTATTGGTCAGGAACTTTAAATGCTGACAAGGTAATAAGACCTAGCAATAAAAAGATTAAAGCAATTTAAAATTATGCATTTTATTCAATTATGCAACATTACATGAGCCACAATTTGTTTTTCAGAATATTATTGCATACAAAGACATGTCTATTTTACAAAAGAAAAACAAAAAACAAAAAGAATGATGTTTGCGTGCAATTGTGAAATAATGGATGCATGGAGACTTTTTACCATTTATGTTAAATATATTGAGGCGTAATTCCCAATGAGGCAGTTTTATGACAGCGGATACATTAATAACAATAAGGACAATAATTAAATTACCACAGACTATGCTATGATCACAATGGATTACCTTACAAGTTCAATGGTGCTCAGTTTCTTTGCTGTAGCCTTAGTATCACCCCCCATCAACGCCATACGCTCATTGGGAAAGAAGTATCTTCTGACAGTTATTGTCTGTGGAGGTTGTGCAATACCAAGCATATGAGGAAATGGTATTGTGCAAGAATTGTCCTGGTGAAGAAATTTCACAAAAGCATCTCCCTCCTCTTAATTAATCTCCAATATCATTCCAAAATACCACAAAGCAACAAAACATCCAGGATACAGATCATCAGCAGTCACAGGAGGGAAGGGTTATTTATCAATGATCATTCTTCTTGCTTCAATTGTGCCTGTTGTGGCACAGTTGTGGATCTTTGCGTAACGTTTGCAGTGTACAAAAAAAATATAATACACTCACACACCGCACAGGGGGAGACACAGGAAGCCTGGGAGTGAGGTTTCAAGCGAATTACACCCATATTTGGCATTTCTCGTCACTCCAAAAAAAAAAAAAAAAATCGCCTAAGCGAGGAAAAAAATGGCGAACAAAGAACACTAATTTTCAGGAACTGCATAAAAACGAGGCTCAGCAACGCAGAGCTTGCAAAACTTACAAAATATACAATGCTTAAGACTAACACGAACGACAACGCAAACATTCAGCACACACACACAGAGAAGAAAGACACAGGGGGGAGATGCTGGAAAGAGACAATTGTCATTCCCAAGCACTAAACTTGCAGGTTAAGGAACCATGCAATAAGCCCCGTACAGTAGGCGAGAGAAAAGGCTCGCAATGAGCGCCAAAGGCGCTCATTACGAGCCATGCGATCTGCGCCTTTGGAGCGCATTACAGGGCTCACGATGAACACTGCGAGCAGGAGAGGCTTGCAATGAGCACTGAAGGTGATCAACGCAAAGTAGGAAACTTGTAGTACAAATTGTGTGGCAAACAGCATTGCAGTTTTAATCCTGTCATTTTTGATTGGCAAGTTCCTAGTTTGTATATAATTCTCAATTTTTTGGAATATTTTTCTTGCTAGGTCTTATTTCCTTATATGCCAGAATTTAATGTTCTACTGATAGTACATTCTTTTTTTCTTTCTTTTCTTTTTTACTCCCAATAGCCAAATTTTCTTAACTTCAAATATCCCAAAATTAAAACAAGTCTGCACTTTCCAAAAATACTATAATAAATCAATATTATGCTACATTTTAAGTTGAACAACTTTGTTTCATTATTTTTTTCTATTACAGCTACGAATTGTAGGAAAGTTGTACAAAATGGCTATTTTTTCCCTATGATGTCCCAAAAATTTTTTTTTTTTCGTTACAAGGAATAAAAAACCCTCAAATGTAATTCCTTGTCAAGAAAGAGCATGTCTTTGCAATAATTTTCAACATCAAAACATTTTGGTTCCATCGTGACCACACGCTTAAAATTCAGGTTTTCTAAACCTAGTTTTTCGACGAAAAAAAAAAAACCTACACTACAAGTACATTTATACATTTCCTTAGGCATTTATAAAAATGTTTGAATGCTGGTGTAAAATTTCAAAGATCCGATCATTGGATATGGAGAAAAAAAAAAAATGTACGCAAGGGCATCTTGTGCCGAGAGTCTCAAGAGGAACAGACAATGCAGATTTAATGAAACATTGAAGTGCTATAAAATTAAAACCGTTTGAGATAGAGGGAAAAAATTAAAGGTGTTTCTTTCAACCCATAAGGGAAGGGTGTACACCAAATGTCATCAAATTCTGAGTCGGAGGGTGACGAAACCCTTGTTTTTTTGCGTTGATTTGATGTGGAATGACCTAATACCTAACTATTCTTTGGAGATGCCGTTATAAAACCACTAAAGGGGAGAAAATACAATTCTGTCACTATATACATATCGCTAGCATGCCCTCTGTGAAGATCCCAGATAGGGGCGATATTCAGCTCCAACACTTCCTGCCTCAGCGCTACAGGAACCCCCCTCTTACAGCTGGCCAACTTCTCAGAAGGAATGGGCCTCTCGGTGACCGGCAATCATATCAGGATCAATAGCATATCAGGAACACAGGTTCAGCATAGCAAAGTGATTTCTAACATAGCAAAATAATAAACGCCTTCCCTCTTAAAGAAATTACACAATTCCCTGCGTATTCCGGAAAGCGTGGACTCTCTCACAGCATTTGAAAAACAGCAACTATCCAAAGGGATTTCTCTACAGTTACATCGTGGTGGGCCAAACACATTCAAATCCCACGCTGCCTGATGACGGGCCAGTCAGGGGACAGGAAAAACTATGGGCTTGGCCTGACCAGCTTGGGGGGTGGATCACTGGGCGACACACAGAGAATCAGAGCGGCAAACAGAAACAAAGGGCCTGTAATTACCACAATGTCCTGCAGTGACGTCTTGTGGACAAGTAATGAAATTACATGTCTTTTCTACTCTATATGGCACGGGATGGTTTATTCTATACAACAATCCTTTAAAACATGACAATATATTAGTTAAGGGCAAACCGATCTTCACACCCTCTTTTAGAATGTGGAGTACCACTTGGGGAACCACTTCAAAACAAAACATCATTGTAGGGCTGGAAAAGATACAGAGAAGTACAATTAATAAGGGGAATGGAGGGAAGTTATTTTCCTTAGAAAATAGCACCTAAGACTGGATATGATGTCCTTATATAAATACATCCAGGATCAGTAGAAGGCTTTATCAGTGGAACTTTTTGTGCCAAGAGGTTTTCACCCAACAAGAGGTCATCCCTCGAGGTTAGAAGAAAGAAAAAAAAAAAAGAGAATCTCCACAGTAAGGACAGAGTGTGAAATAAAGAATGTTAACAAAAGGGATTTGATATATTTTTGAATAAAGAGGGCATGCAGGGTTATGTTGGATAACTAGAGGAGGGGAGTTGATGATCCAGATCTTGATAATCAGATTACCAATATTTGGGGTCAGGAAGGAATGCCCACTTTTAAGACAGATAGCAATAATAATGGTTTCCCCTTTCTCTGTATCAATTAAAAAAAAAAAGGTACATGGAATGTTTCTGGATTACAATAAATACAATAAAAAGGTTATATACCTATGTATCAGTTTACTTTTATGTAGTTTATTTTACCTATTTGGGTCTGCCCTCTGTAGTTCGTGAATATTCAGGCTGTGATGTGCAGCATTTCAAATTAGCCTGCCAGTGACCCCTCTCAAGGAGCAGGTTGTTGAATGTTGCCATTGATTTGTTACCATGAGACATCTTCACAGTAAGGGTGGTTAATCTGTGGAATTCTCTACCAGAGGAGGTGGTGACAGCGGATTCGATAGATAATTTTAAAAGGGGACTGGATTTATTTCTAATTAAAAAGGGAATTCAGGGTTATCATGGATAATTAGAGAGGCAGTATTGATCCAGGGAGAAGTCCGGTCGTCGGTGTCTGAGATCAGGAGGGAATTTTTTTTTTTTTTTATACAATTATTAATCCGCATATTGCAGATCAGAGAAGATCTTAAAAGGTTGAACTTGATGGACTGAAAGTCTTTTTTCAACCTTAAATACTATGTAACTATGTAAGTGGAGGGCCCTGTCTTTAAGCATAAAACCTAGCATGTATAGTGCTTCCCCAAAAGCATGTTGCAAGATTAGGGCTTGCAGACTTGCAATCTAAAGTGTGCGGATGTGGTAGATATTAAGGATGGAGGTGATAAGCTTCTATGAACATATGAGTTTTTACTGAGGTTTTGAAGGTCTTGAGGCAGGGAGATAATCTAGTGGAAGGAAGCAAGGAGCTCCACAGAGTAGGGGCAGCACAAGAAAAGTCCTGAAGGCAGGAGTGAGAGCCGGTGATAAGAGAGGAGGAAAGATGAAGGTCGTTAGCAGAATGAAGAGGGCGGGTGAAGGAGTTGTATCTTGTGCAAGACAGTGATGTATTTTAGGGATATATTTTAGGTGAAAAAGACAAGACTTTATTACTGATTTTATATAAAAAATAAAGAGGGCAGGGTCCAGTAGAACCCCAAGAAAATGGGTCTGTGAGGTGGGAGTAATGATGCTATTGTCAACAGTGAGAGATATTTGAGGAGTGGAAGCTGTAGAAGATGGAGGGAAGATTAGGAGTTCAGTCTTTGTCATGTTGAGTTTGAGATGGTGGGCAGACATCTAGGAGGATATACTTGAGAGGCAGTTGGAGTCACGTGCTAGAAGATAGGAGGATATGTCAATATGTCAGAAATGATCATTAAAATCCAAAAGAGTACCAAATGAGGATGTATAGATTGAGAAGAGGAGGAGGACTAGTACTGAACCCTGAGGTACGCAACAAACAGAGGACGAGGTGAAGAAGTAGTGCCAGTGAAGGAGACACTAAATGTTCAATCTTGTAGCTATGATAAACTATGAGAGCGAAGTATCACGGATGACGAGAGAGCGGTCAACTGTGTCAAAGGCAGACTAGAAGTCTTTTTTTTGGGGGGGGGGGGGGGGGTTAACTTTTACTATGGAATAGAACTACACTATATAGGCATACATTTACTACATTTCTAGTATCCTTTACTATAGCAGGACTCTTCCACATTCATAAGCAATTTTCAGCACCACTGACTAATTAAATGCCACTAGTCTGTACCTCCGCAAAAGAAAGTCTTTTTAAAGAGATATGTAAATTAGCTGGATTATGAATGCACCTGATAGAGGAGAATTTATAGAGTCTGGAAAAAAAAATCTGCATGAAAAAATACTGTTAAATATAGTTAAACTGTTTGCAAAAGGAAGAAAATCTTTAAACTTCAGGCTAAGGGTTTTCTCTCACCGTTGACACCCCCAGAAATTCCCAGTGATAATTAGCATATTTTATACTTTGTTTCTTTTTTTGCCTGGGGATTTACAGACATGATCATTTATTGCCTGAAGTCTGCCCTACTGTGGGAAGTCACATGATGTCAGACACTTTCCTTTAGTGTAATTTTCTTCCTTTAGTGAATATGTAAAGCTGAGATATAATGTATTGTGCTCTGCAGTGAGCACTGTCTAATGCGGTGTTATTTCCTGTGTTATGTCTGTGAGCTCTATGTAATCCTATGATAGCCTTTCTGTAGCTATGTCTGAGTATTGTCTAATGCAATGTTATTTCTATAGTTCTGCCTGAGTATTGTGTAATGAATGCTGTGTTAAAATTTCAAATAGCCGTCTGTGAGACTATTGTATAATTTATATTTTTAGAGTCTTTGACCATCTCAGCTTATAAAAAGGTTAGTGATACATTTTGATTTAATGTGACAGTCAAAGTATGTTTATATGTGTTCAACTTTTCTTGCTTTATCATGGTTTTGTCTAAGCATAAGCTTAGAGATTTATGTGTGTTTATTCAGGTCAGACCTAACTACACTGCTTATCAAGCCCTCCCCAACTCTCTTTTGCCATCTAGTGTCACAGCTGCTTGCTGACTGTCTAAAAAGCGAGCATGTGCTGCATAATGGATATCCTATTAAAAATTAGATACCTTTTATGCAATCACAGTTGCTGCGAGTGTCTAAATCACATATTTTATTATATTGCAAAAAACGGTTTGCATGTTTTCATGCAAACATTTTTTTCCTAGGTGGGTTATGGTGCATTCTACAGGATGCATTCGTAACCCAACTAACTTACATATACCTTTAAAGATACATCCAGTCCTCAATCTATATGGAACCTAAAAAGAACACATCACATATAATAGTTGTCAAACTGCGAGACGTTGTCACGCTTTGCGAGGTGCGTAGGACTTGGCCGATGAGCTCCAAAGGCGCTCATTGCTGCAAGGAGAGCGATTAAACCGCAGCACTTAGCCGCTGTGAAAAATCATCACAGACAGCATGGGGCAACAGCCAGCACGTCTGAGTGAGGTGGAACGCAAATTTAACTTGATTTAGACGATTTTCGAGTAAGCGAAGAAAAAAAAATGGCCCCCAGAAAAAATGAAAAACGTGGCTACACGACCCGGACCGTGCAAAACACTGCAAACCGCGTAGCACTTTACGCATCACACTACGACCTACAAAATACACTATAACAAAAGCCGGAAAATGCTCACGAGACGCGTATTACATTAACAACATTACGACTATACAATGCAGCTTTACACAATAAACCAACGGCTTTACCCGACGCACGCAGCCTATTTGCAGTTCAAACATTCATTACACTTTATAAGCAGGGCACTAACACGCACAATGTATATTCTATGCAGACGCAGAATACAAACAGATTGTTAGCTCTTCAGCCTATTGCTCGCTGCATATATCAATTACAAATAATTAAACTATATTAATTGCATAAATAATTACTTAACTACATATATATATATATATATATATATATATATAAATAAATAAATAAATAATTGCAAAGGCTCGCAATGAGCGCCGAAGGTGCTCATTGCGAGGCATGCGATGAGCGCCAAAGGCGCTCAGCACAAGCCTCGCAATGAACGCCAAAGGTCCTCACAGTACAAAACGGTTTCAATTATGTCTCAAACAGCTTTCCCATGGCTTACAAATTTTACTAATTTTTGACAGGCAAGTCGCTAGTATTTTATAATGTTTGAGATTCTCTAGCGATCGTATAATAGCTGTATTTATGCACAGTATTGTAGTAAGAAAAAGTTTTGGATATATATCCAGAAGATGAGAATGAACCATATATAGTTGATTTAAATTGCATGCCTCCTATAATATTTCATATGCCTCACACCCTTCTCCTGTCTTCTATCTGTTTTAGGAATAAAGCAGTACAGAATCTGCTGGCAATCTACAAATAAAATATAACATCCTATATCTGTCATATTGGGTCATAGTAAAATCGGATGATGTCTACATTACTTGAAGGAGGGTGACCTGTGTTAAAGAAACTGCATGTCATACACTTGTTTTACTTTCAAGAGGTAAAGAACCACAGAAAGTGTGAAATAGCAAAAACAAAAGGCCAAGGTCTCATCATAAGAATATCCAAAGCATATTTCAATGTTCGAAGCACAACAGGTCTATATTGTATAGAAGTAACCAGACAAATTACAGCAGGAAAACCTACCATAGTTACGAGTCCATGTTTGGGCAGTTAGTCCAGAAGAGGTGGAGAAAGCTTGAGCTTCCTAAACCTACTACTATCTCAAAAAACTGTATGTTCATAAAGCATGGCACAGCAGGAGAGCCTCTGTGTTCCCGTCTTATCAGGGCTTGACAAATACTGAGAGCCAGGGAGCCTCTGCTCTTAAATTTGTATTGCTGGCTCTTATCTTTTTATTTCCAAACATATATTTCTATATAAAATCCACGGTCAGGCTCCTTACAAATGTTCAGCTGACTCCTCACTAGCCTAGTTGGGTTTTAAGTTTCAAATAAAATTGTCAAACATTGTGCTATATCATGCCGGTTCATTCGTACAATTGTACTAACTGAAATTACTTTGTCATTTTTGTTTCTAAAGGAAGGTATCATTTAGTTTTAGATTCTGTGAATGAACATTAAATACATTTTTGTATGCAAAAATACTAAAACTTCATGGTAACCAACTGGATATGCAGAGAGGTTACTATCGCCTATAAATCTCATATATATGAAGTTTACCTGAACAGCACCAGATACAACTTTGTTGGAATCCGTCTCATCATGTGAACTGTTACTTTCTGGTGCTAAAAAAAAAAAAAAAAAAAAAAAGACATGAAAATGCTTAAGTTTATAAATGACAGATGTCAGTCAGTACCAGCAAATCCACCTTCTTCTGTCATAGTGGTTTTCCTTTATTTCTGACTAATTTATTGTTTCTGGTTCATTTTTTTTTTTCTGCCGAAGCAAATACATACCACTTGCAACATGCTGAATGTGCGTCTTATCAGAATTTTCCTCTGGCATGTCCATTTGTTCCCTGTATAATATAAAGAATAATAATTTAAGGTTAGTTGTATATTTTTTGATGAAGCAAAAGATTAACAGTCTCACTAGGTTTTGCTAATAGACCCAGGAAACATTTTATTATAGAAAATAAAAACAACGTTTTGATTAAAACAAATGGTGGCTTAGACAGAAGGTCATACTCCTGGTACTGCTGCTACTATTAACTCATGCTTGAATAATTATTGGTTTGCTACAACAATGAATTTAATTCTGCTATAACTTGGTGGTCACTTTTTGTTTGTAAACATGGTATATTTTCCCAATCCCAGTGGGCTCTTATCTTGTCCTTTAAAATCGCTAAAATTACTTTCCCACAATGCAATTTTAGTGCAGTTGTGGCATTTATTTTATTATTCAGCATCTTACTACATACATGTCTAAAGTGAAGACAGTAGATAAGGGATCAATATAATTTCCTTACCATTGTCGAGGACTGCAGTCTTCATATTTTATTTCTCTTGCATCTGATACCACATCCACATCAAATGTGCCGACACCAATGTCCATGTGGCTAGAATCAAAAAAATACAGCAACTTTGCATATCATATTGTTGACAGCACTTAAATGTCACCTACCACATAACTATGTAGACCTTTGCTGCCATATCACAGATTTGAAAATAAAAAACACACTAAATATATATATATATATATATATATACATATATACACACACACATATATATATATATATATACATATATACACACACACATATATACATATATACACACACACATATATATATATATATATATATATATATATATATATATATATATATATATATATATATATACACACATACACTAGCGAATTGCCCGTCAAAAAATGACGGCAATGAAATTGTAAGGTAGCTAATGCTGTTTGGTGTATAATAATGAAAGATCTAATACATTAATAAATGAATATCTAATGCTGTTTGGTGTGTAATAATGAAATATATAATACATTAATAAATGAATATACTTTACCTATTTTGAAGCATTGTGTTGAAGAGCTGTCAATGTGTTTTGATGTTGCTGCAGCATTAGTGGTGTATAGCTGCTGTGTAAGCGTGATGAATGTGTGCAGTGTAATACTGTGCGTGCGCAAAACCGAAACCGTTAGCGTAGTGGTGTACTTCCGCATTGGCGTAAAATGGCTGGTTATCTGTGGTATGCATCTTTGCGGATTATCCGTCTGTGTTTTTAGAGTTTCGTGTGGTGTTTTGCGAGTGCGTTGTGGTGTTTTACGTGTTTAGAGTTCTGTAGCCTCGTTTTCATTTTGTTCGTCGGCCATTTTTTCTCTCGCTTAGCGATTTTATTAGTGTCTAAAGTGTTTTATTTTTATTTAAATGAAGGTGTAACTTGGTTTTTTGAGGTGCTGGATGGTTCCTCTTGCTGTTGGTAAGCTTTTTATGTATGTGCTGTGTGTATGTATTGTGTTTTGAATTTTGTAATGTTCGCGAGTTGCGTCCAAGTGTTGCGAGGCCGTAATGTGTGTTAACGTGTGTCGTATGTTGTTTGCGTTGCTCGTAAAATTTAGCGAGTGTTGTAATTGGTGTGTCGTGTTGTTTGCGTTGCGACGTGAGCGCGCCAGCAACTGCGGCCAGGAGCAGTGCCCTCGCTTTGCAAGCCCGCAAGCGTTAGCAGCAACTCGCATGCTCACAACTATATGAGAGAGAAAGAGAAAGAGAGAGAGAAATTCTCACAAAAGTAAGTACACCCCTCACATTTTATATATAATATATATCTTTTCATGTGACAACACTGAGGAAATGAAACTGCTACAATGTAAAGTAGTAAGTCTGCATCATGAATAACCGTGTAAATTTGCTGTAACCTCAAAACGCAAACACACAGCCATTAATATCTAAACCATTGGCAACAAAACGGAGTACATCCCTAAGTGAGACTCAGGGTTACAAGATCGCTGAAAAAAAGATTTGTTGCTCTACATAAAGATGGCCTAGGCTTTAAGAAGATTGCCAAGACCCTGAAGCTGCAGGACGGTGGACAAGACCATACAGTGCTTTCACAGGACAGTTTCCACTCAGAACAGGCCTCGCCATGGTCGATCAAAGAAGTTGAGTGCACATGCTCAGCGTCATATCCAGAGGTTGTCCGGGAAATAGACGTATGATTGCTGCCAGCATTGCTGCAGAGGTTTAAGGGGTGGGGGTTCAGCCTGTCAGTGTTCAGACCGTACGCCGCACACTACATCAAATTGGTCTGCATGTCATCCCAAAAGAAATCCTCTTCTAAAGAAAGCCCGCAAACAGTTTGCTGAAGACAAGAAGACCAAGGACATGGATTACTGGTACCATGTCCTGTGGTCTGATGAGCCCAAGATAAACTTATTTGGTTCAGATGGTGTGAAGCGATTGTGGCGGCCACCAGGTGAGGAGTACAAAGACAAGTGTGTCTTGCCTACAGTCAAGCATGGTGGTGGGAGTGTCATGGTCTGGGCCTGCATGAGTGCTGCTGGCAATGGGGAGCTACAGTTCATTGAGGGAATCATGAATTCCAACATGGAGACTGGGCCGCAGGGCAGTATTCCAACATAACAACCCCAAACACACCTCCAAGACGACCACGGCCTTTCTAAAGAAGCTGAAGGTAAAGGTGATGGACTGGCCAAGCATGTCTCCAGACCTAAACCCTATTGAGCATCTGTGAAGCATCCTCAATTGTAAGATGGGGGAGTGCAAGGTCTCTAACATCAACCAGCTCCGTGATGTCATCATGGGGAAGTGGAAGAGGACTCCAGTGGCAACCTGTGAAGCTCTGGTGAACTCCATGCCCATGAGGGTTAAGGCAGTGGCTGGAGAATAATGGTGGCCACATAAAATATTGATACTTTGGGCCCAATTTGGACATTTCCACTTAGGGGTGTACCTACTTTTGTTGCCAACGGTTTACACATTAATGGCTGTGTGTGGAGTTATTTTAAGGGGACAGCAAATTTACACTGTTATACAGGCTGTACATTTATTTCTTTACAATTTCTTCTGTGTTGTCACATAAAAAGATAAAATATTTACAAAAATGTATTGGTTCTAAACAAGACTGGCCGCAATTAAAAATAGGCGTGGGTAAGCAGTGGGGTATAATATTCTAGGATGTAATGGATGTCCCTTAATCATAGACTAGAGATGCCTGGTTTGTAAAAAATGGATTAGATAGTTGTATTGATCGTCAGAGGCTTTTCACTAAATTATTATATACAAGCCTATATTCCACAATAACTTCCTTTGTCCAAACACCAGAAAAACTGATATCAGTAGCAGAAGGCATAGGAACTCAAAGTTTACATTCTACCTGGATTTAGATGCACCAATTTCTAGCTAGATGCCCTAAGATATAGATAGTATACAGCCTGGTAGATTGGTGAGAGATGCACACAAGTGTCCAGGTGATCCTGGGATTTGTGGCAGGAGCCTAGCACTGAAATACCCCTCCAACCCTCACTGTCCGCATTCTACGTTGGCTGCCGTGCATTTAGGTCTCCTGTCACCTCCGGTGAGTCTCCCCATGCTCTAGCCACCCTCTGCCCATCCCTGCTGCTGCCCGCCTTCCCTCTCCTCTTTCCTTTTGTGTTGCACCCGTTTCCTCTTTCCCATTGCCTCCTCTCCCCTTCCCTCCCTTTGTTCGCCTTGCCTCCTCTCACCTCCGTGGCCTCCTCCCTGCACCTGTTCCCAACCTCCCCTGTCTTTGGGTTCCTCTCTCTTCCAACGCTCCGGTAGCCATTGCCCTGCTCTCCCTGGACTACCCGACGTTTCCTTAGTGAGCTGATCACAAGCTACTGCTGCCGCATACGTCTGGCTAGACGCTTCAAGTCTGTTATGCGCAGCTGCAGCCGGCTCTTAAAAGCAGCAATACCCCAATTTTTTATACATTTTTTTAGTGCTAGAAATGTCTGCACAATCATACTGACACACTCCCTTCACTCCCCAATCTTAACTTTTAATAAAAGTTAGGTCCCAATTTCTGTTAAACATTTTATAAGTCATGCTCATGTTACATTGCCTCCTCACTCGCCCACCAACTCCCCACTTCTAATTCATACCCTCTATCCTCCTGTCTATTGTCTCTGACACCCCATAGTTGTCTTAAAATACGCCATCCCACATTACACCAACCCAGTCCGCCGCACCTCACCACCGAGGTCACTCAGTCCATGCCTTGTTCCACTCCTGAGTACAGCATACGTCCCCCATAGGAACCTTGACCCGTCCATTAACCAATAGCAGATACCAGCCCACTATATCATGACACATAGAACCACGCTTCCCGTAGAAGCCTGATTCTCTCCCGACCGTCCTCCCTTTTCTAACACACCTTTTTCATACACACAGGCCGGCGAGCCATCCACCCATCTCATTTAATTCCTGCTAATCTGAGAAGGGACATCCTGGATGGCAAGGATATAAAATGTAGTTTCCTTACTCATACCATCTAACAAAAAGGTGTTGAAAATCAAAACCCTTTTGCAAGGTGAAGTATCAGTCACCAAAAACACCAGGTTGAATAGAAAACTGTCACAGAGTTTGTGCTCTCATTTAGCAACTACAGGAACATTTTATGTTTAGCGTTCCCCAATAGACGCCAAGTTTTGGACGAATGCCTCTACCTAATCATAGATCTCGCCAACAAATATGGCGGCCATCATTTCTATGAATACGACCGTTCATTGGCGGCCAAAGAAAGCAGCGGCGCTGGCTCAATTTAATTTCACCCTCAATTGAGCAGTTTTAGATCAGGAATTGCTCTGTAGGCATTTTTGCGGGCATCAAGACCCCTCTCTGCTACCACTGTCAGTCACCCCAAAATGCCTCCAATTTTCGCTCTAACGTGCCACTACCCAGTACCTCGGGCCTTTCACCTCCTCTCCAAAATCAGACCTCAAAGAAACCTTCAAACAGTTGCCATTATAACCTTAACTGTGGCACATCCACAGTATCAAGTGGTGTCATTCCTACTTTTTTGCATCAAGGCTGACCTTTTTGATCCAAGATTTCTGACCTTTTGCCCAGAGTTTACGGTGGATCTTCATTTACGTTAAACTGTACCAGATAGTAATCCATTACTTTTACGATTTTCTTTACATTGAGCCTCCACTCCGTACCCTATCTAGCCCTGAAAAGCAGTTGAGCTGTTCACCGATCTGTGGATACCAATCGATCCAGATAAGAATTTAGGGCCTGCTCACTCAATTGAGTTTCTAGGGATCAATTTAGATTCATCTCACATGAAAGCTAGTCTGCCAGACAACAAAGTTAGAAATAATTAAAACTTTAATTTCCACATGATCAGTCCAAAAGAATTATCCTTAAGGAGCTGCAAAGTCTATTAGGAAATCTCTATGTCTCCATCTTGCCCCATGGGCAGCCATTCACCAGCAATCTCCAAACACGTTGAAGCCCGTCATCCATTTATCCTTAACAGACAATCACTAGCTGACCTTCACTTGGGGTTCAAATACTTATTGCAATCGAATGGTAGATCCCTGTTCCTCACAACTCCTTCGTACTCACCTCAAATCTTTGTCGCAAACTACCCTCAATACTACACCGTAGTATTTGAAGCACAAATAATCTCATCTCCTTGGCCTGCACCCTATCAGACACACATACCAGCTAGAGAAATCATCCCTACGCTCATAGCTACTAGCACTTGGGGTTATCATAACAGATTATCCTCATACCCACAGCACCATATCCAAAATGACGCCTCCACAATGTCTCTTATACGAGAATTGGCGTACCTCTTACGGATCAATCAATGCCAGCTGTTGCCTTACCTTCATCAAAATATTCCACCAACGTCCCATCTCTCTCCACAGGACATTGGGACCCAACCTATGGACCTCAGTTTGTTCTCCCCCGCTTCACCTGCCTCAGGCACTGACTTGAGCCACCTCCTGCTCTCCACGCAAAACACAATGTTTGAGGGACTATCATCCAACATGAAGCATACCTATGACAGGGCCTGGAAAATATTTTATGTTTTTGTAGCAAACTACAAAATAAAATTCCCTTTGTCACAGTGGGCTGCGAGTGCTATGATGGCAGAGTGTGGTAAAGGTCTTCACCTACATCCCAACACTATAAAATCCTACATGTCAGAAATCCAAATTTTATCTCACCGCCCACCATTCCACTGACAGACCCCTCCTCTCCTGCCATGAAATCATTCTTCAGAGGCCTGGCTTTCCGCACTTCCCCTTCTAAGCCCAAACATCAGCCACTATAGTCCCATTTTTAAGCAACTTTAACTTCTGTCACGCCACTTCTTCAACCATAACAACCTCCCAAAACAACCCCCGTTATATCACCAAGACAGAACGCTATTTCCTGACCTTTTTTTTTTTCTCACCGTCCATACCACCAAAACCAGGAATCAACTAATCACTATTACTTCTCACAGAATGCCTTTGCTTTACAAATTATACTCCATATCCCATTCAAAAAACCAAACAAGCATTCAAAAACCCAGCTAATTAATTTCAAGCCCTCCACTTTTGTTATTTTTGCCCCCTAAACAGGCTAACAGGGGGCCAGGTAGCAAAAGCCAACACATCACCTACTGATCCAGACACAAAAGGCTTTATTCACAATTGCATGAGAGAGCCAACTTCCATGTACAATCAATACATTACTCGGGCATAAACCCACTCTATATTAAAAACATAAAAAGTCACTGGTCTTGGGTATATGTCCAGTACATATAAAAGATACTACAAATAATGGCTGCCTGCTATAGGCAGTAACCACTATTCGTACATGTGGATAGCTGCCCAATTGGGAAGCTCATAGCTGGAAAAGCACTAAAGAACAGACGCCTATCGTATAGCCTTAAATTCAGATTTTTAGTCACTCATTCATGCACAAAAAATTCCATAGTGAGTCTTATTTAGGTAACTTTTAAAAAGATTAACACACTGTCAATGTTTGCCATACAAAGTTTAGACTGTGACTTGCTGGGAGTTTACCTTTAACAATGGTGTTACCGTTTCCATTTCTTAGTATCGGTCAATGTACTGTGTATGGTCATACAATGGGGTATACATAAGTTTGCATTTTTTACTTTTGTCTAATAGAACATATACTGCTTATATCAGACACACACATTACATGGATTCATTCTATACACATACCGACACATTTAACATTTGTTTTCCACACCCCCAGAGCTGCTTACAAAGGCACATTGTTCCTACCAATAGAAAAACTGCATTTGGGTACATTTATAACCCAATACAAACTTTCAAGCCAACAGCGGCACAATGCAGAGATCCACAGAGCAATGTCTGGGCTCCTCCGGGCTTCCCTGTCCAGGGGACTACACATTCTGTGAACTGCTATCACCGATTGAAACAACGTATCAGCTGCCTGTGATTGTTACCTCTGGAAATCAACTGCTTGCAAACTCAAGAGATTTAGCAAACTTTAAGGTAAGTTTAATAAATGTTTATTTTGGTATATTTTCATGCAAAATATTGTTTATACATTGCTGTTCTCTATCAGATGCACTCATAATTCCTGAAAATTAAATATTCCTTTGTATGAAAAAAAATCCCAAAATAAACATCAATAAACTAAATAAAATAATAATAATAAAAAAAAAACATGCTACAGAGTCACAAGCACTACCACCACACAGCAACCTCTGAAAACCCCATAATCATCCCAACAGGGGCCTGCTACAGTGAGGGAGTACATGCTTCAGTGGATGCGTCTCAAATAATTATTTTGAAGAAGACGAAGCCTAAAAAGTTGATTAGGTACCACCCAGAAAGAAATGTCTTCCCATCAAGGATTTTTTTTAACTCTTAATGAGGCTTGACATCTCCACTTGCACAGAAAAATTACTAGTCCACTTACAGCCTTGTTGAAACAGCTAATAAGTGTATGCTTGCAGCCAAACTTTCTTTTTTCAAATCAATGTAGAAAAGACCTCTCATTTAAGGAGGTCAGCCTCATCCAGAATGAAGGAGGAGTCGTAGGATTAAGCAGACAGCTGACATATACATTTTGCAAACAATTAATGCCCAGTTCAAAATCTTTTATCTAATGCGAATGTTTAAACATGTATAAAATGTGCCCAAAATCTGCAATAAAGAAGAGCAAAGATTAAGATATTATGCATCCAAGTTATAGTCTTGATCCCTAAGGATCATCTTCAAATTATTTATATTAAATAACTACAAAGGTCTGGTCTCTGAGGACCCACAGAATGCCCTGTACCTTAATTCACACTCCCCCAGTGGCAAGGAAGAGCTGGCATCCCAACAGTGGTCATTGTCAGAGTAAGGCAGTGTTTGTCAGGTAGACAGTGTAAATGTTCCCCCTCGAGTGCTACACATTTAGGGGGACGTTTGTCAGCAAAGCTCAACAAACACCTTACACTGCAGAAGACACAACTTGCACACTAGGGGCCTCATTCTATTAGCGGCCGCAGCCGTTGCGGGGCCGCAAGGACCGGCCGCAAGCTATTCGGCTATTCTATTCCCTTACGGCCGGAGGCTCCGGCAGGCTTGCGACCGGTGCCTTGCTATCTCTTGCGGCCGCTCGCGCCAGAGGAAAGCCTTTGATCTAAAACGGCCGCAAGAGTTTTGCAATTCAATTGCTCCGGGAAACCTCTCTGCAAGGCTAAAAACGAGCCAGTGCTTACTTGCAGGAAAGAGGTCCCGCTAGCACCAATTAAGCACATAAAATAGCTCAAATAAAGCCATCCTGCACTTTGAGAAGACTATAAAGGGATTTTAGGTGTTAGAAAAAATAGCACATAATTACCCTATACTCAAATCCATAAAATATTTTATTTTTAATATCCATAAAATATCCATGTAAAAAGTCCAGAGTGCTTGGAGCACCTCAGACATGCCCACGCCGCAGCCGGAAAATAAACAGTTAATTTGAACTTGGGTTTGGGCTGATGTGCAAGTTGAGAGTGGGTTCCTTTTAATCCTCATGTCCCCCAATATGATCCCTAGCATTTACAGAGCTGTACAGTGCAGGCGTGAATTTATTTTTGAGTTTTTATATTTCACAGCTTACGGCCGGTTCCAAGATATGCGGCCAACCGTATGAGGAGATCCTTGCGGGGCCGTATAATAGAATCGCGAGTTAACTGAACCCCCGCAAGGAATCGCAGCCTTACGGCCGATAATAGAATGAGGCCCTAGGAGAATAAGAAATTTGATGTAAGAAGAGCTAATAGACATACAGTGCCTTGCAAAAGTATTCACTCCTTTTACCTATTTTGTTACATTACAGCCTTAAATTCAATGTTTTGTTAATCTGAATTTTATGTGATGGATCAGAACACATCAGAACACACTACGTTGGTGAAGTAAAATGAGAAAAATATATACATAAAACTATTTTTTAGAAATAGAAAACAGAAAATTGGCATGTGCATATGTATTCACCCCCTTTGTTATGAAGCCCATAAAAAGCTCTGGTGCAACCAATTACCTTCAGGAGTCACATAATTACTGAAATGATGTCCACCTGTGTGCAATCTAAGTTTCACTTGATCTGTCATTACATACACACCTTTTTTTAAAGGCCCCAGAGGCTGCAACACCTAAGCAAGAGGCACCACCAACCAAACACTACCATGAAGACCAAGGAACTCTCCAAACAAGTAAGGGACAATGTTATTGGAGAAGTACAAGTCAGGGTTAGGGTATAAAAATAAAATAAAATAAAAAAGTAGCCAAATCTTTGATCCCCAGGAGCACGATCAAAACTATCATAACCAAATGGAAAGAACATGGCACAACAGCAAACCTGCCAAGAGACAGCCGCCCACCAAAACTCATGGACCAGGCAAGGAGGGCATTAATCAGAGAGGCAGCACAGACCTAAGATAACCCTGGAGGAGCTGCAGAGCTCCACTGCAGAGACTGGAGTAACTGTACATAGGTCGACAATAAGATGTATGCTCCATAGAGTTGGGCTTTATGGCAGAGTGGCCAGAAGAAAGCCATTACTTTCAGCAAAAAACAAAATGGCACGTTTTAAGTTTGCGAAATGGCATGTGGGAGACTCCCAAAATGTATGGAGGAAGGTGCTCTGGTCTAATGAGACTAAAATTGAACTTTTCTGCCATCAAAGAAGACACTATGTCTGGAGCAAACCCAACACATCACCCAAAGAACACCATCCCCACAGTGAAACATGGTGGTGGTGGCAGCATCATGCTGTGGTGATGTTTTTCAGCAGCCGGGACTGGGAAACTGGTCAGAGTTGAGGGAAAGATGGTGCTAAATACAGGGATATTCTTGAGCAAAACCTGTACTACTCTGTGTGTGATATGAGGCTAGCACGGAGGTTCACCTTCCAGCAGGACAATGACCCAAAACACACTGCTAAAGCAACACTTGAGTGGTTTAAGGGGAAACATGTAAATGTGTTGGAATAGCCTAGTCAAAGCCCAGACCTCAATCGAATAGAAAATCTGTGGTCAGACTTAAAGCTGTTCATAAGCATAAACCATCCAAACTAAAGGAGCTGGAGCAGTTTTGCAAGGAGGAATGGGCAAAAATCCCAGTGGTAAGATGTAGCAAGCTCATAGAGACTTATCCAAAGCAACTTGGAGCTCTGATTGCCGCAAAAGGTGGCTCTACAAAGTATTGACTTTAGGGGGGGGGAGGGTGAATAGTTATGCACATTGACTTTTTCTGTTATTTTGTCCTATTTGTTGTTTGCTTCACAAATAAAAATAAAACAACATCTTCAAAGTTGTGGGCATGTTCTGTAAATTAAACTATGCAAATCCTCAAACAATCCAACAAAACACAAAAAATGCCAAAGGGGGTGAATACTTTTGCAAGGCACTATAAGCTCTGACCATTGTATCACATTGGTTTTTCCAGTGTTATAACAAGGGTTGGAAAGAAAAAAAGTTATCAAAAATCAATTGCACTAATGTGCAATTTGTTAAGCAAGAGAAATAAACTTTTGCCTATTTACTTTAAGTTTCCCGCATTACAACAGAATATGCGGATTACATTTTTACCAAAATAATAGTTTTTTTTCATGATGTATTTACCAGATTATATACAGTGCCAATTAAATTAATGACTTCTACTTAAATACATGAATAATTAATACATACTTATCTGACTTTTCCATGTTTAACTCTTCTACCATCAAAATATGGTCAGGGTTATCCGGGCTGTTTTTCTCTGCACATGCCTATTCATAAAAAAAGAAAACATTAAAAAAAAAATTGGGGGGGGGGGGAGTGGCCTAAAATGGAAAAAAAAAAGTATTCAGATTATTATTAAGGGCACTGAAAATCACCAGCTTAATTCACCAATCTATAGAATTCTTAACTAAAGATTCAGTATTTGAAAAAAATAGGCAAAACATTTGCAATGTCAAGGGCTTTTGTGCAGAACATGCCTACAATAACATGTTGCCGTTTTCCGATTTAACATATTGGTCCGAATATAAGCCGCACCCACATATAAGCCGCACCCGTAAAGTTCAAGGGGAAAAAATAGAAAAAAAGATAGTACTCAAATATAAGCCGCACCCGTAAAATTGGAGAGAAAAAGACTCTCAAAGTGATCAGCCATTGCAAGAAACAGGCTTTCTAATTAGCACTGTAGCTTTTTTGCAGGTTACAGGCTTTACAAGATGTTAGAATCACTAAAACCGTAAATCGCTACTCAATACCGCAGTCTCAAGCACGACAATCGGCACCCTTAACTCACAATCGCGAAAATCGGCAGTAATTTTGCTTTCGCAAATAGAAGCCACACCCGTAACTCGCAAGCTCAAAAATCGAAAAAAAAGGTGCGGCTTATATTCGGACTAATACGGTACATGTACATTTAACACATTGCACATTAGTGCAAATGATTTTTGATAACTTTTCTTTCCAACCCTTGTGATTGTGGATATTTACGAATATGGAAAAAATGACTACACAAATGCAAGTTTTACGTTAATAGTGATTATCAGCAGTAGCTATTTTTCTATATAATCCCGATCATCAAAAGTTTTATGGATCTATATTCAGAATCAGTTCACCTTTCCAAAACCTCTATGTTTAAGTAGGTATGGAGTTTTCTGCATTGTACTAGATAATATACCCATTTATTTATGTACAGTATTTTATTAAGAAGCACTTAAAAGCTCTGTTTTTACTGCCTAAAATCAAATAAATAGTCCCTGTACGGGTCTGCCCTCAGCAGAATATGCAGACACAGACTCTAGTGCTGGACATGCAGTGTAGTGTACTATACTATCAGGGAACATGTCTCAGAATACATGTGCTCATGCGGAGACATGGTCCATGATAGGCTAGGACACTACACTATACATCCAACACTAAAAAGAGTTTGTGTCTGCATACACTGCAGTGGGCATATCGATACAGAGATTACTTGCTTCATTTTGGGTATTTACAGAGCTCTTAAGCACATCTTAATAAAAGCTAAATATTTAAATTAATAAAACGCATAGGTATATTACATACCTAGTAAAATCCAAAAACCTTCCATATCCCTTTAAGATTACATACCTAGGTTTCCAATAAAAACACAGTAAATGTAAAATAGAATAGAATGTTAACTTTTGTGACCGCTTAGATTACGAGAAAGAAGAAAACTATAAACCCCACAAAATAATATCCAAAATCCCTTTTTCCAAGAGGAAGTACAAATCCATTAAGACTAGTAACATATAAAGGATCTTTCCTGTTGCCTGGCCGTGCGCAGTTGCAGCCATGGACCACTAGGTGGTGTGGCAGAGATATCCGTGAATTATTTTATCACTGTAACACTTATAATCTGCCAGTACCTGATAAACCCTAACACCTAACCCTAACACCCCTCACCCAGCCCTAAGAAATTATCAGAAAAGGTGCGGCGCCACCTACTGTGCACGGCCAGCCAACAGGAAAGGTCCCATATAAAAAAAGAAAAAGTGATCATCTTAAGACCATGTACAGTGTTCATCCAAAGCTGATTATTGGAGAGCAGCACGGTTTGAGAAGCAGGTGGCACACAAACATGAACTGTGGGGATGTGCCCGCTCGGCTCCTGCTCTGTGCCACCCTGACTGTCAGAATTTATTAAAATAAACCAATATATTATGGGGGGGGGGGTTTCCTTCTCGGTTTATGGTTAAGAGTCTTCACTTTATATCAGGGTACTGAGGTATCCTCATTTGAAGGAAGACCCCACCCAAAAAATAAATACATAAATAAATAAATAAAGCATTGTTCTCACCAGAACATTTTAGCAGCCAGGAAAGGAAGTACCCAGGTGGGTATATAGTTCTACAATGTATGTTATTTGCTTCTCTAGCACTTACAATTAGGTTTATGGGGCTCCCTCCTAAATGGGCCTGGGGAGAACACTGTAATTATTAAAAAAGGTCTAGAAGTAGTTGACAGTCTACACTAATTAGTACAATCATCGCATTGCATATCATACTAAAAGAACCCTCATCTGAAAGAAATGGACTTATACTCTAAATCAGGCAAGTTTGGTACTGGAGAGCCCACAACGGCCTGGATTTGAGGATTTCCTTTCTGTGCATAACTGAGTCAATCAGGGTGACTGAAGAAGTGATTCACGCACCAGGGATATCCTCAAATCCAGGCCTGGACCTGCCCACACCTGCAATCATCATGTTTGTTTGTTTCTTAAGAATGCAGACATGCCCTTTAAGCTAGTCACTATCTGGTGCTTCCTCAGCGATCAAAGGAGCTGGATCTCCTTTAAGAACATAGGCCTGATTACCTATTGCAATACCAGGTGGAGGGGTGTGGGAGGCAGAGATAGGATTAAATCTACAGGCCAGGATATAAATGGTATTATCAAGTAATTGGCAACATGAAGCAGTAACTGCACCCTTATTGCTTCTATATCAGTACAGACAGTAGTTAGAACCAAGTGCTGCTCAACAACTTAACTAAGTGATAAAGACTGAATATGCTTTATTATAAAAGATGGCTACAAAAAAAAATAAAAAAATAATATATATCATATAGAACACTAGAAAGAAAACTTACCTGAAAAGTAGAGAAGGCCAAACTGTCGTCCATCATGCATAAGCACTCCTTACATAACACATGCTCACGCAGCAATGAATTGTCAGCTCCACCTTTAAATTAACAAACTTTATTTAAAAAGAAAAAAAACCTGCAACAGTTTCATTGATCACTCTGTGCTCACCCCAGCTCATCTAATATCACACAAGGGGTTTACTTCAATAATGGCCACTGTTGTACCACAGCCCAGCTCTCTAAAAGGAAGTGGACATTTTCACTTGTGATAACATTCATTCAAGACAGCCTATTCAATGCTATTGCAGTTGAAATCTTCCATTTCCTTTCAAGAGTCATCATAACTGTGAGGGGGGAGGGGTACAGTAGTGGCCAAGGTAAACTATGTTTTACAGGTGCAGGTATTAATAAAGCAAATCTTTAGCCAGAAAATATAATTTTATTTGTACATTTTTGGGTCCTTTCCTTTTATAGTCACGCTGCGCTTTGGAGGCGCAGCACATGGCCACCGGCCTCCGGCATGCTGCCGGCCTTCAGCGGACACGCACGCTCTAGGGCCATCTGTGCTGCTCCTGCTACTTTCTGTGGTATTTTATGTCACAGACAGGAGCAGCATGTGTGTTCGCCTTTAAGTGTCCGGAGGCGCACACAGAAAAAACTTGTTCGCGCACAATCCCTCTTCAAAAGTGGTAGCGCTCATCGCGCTACAACAGGATAAGTCCTGTGTTTGTAAAACTAAAAATAGGTTTAATATGAAAAGTGTGTACACTGGCCGGATCTATCCTGTTATGTTGTCGGGACAGGTCCGCCGCTGCAGTGCGGCCTCCAACCACTAGATAGCGCTGCCGGTATTTCGCAGCGCTGCCGTGATGCAAGAGAAGTTCTAAGCTTATAATGTTAGTCTAACCCTCACCTTTAACCTAACAGTTTACCTTAGCCTGGATATGGCACCGGAATATCGGCAGCGCCATATAGAGGATGCTCACTGCCACTGCTGCTGCTGCCTTGGGCTGCGCTGCCATAAGAGGATAGGTCCCACTGGCCCTTTAAGCCCATGGCCAATGTTGCCTTCAGCTCTTTGCCCCACTTCAGCAACAAACCTCACTTTATACTATACCTAAAAACTTCTGTGATATTTGCACATGTTACTGAGCAATTATTTGCTACTTAAAGCACTATATACAAATGCACAAATCCTGGGGCATCTTGATCTCAAAAATGCATCTAATATGCCGTATACGATTTGAAATGCAACAGTTCTTTCCACAATCTGCAAATGTGATTCTAATTAATGCCACTGGTTAGTGCAACTGATTAAAGGGACATTGAAGGTTTCTGGATTCCACTAGGACTATAAAATACCAATGTATGTATTTACTTTTAGGGGGCATTGCGGGTTATATCAGCAACACCAGCTGTGTGCGCGCAGCGATCGCGGCCCGACAACGTTATGCATGCGCATGTGTCTTCTAACGGTTAGGGGTTAAGGTTACAGTTAGAGTTGAATTGATAATGAATGTTTTTATATAATAATAGCAGCTTCATATTATATTGAGGCTGTTATGTTTCATCTGAGCATTTTCTGCATGGGTATAACAAACCAGTTGTTTTATTTTCAGACACTAGATGGCGCTGAAGACACGCACACTTTTCATAACGCTGTCGGGGCTGCAATCGCTGAGCGTACACGGCCGGTCGCGCTGATCTAACACGCAAGGTGCCTTTTATGTATTTATTTCACTAAAAAGACCTTAGAAAGCTCTGTTTTTTTCGGCCTAAAAATCATAAATTTTTTATCTGTTTAGGTGTACCCTCTGTATTTCATAAATACAGACCGAACTGCAATGTTTTAAATTAGCCTGTCAGTGACCTCTCTCAAGGAGCATTATGCAGAATATTTCCATTGGTTGCTATGACCTAAAAGTACAGTCTTCATGAGCTGCAGAGGGGAAAACAGGAACTATTTGTATGAATGTAGGCAGAAAAGACAAGTGTTTTTAAGCACTCCTTAATAAAAATAAGAGCACAAAAGGGATCTTTCTTCTTTTGTCCCCGTCAGCAGTGGCCAGTAGGTGGAGTGGAGACTTTCTTCAATTTGTTCCAATATTCCGTGAGGGTTAGAGTTAGGGTTTAGGATTAGGGTAATGGCAGATGATACGCTTTTCATAATAAAATACTGGCAAGCACAGCGCGCCACTACTTTACTATGTAAAGCTTATTATCTGCCACTACATTAACCCTTAACTTTAAGATTACATTCAACAAAGTCTTGGCACACCACCTTTATGCCACCCATTGGCTTCTGCACTCCACTGCTGGTGGGGACAAAACAGGAAAGGTTGTAGAAAAGATACATAGACATATTAAATTCCTAGTGAAATCCAGAAACATTCAAAAGTCTAAAACCACCAACTATAGATGCTCATCACTTAGTTAATTAAGCAAAATCAGTGCTTGAGATTGCTTGTATGAAATTTGCTCTTACCGCCTCTGAAAAGGGGAATTTCATATAACGTTTGCACCAAACAAACTAAAGAGTTTTTTTTTTTAGTTTATAAACTTTAATGCTCACTAGACATGACTCTCTCTACCACCTCTATTTCAGTTTAAAAGACCATGTTTTCACCTTGGAATCAGCAAAAGCAAATCCCAAAACGGAGAAACTCCTGTACGCAAGCCATTAAAATAAAAGACAGAACTTTAACTCTTAAAAATAAATTCTTAAAAACTACTTCCATAGAGTAGTTGGGTAGCTGTAAATATACAGTAATCTGATCAGACAATAGCAGTAAATATTAACACGGTTTTATTGGACAAATATTTTAGTTAGTGTGACAAGCTTTCTAGAGTTTCACCTCTCTTTATCAAGTCAGAAGCAACACCGATTATGGTAAAACATGAGCACTGGAAAAGGGATTCTAGGTAATAGCAAACCCATGTGGGACAGAAGATAAGCATCATAAAAAAGCTCTTGGCCTGTCAAGTGTGTGAGCCCAGATAATCAGAAAGGCAATGCTCGCTCTCAATGTATCCATTCCCTTATAAATCAGTTAGGCCCGGAAATACCCACACATATTCATGGGTTGAAAACTGATAATAAAAAAAGAACATGGCAAGATCACAACACATTTTCATAATGTACTAGAAAACAAAAGTATGTGTTAAGTCCTGTATCTTAAGTGACAAAGAATGTGATCATCTTCATCTCGAATGTTTTTTCTCCCTGGATGTTTCTGAAATTCCCTCTTGAGTATTTTGGACTGAGTTACTATTGTGGGTAAAATGGTGTGCAACAGTTATTTGTAATGACATGTCTATGTAGATGCATGCTTAGATGCTATGTTTGTGGCTGGCTGCCCCAATGTAACAGCTTATTTCACATACAACCCATTGTATTATGGAAATTCTTTAAAACTAAAAGTTACTAAAAGATACAAGACTTAATAATATAAATTTAAGCAGTTTTTCAGGAAAATTACAAATCAGCTATATATTGCACTAACCATTTTTTTCTAAAGCAAATATTTCATGATCACAGTTGGTGTGGATCCCAAATCATGTGCTCTTTTGATATGCTAATGTGTTACTAAATGTGTGCTTATTTCAGCTGTGGTAAATCAATCAACCCCAGGCTCATCAAGCAGTTATAGTCTTTCCTCTAGACCACGGTTGGGCAAGTTCAGTCTTGGAGAGTTCCATACAAGCCAGGATTTGAGGATATCCCTGCTTTGTGCAGGTGAGTCGTCGCTTCTTCAGTCATTCTGATGGACTCACCTGTACACAGAAAGGATATCCTCAAATCCTGACCTGTGTGTGGCTCTCCAGGACCAACATTTCCCACCCCTGCTCTAGACTACAAACATACACAAATTAGCATATGAAACTGAGCATTAGCAAAAAGGAGTAAAAGAATTGAGGATGAATATCTCATTGTAGATAAAAGCAGCTAGCCAGTTTTTAATGCTCTGTATGATCTTTTGAAGATCTATCTACATTTGAAATTAGGCAGCACATCTTCAGAAATGAAAAAAAGCCTTTATTTTTTTTATTTTTATATGCAATTATACTGAGTAAAGACTATAATTTTAGTATTCAATAATCAGATCTATCCTGGTATTGTTACGACAGCATCAGTTGCAGCAAGGAGCTGCTAGATGGCGCTGCCGATATTTTACAGCGCTGACGATATTTGAGAAGTTCTAACCTTAGAATGTTACCCTGACCCTTAAACTAACCCTAACAGTTTACCTAAGCCTAACGCAATGATATCGGCACTGAAATATCAGCAGCGCCATATAGCTGTTGGTCGCCGCCACTGTAGCAGTGGCGGGCTGCTTCTGTAACTATAAAAGGAAAGGAGCCAATAACCTGCTACCTGTAGTGACAGGAGTCTTTGAATACAGAGAAAGTATCGGAACAAAACAAACATAGCATCTACATCTGCCACTGCATACATCACATATATAGTTTTCATAATTGCGAGCTTGCCAAAAGTTGTTGGTAACGCAATGTTAAAATTGCGGGATTGCACTGCGAGCCCGCACAACGGCGGCCCTCGGACTAGCGTAGGCGCTCATCCCTACGGCCCGCGGGACTAAGGCAATGAGCACCTTGCACTCATTCCGAAACCCACGGGACAGACGCAAAACTACAGCCCGTACTACTTAGTACCAAAAGCACGTAGATGGATGGCGTGCCTCACAAAACTACGACTTTAACAGCAGAAAGGGAAAAACCTGCAAAAATACAGAAATATGATTCAAACTAACTTCAAATGTACAAGACGAAAACAAGGCCGAAGGACGTAAAACGCAGCTGCGGAAAACATAAATACGAGCCCTAAGCACTAAGACTTAACGCAAAACAGTACAACTTAATACAAGGTTGTAAGATTTAACTCAAGCCACTAACACTTAATCCAAGGCAGTATGGCCCTAAACTACACAGGCCTATAAAGTACACAGGGGGAGAGGCTTGTAATGCGCGCCGAAGGTGCTCAGAGGGGCCATAGCCTCGCATTGTGTGGCAAACAGCATTACCTGGCTTACAATTTTATTGCCGTCATTTTTTGATGGGCAAGCCGCTATTTATTTATAATAGTTTGCACCCTGTTGAAACAGATCTGGAATACACAGTGTTAGTGAAGAAAATTAGTATATTTTCTAATCAATCTAAGTGTGCACATTGCAAGAAAATGGGAGTGTGCAGTAACATTATTCAAAAGACCATGTAGAAAAAGATTGACCACAATGATCTTTTAAGAAGAATCTTTTGTTAGGATGACTAATACAGTGAGTGTGCCAGGTTTCCTATTCACTGATTAATGGAGCACTAGATTATGGAGAAAACCTTCCTTGGGATATCACCTGTGAATCTAATTTGCCAGTTTTGCAGTGTGTGCGGGAAGCACCTTGACATTGCTTCCTTTTGGGTATATTTACAAGACACTAGCTCCGGGTTTTGGCCTATATTAGTCACAAATAAAGTACACATATGTCGTTTGCAGACTTTTCATGTTATCTGCCTGGCAGCAGTGGCAGCCAGCAGCCACTCGGTGACGCTGCCAAAAATATGTTCAGAGTCCTAGGGTTAGGTTCAGGGTTGTCATCTGCCACTACCCTAACCTAACCGTAAATGCTAACCCCAACCTCTAAATCTAGCACTCACCCTAAGGCACAAGGCAGCAGCAGTGGCGGTGAGCATCGGCTAGATGGCGCTGCCAATATTCCGGTGCCATATCATAAAGTCAAGTGTTAGGGTTAGTTCAAGGGTTAGGCTAATATTACATGGTTAGAACTTATCGGCAGCACTGCAAAATATCGGCAGCGACATCTGGCAGTTGGGGCCGCACTGCAGCGGCGGACCTGTCCCGACAACACAACAGGATAGATCCAATTGAAGATATATTCAGCCGCTCCCTTCCAGGGGTGTTAACTCTGAAAAGCAACTGCTTGCAAACTCAAGAGATTTAGCAAACATCAGGGTGAGTTTGTAAATGTTTATTTTGGGATTTTTTCATGCAAAAAATATTTTCATACACAACTGATTCTCCTCCATCAGATGCAGTCATAATCCAGGAAACTTAAACATGCCTTTAACATCTTTTAGTTATAGGAGCATAATAAGAACTTTTTGCTGTTAGTAGCTGGCAGAATGTTGAATGTTTCAGGATCATCTTTTTTTTTTTGTGCAAATGCAGAACACCATATCAAGGAGAATGTCTAAGGTCTTGGCCATGCCTCTTACACAGTTGGTAACACAATGTTCTGGACCTTTCCCGTTTACTGACCGCCAGCAGCCGGCTAGAGGCTACTAGGTGGCACAGCAGAGGTTTTAATCAAATTCAGCCGAGGTTTTAGTCAATTTCCTAGCATTAGGTTATGGGATAGGGAATAGGGGATAGGAGTTAGGCAGATAGGGGTTAGGGGATAGGGATTAGAAGATGGGGATAGGGGACAGGGTAGTGGCAGATGATAAGCTTTACACGAACAAGAAATTTACTAAAATCTCGCCCACACCACATAGTGGCCGATAGCCACCACTGTTGGAAGTCAAAAAATAGGAATGATCCAGTGTTCCTTTAAGAACAATTGCCAAAACTGTGGAAAATGTACCTGCTCCACCACCCACACTGTTTCTGCATTAAGAAACATATCCAAAATGAGTATCCTAAATGTTGCATTGTAAAGAGCCACTTAATTCAGCCCAATTAGGACCACATCACAGTATTTCTCCTAAACTCATGTTTAAATACTTTTTTAAATACGTATAAATATTTAAATAATTTTTAAAATATGTGTATTTTTCACTGAGAAATCAATAACGTCAAATCTGTGTTTACATGTGTCACTGACGTCCAGACCTACAGCTACAGCTAGATGTAGTGAGCAAAATAATTCTAAAGGTTAATCATTAACAAATCTATCACATAAACATGTCGGTTTTCAGTGCATTCCTGAGTGCAGGGAAAATCTGCTATCAATCATTGTTTTGACAGCACCGCTTGGCTAACCTGTTTTACTCGCATACAATATTGTGCTCTTTCACACCATGAAGAGCAATTACATTGGGGTAAATGGCCATTTAAAGAAGGAATAAAATATACAGATTTGAATGTACAGCTGTCTTTGGAGCTTGTCCCTGTCAGCCAATAAGCTTTTTAGAGTTGTAAACCATATAAATCTTTATTTTTTCATGAAAAAATATCATATAATATTTAGTAAAAGACTATCAGGAAATACCCGAGTGTGACACTTAGGACTCATACAGCTATTTTGCTGCACAGCCAATGAGATCTAGAGTCTTACATACTTCTCTGCTCACACGGGACGGTAAAAACAGAACTTATACACACTATAATACATAAAAGTAAATCGATACAAAGAGGTATTATATACCTTGTAAAATCCAGGAAACCTTTAATATCCAATTAACTTTTAGAGCAACATGATATTTGCATTCGAACAACCTCAGTGATATGCAGAATCTGCTAAAACCTAAGAAGTCTTGGGTTTCACACCCCTAGTGCTCTGTTATGTCAGAGCCATCTCTAATAATTATTCTTGTTATCTGCATCAAATATGTTCAGCCCCCAATTATGTTACAGGTCAGTGATTCCTTTAATCATTATCTACGCAGAATGATATAAATCTGTATCTGTGAGAGAGTGAGTGAATATATGCCAGTTATTGCTGTTTAGGTTATTCTTAAAGTGAAAGAACAACTGCCTATAAATTGTATTAGCCATTTTTTAAAGTGAATAATTTCTGAGGCCCTCATTCAATTGCAATTTGGCCAATTGAATTAGGCTCTAAAAAAGCACATAACATATTTTTTTAAATAAGCTTTTAGTTAGTAAACATCTATCCAAAAGCAAGGTTTTAACTAACTAAAAAGTTCTTTAAAAAATATATGTTATGTGCTTATTTAGAGCCCTATTCAATTGGCCAAATCGCAATTGAATGAGGCCCTGAGTAATTCAGGGATGAGTGTTCTTCATTTTCCGCAAATGTGCAGCTCCTCTATACTAATTGGATTATTTGAAGGGCCAATTAGAATCACAGTCTTCATATCGGTTTTGGTGGTGCTCAACAATATTACCTTCCCCACCTTATCAAGTAACTCTGAGCCTCACATTAGCTACAAAAACAATGTGCTGATTGATTTACTGTAAAGAAAAAAGGCTAGTACAAAGGATAGCCAGTTTTTAATGCTCTTTAAGATTAAATACATTTTCTGTTGAGTTGACAGTGTCCTTTTATTGATGATGCAGAAGAAATTGATTGATAGGCTGATTAGGTGTAATATGGGGTTTATGTAAAAAAATTCAACCAGTAATACAAAAATCAAAGGAATCATGGCTCTTGAAATTGTACTGCTAAATATTTTCTGGCAGTATAATGTATACTATCGCTGACTCCTTAAAGACTACAAAGTTATAGATATATTTGTCCATCTGGAAAATAATCTGTACCTAGGCTAAAATGGTGTTCACTGGTGGTCCAGTGGTTAGGATTTGGTGCTTTCACCGCTGCAACCTGAATTGGATTCCAGTCAGGGAACCACAAGGTCACACCACGATGAAGCCATGCAGGGTTTGGCCTGGTCAGTACTTGGATGCGAGACCACCTAGGAATTCCAGAAGCTGTATGCTGTGGCCCACCTGAGAAGGGAAATGCAACCCACTCCAGTATCTCTGCCATGAATACCAAGTGGGTCAGCATGGTGTATTACGGTCCATGAGGTCACAGAGAGTCGGACACAATTGGACTACGCAAACAAAAAAGGTTAAAATGAAACCGCAAACTTCATAGTTATTGCAGAAATAAACAGTACACATATAAGTAAATGGAATATAATTCATTGGTTCTTAAAAAAATTTCTCTGTGGGCCAGCTGGTGACACGTGCGAATAGGGACCGAATGAGAGATATATGGGTATATATGCAGAGTGAGTGTTAGATTACTTTATATCCCACCTTCACTTATGTAAGGGAAGTAGGGCTGGTATTGAGAGAATACAAGTAATATTTTCTATAGAATATTTTACATCAGAGTTATTAATGTAGTAAATATTGATATATAGTGTATTAATTACACTATTCACCTTCTGGATAAACAAGATGGACCTCACAGGTGCTTAACGCCACTAATAGTGAAGAAGAATCACAAAAGGGAAAAATATGGGGAACATGGGAAATTTCTGCAGTGACAGACGGGCTAGTATGAACTCCTAAATTGTCACCATAATATGTACCTATCACTTCACATTGGCAATCCACAACAAAAACAGTGACAGAGAAAATAAGAAAGTTTTTGATCTCAAAAGATCCTTCTAGCTGGAAGCATGTGTGTAGGAACTGAAATTATTCTGAGGGGGCTGCAATTCATTGTGTACAAAAAAACGCACAACTTCTCTACACATAGATACACTCATCAAAATATCTGGGGGGGATATGCCCCCCTCATTCCTGCAGCTCCTATGCCCATGGCTGGAAGGCACAGCTAATTTGATACCCCATATTTTGCGGAGTGAATGAAAACAGCCCTATAGTTCTATCTGATGACTAGTAAGCATCTGAGCACTATTTCTATTAAACCCCAAATCTCAACTGTGCTAGCCCAAATTTAAAACAGTAAGTTAAATGCAATGTAGCCCAGGCTGTTATTGAGGGACTTTTACGTTTGCTATCTTAAAACTATATACCTTATATGTCTGTGAGGCTCCCTTTTAGGGCAACTTACTATTTCACAGTGTAACTGTATGGAATTGTTACGGCCTGCTGTTCATAGCAGAAAGGTGTGACCAAGTAACTATCTAGTCCCCTATATAACTTCATTGCTTTTAACTTATTGTTTTTAATTCTAGGGCTTGCACAGTGGAGATTTGGGAATAAATGGGGGATAGTGCTCAGAAACACTCTAGTCATCAGATACAATTGTACGACTGTTTTCATTCATTCCACAGTAATAGGCTTTGTTGTTTACCTGACAGGGACTCTAACAAGATTTGGGGCATTAAATTACTGTAGTTGAACCTTCCAGCTTGAATGATCGTGACAATTTAGGAGTTTATACCAGCCCGTCTGTCAGCAATGGAATATCCTAGGTTCCCCAAATCCCTAGTCCATGTTTTTTAAAGAGTAGTGTTGTTTTTATTGAGTCTATAATAACATTTTCCCAATTTAATTGTTCTTCATTCACCTTCTGGATCACTACCTTGTCATGGTGGGGGGCTTGTGTACTTCATTGAGGCTTTGAGTTATACCACATACAATAGCAGAGAGGTCAGATACATCTTGGTTCATTGGAGATGCAATTGTCAACCCACTGTATCTATGCCAAGATAACTTTATGGATAAGCACAACTAGAGACATAACAATATGCCACTGGAAAATGAGCACCTCGGGTCAGAAGGTGAAGAGCAGAGGCCGAATACGAGTAGCACCAGTTCTAAAGAAATGACTGGGCCAAAGCCATGAGGACACCCAGGTGTGATGGGTTTGGAGGGAACAGGAAATTCCTCTGTTGTAAAGAACAATACAGCATAGGAACCTGGAATGTTAGATCTATAAACCAAGGCAAACTAGACATGGTCAAACATGAGATGACATGCTTAAACACTGATATACTGGGAATTAATTAACTCAAATGGACTGAATGGGAATTTCATATCAGACAACCACCAGATCTGCTGCTGTGGTCAAGAATCCTGCAGAAAAAAATAAGTAGCCCTCATAATCAATCAAAGGGTAGCCAAAGCAGTGCTCAGTTACAACCCCCAAAAATGACAGAATGATATATATTTAAATTCAAGGAAAGATATTTAACATCACAATGATCCAAGTCTATGTTCCAACCATGGATGGTTGAAGTTGTCCAGTTCTACAAGGATTTTCATCTCCTCCTCAGTAGCATTACAGCTCAAATACACATATAATTATTTCATGAATATTAACATGAACTATCTATGTGGCTTAATACTTATTAGTAACACATGAAGACCATTTTTTTGGAAATCCCAAGTACTCTAACTCTAAAATATGAATCCCTGGATTAATTTATACGTGAAACCTCATGTAATCCCTACATGAGAAGACTCCTACAGAGCAATTCACCAGCTAATTAGTCTGGAAATGTTGTGAGATACTCTATCCTATCATTTTTATATTTTATGTTGTGTCATGGTTTAGTATTATTTACCGATTTTAAATTATCAAACTAAAGGTTATTATAAGAGTACTTTTTCTTGGTTATTAGTGGTGTTAATTACTCTCTACCGGTTTTCATCCAGATACCTAGTTGTCAACATGGTATTGAGAGTAACCTGTTGGGTTTTTGTCAATACAGATAGGGGATGCAGACATGAAATTAAACCATTTGCTTCTAGGGAAGAAAGCTATGGCATGTCTGGACAACCTATTAAAAAGCACATCTATTAAATTATCAACAAATGTCCACATTGTTAGAACTATGGTATTCCCAGTACTAACATGATGTGAGAGCTGGACCATAAAGAAGGCAGAGCGCCATAGAATTAACGCCTTTAAATTGTGGTTTTGGAGAAAATTACTTAGAATCCCTTGGAAAGCAAGAAGAACTGATTAATGAATACTAGAGGAAATCAAGCCAAACTTTTCACTGGAAGGTATGATCAGGAAGCTAAAGCTCAAATATTTTGGCTATATTATGAGAAGACAGGACTCCCTATAGAATACTCTGTTGCTGAAAAAGATTGAATGTACACATAAAAGGGAACAACAGAGGCAGAGAGGAATAGATAAGGTCATTGAAATGTTTTTGAATGAAATATTTCCTTTGCAAGTCTTTTAGAACTCCTTTCTCTCTTCTTCCTCTGCTCTTTTGCTCCCCACATATTTGGCCCCGCAAAAGACTTATGCTTGTATTATATTGTATTGTTCCCAATGTAAAACTTGATAAGATAACGTAGATATCAGCCTCTCCATGAGATCTAGTTTATACAGTGCCTTGTAAAATTATTCACCCCCCTTGGCATTTTTCGTGTTTTGTTGCCTCACAACCTGGAATTATCATGGATTGTTTGAGGAGTTGCATCATTTAATTTAAAGAACATGCCCACAACTTTGAAGATGTTTTTTTTTTTTATTGTGAAGCAACAACAAATTGGAAAAAATAACAGAAAAAGTCAATGTGCATAACTATTCACCCCCTAAAGTCAATACTTTGTAGTCCCACCTTTTGCGGCAATCGCAGCTCCAAGTCGCTTTGAATAAGTCTCTATGAGCTTACCACATCTTACCACTGGGATCTTTGCCCATCCCTCCTTGCAAAACTGCTCCAGCTCCTTGAAGTTGGATGATTTGCGCTTGTGAACTGCAATCTTTAAGTCTGACCACAGATTTTCTATTGGATTGAGGTCTGGGCTTTGACTAGGCCATGCCAACACATTTACATGTTTCCCCTTAAACCACTCAAGTGTTGCTTTAGCAGTGTGTTTGGGGTCATTGTCCTGCTGGAAGGTAAACCTCCATCCTAGCCTCAAATCACTCACAGAGTGGTACAGGTTTTGCTCAAGAATATCCCTATATTTAGCAACATCCATCTTTCCCTCAACTCTGATCGGTTTCCCAGTCCCGGCCGCTAAAAATGGATGGTGTTCTTTGGGTGATGTGATGTGTTGGGTTTGCACCAGACATAGCATTTTCTTTGATGGCCGAAAAGTTCAATTTTAGTCTCATCAGACCAGAGAACCTTTCTCCATACATTTTGAAAGTCTACCACATGCCTTTTCGCAAACTCAAAACGTGCCATTTTGTTTTTTGGTGAAAGTAATGGCTTTCTTCTGGCCACTCTGCCATAAAGCCCAAATCTATGGAGCATACAGCTTATTGGCGTCCTATGTACAAATACTCCAGTCTCTGCTGTGGAACTTTGCAGCTCCTCCAGGGTTACCTTAGGTCTCTGAGAGTTTTGGTGAGCGGCTGTCTCTTGGCAGGTTTGCTTTTGTGCCATGTTCTTTCCATTTAGTTATGATAGATTTGTTGGGGCTCCTGTGGATCATCAAAGATTTGGATTTTTTTTATGACCTAACCCTGACTTGTACTTCTCAAAAACATTATCCCTTACTTGTTTGGAGAGTTTCTTGGTCTTCATGGCAGTGTTTGGTTAGTAGTGCCTCTTGCTTAGGTGTTGCAGCCTCTGGGGCCTTTCAAAATAGGTGTGTATATGTAATGACAGATCATGTGACACTTAGATTGCACACAGGTGGACATCATTTCACTAATTATGTGACTTCTGAAGGTAATTGGTTTCACCAGAGCTTTTTATGGGCTTCATAACAAAGGGGGTGAATACATGCCAATTTTCTATTTCTAAAAAATAGTTTTATGTATATATTTTTCTAATTTCTCTTCACCAACTTAGACTATTGTGTTCTGATCCATCGCATAAAATTCAGATTAACAAAACATTGAATTTAAGGCTGTAATGTAACAAAATAGGTAAAAAGTGGGTGAACACTTTTGCAAGGCACTGTACATGCACTGATGATACTTGTAATTCACTGGTAACTTTAAAGAGGGTCAAAAGAGGGTCAAATATAATTCTCTTAAAGTAATATAGAATTTTTAAGTGCAAAAAATGAATAAAACATGTTTTCTTAAACTGCAATAGAAAGCTTGGGGCTGCATTGGCACTTTGTTATTGAGCCAATTCATTAAAGTTTCCAAGGACCAAGGAGAGGCCACAAACTTTGCATTCGCTTAATGAATCTGACACATTGTTACAGCAAAAGGATGGATTCCAATACCCCTGTAAGGACTGTCTAGGTGATACTCTACAGGGGCGAAGTACCACTGGATGGCAAGTCCGAAGTAACAAGTCCTAGGGTACAGGCAAAAGAATGGTCAGACAAGCCAAAAATCAGAGACCGACACAAATCGAAAGAGGTCAATCGCAATCCGAATCAACAGCAGAAGATTGGCTCAATAGGAAACAGGAATGTAGCAGAGTCTAGCAAAACAGAGCAGAAATGCACAGGAGCAACTACAAATACTCCCAGTCACTACTGTATCTATCTGAGCACCCTGTCTCTATCTGTGCACCTTCTGTCTCTCTTTGTGTGCGCTCTCTCTCTCTGTGCCCTCTGTCTCGTAGCCCTAGCCCTCTCTGTGTCCTCTCTCTGTACCCTGTGTCTCTTTGTGCTTTCTCTCTCTCTGCCCTCTCTATTTGCCCTCTCTATTTGTCATATGTCTGTGCCCCCTATCTCTCTGTGTGCCCTCTGTCTCTTTCTGTCCTCTGTCTGTGCCCCCTTTCTCTCTGTGTGCCTTCTGTCTCTCTCTGTGCCCTCTCTGTGCGAGCACGCGCTCTTCTCTCGTATGGCATTATTGACAATTCTTTGAGTAAACCCTGTGCAGGCATTACCCACACTTTGTCAAATATTATAGTGAAAGTGGATATTTTCATTGTCCACCTGCAAAAACACACAGTGTATGGATATTTTAATGCAGTTAAAGCAAAACGAGCAATTACCACTTTCTTTATTTAATCATTGGTACCTATGTTTTATATTTTAAGTATGTATGTATTTATTTGCTAAATATATGTTAATACACATTTTAACAGAATCAGTCCTGAACACTACATTCATACATTAGTTATTTCTCTCTATCAAAAAGGCAGATCCTGCTTTACTGTTTGTAATGTCCTTAGAGTGACAATATTTATTTATATTTTTCGCATTCTTTGTAGAGATTATTATGTGTGTTTGATGAAGTCAAGTTTGAAATAAATAGACCCATCAGTCAGCAGTGTTGCTGCAATACATGACTTACAAAACAACATGGAGTCAATTTTTTAAATTAATTTATGTGGTGGTTATTTAAAGAATTGGGTATACTTTAATGGTGTCCATAATGTATGTGCACATTAAAATTAATAATGAATTTGAAGTTTTTAATGTATATAACATATTCACTAAGATGTTAAGGGAAGTATTAGTTTGCATACAATACATAGCATAACTTACAATGTTATTCTACTGAACATATTCATGAAAGTGCTGTTATGTTGACAGTATTTAAGCCGTTGCTGTCTTTTTCTCACTTAAAGGACCACTGTGGTATACTTCTATATAGTCTTTTGATTAGCTAAATTTGATAATTGGCAAAATGTTTTTAGAAAGTAAATACATAAATATAATTTTTATGATAATAATAATAATAAAGTATTAATAATAAACATAATCTTTCATATTTTTTAGTTGTTATATGCAATTATTCTGTACTTGAGGCTTCTGTTTTCTTTAATAGGTCTCTTCCAGTATCTGTCTTAACCGGACGTGTCCTTATAAACTGCCAACATATATGTCAAATTGTCAGTTTATTGAATACAGTAAAATGATGAATGTACTGTTTGAACTTTGAAATATTCCATCAATATTAAATCTCTTTCTAGATTGCATATGAAATTGATTATATAATTTGACTAGGTTACTGCTACATGAATAAGAACATTTTTAAGGGACAGTTTTGTACTGATAGTCAAGAATCTCTTAATATAGTAACACATATAACCATTAGCATAGCTACACCAGATTATCCTTCACCATTAATGTATAAGCATACTTAAAACAGAATATTCAATTCAAATTAGGCTTATGGAGGTTGATAGTAATAAATGACCTAGGCATTGTGTAGGTAACCTTCAGTGATTTAAGTTTATTACTGCCTGAGCCTCGGAGATCGATCAAATTAACTGTGGACATGCACTGATATCATTAAAGAGATTCTGAGATGCCTTTCCACAATTGAATCACAATTTAATTATAAAAGATCAGTCAGTACACTGAAGTGAAAAACTAAAGCTGACCACAGAGAATACTTTTCAAAATGTATCTTACATTTATAGCCAATTCCGCTTTTCATTTAGAATCTCCTGGTGACATCTATTTGCCATTCATAAAGGTTCATGAAGAAAAAAAAATCCTGGGCAGGAACCGTGAAAGAGTTGGAATGAAATTCTTTAAATGAGATTTGGCAGGGAGAGAAACCAGGATGCAAACATGACCTCCTTGTTTGGGATGGAGTGTGACTTTACAGAATTACTAATATATTTTCCGTAAGTGCGTAACGATCCAGTGGGAGCGCATGCAAACTACGGAAACTATTATACAGATTCCGTACATGCCATACTGCACAAAGAGCGGCGCCAGCCACGCATGCGCAAAGTCTGGGGACCAGGAACAGAGGGGGGAAAGGGACAGAGAGGGGGAATGGAACAGAGAGGGGGAGAGAGACAGAGAGGGGGAAAGAGAGAAAGAGACACAGGGGAGGGAAGAGACACAGGGCACGGGGAGAGAGACACAGGGGAGGGAGGAGGGGGGAAGAGACACAGAGCAGGGGGAGAGAGACACATGGGAAGGGGGGAAGAGACACAGGGGTAGGAGGAAGAGACTCAGGGCAGGGGGAAGAAACATGGGGGAGAGACACAGGGGAGGGGGAAAGAGATATGGGGGAAAGAGACACAAGGGAGGGGGAAGAGACATGGGGAAAGAGATATGGGGAAGAGACATGGGGGAAAGAGACACAGGGGAGGGGGGAGAGAGTGGGGGAAGACACTCGTGGGAGGGATGGTGGGGGAGAGACACAGGGCAGGGAGAGGGGGGAAAGAGACACAGGGTAGGGAGAGGGGGGAATAGACACAGGGGAGGGATGGGGAGAGACACAGGGGAGGGAGAGGTGGAAGAGACACAGGGGAGGGAGAGGGGGAAAGAGACGGAGAGGGGGGAGAGACACAGGGGAGGGGGAAGAGACGCAGGAGAGGGGGGAAAGAGACACAGGAGAGGGAGGAGTTGGTGAGAGACACAGGGGAGGGAAGGGTGGGAAGAGACACATCTAATATTATACTGGCATTTACAACGGGCAAATGACTACTATACTGTAGATATAATTGCATATTGGTGGGCTTGAGACTGTTGTGCAAATGTGTTTCCATCCGTTTCCATGCTTTGAAAGTACAGTATGGAGTGTTTAATTGCTATTACAACTCTAATAAGTGTATATATATATGTTGCATTTGCTAAATTAGTAATCTCTTGGTGTAAAGATTTGTTTTAATTTCCAGTAAAATTTCAAATATTTTTATTTTATTTTATTAATAAAGATAAAGTTCTGTATTTATTTATCTACTTCTCCAGCACTGTTTATTTGTGAACTTTGTAGAGGTAGCTTTTTTTTTCTTTGAAAGCTTACTCAGACAAAAACACAAGAAACTAAGCAGCCCACGGAGGGACACACAGAAGTATATAAGACTGTTAATGTGTTGGGTTTCACCTAGAGATGTGCCGGAGAGTTCGCCCACAGTGATTTTGGCTTGTTCGCGCTCGAATCGGACGGCGGACACATGCGCTTTTCGGTTCTCCCCCTATTCTTTATCATTGAGGAAACTTTGACCCTGCACCTCACAGCCAGCAGACACATTCCAGCCAATGAGCAGCATACACTCCCTTCCAGAGCCTTCCATCTGAAGGACAGCATACATTTTAGAATCATTCTGAAGCTGCATTCGTTGTGAGAGGACAGATAGTGTAGCTGCTGGAGATTTAATAGGGAAATAGATAGCCAGGCTGTGTATTTAGCTTCCACTACAGACCTGAAGGACTCATCTAATATCTGCTGCAAGGACAGCAACCCAAAAAGCCCTTTTTAGGGTAGAACATCATTTATTTTATTTTATAATTTTTTCTGTGTAATCTAATTGCATATGCCTGCCTGCCAGCGTGTGTGTGTGTGACAGGCTAACGCCTAACAGCTTATATTGTGCTTATTTTCACTACTCATACCTGGTGGTGTACCATACATTGAAAACAACCATTTTTATCCTGTAATCTAATTTCAGTTGCCTGCCTGTGTCAGGCTCACAGCTAATATTCTGCTCTGTTTCACCAGTCATAGTTGGTGTACCATACATTGAAAAAAAACAACCCTTTTTTCCTTTAATCTAATTTCAGTTGCCTGCCTGTGTTAGGCTCACAGCTTATATTGTGCTCAGTGAAATAAAACAACACTTTTTTGACTGTAATAGATTGAATAGCAATTGCCTGCCTACAGGCGTGTGTGTGAAGCCTATTGCATCTACTCTGCCAACTTTTGCCAGTGCACAGTGATACGTCATATCTGGTGCAACCGTAGTGTACAGTGACATAAAACAACACTTTTTTGACTGTAATCGATTGAATATCAGTTGCCTGCCTACAGGCGTGTGTGTGAGGCCTGCAGCCCCTACTTTTGCCAGTGCACAGTGACACTCATATCTGGTGGCACCTTAGATTGCACGCGCAGTGCCCCAAATTTGAAGTGGGAGGACCGACCAAGCATCTTTTTCCATCTCCCGCTTCCAAAAATCCATGCCATATACACGTCCCCTGATAGGTGACGTAACAGGTATCAAACTGATAGGAATAAATAGTACAACTTAATACACCACTCCTATCTGGTGGCACATTACATTGCACGTGCAGTGCCCCAAATTCGAAGTAGGAGGTCCGACCAAGCATCTTTTTCCATCTCCCTGTTCCAAAAATCAATGCCATATACACGTCCCCTAATAGTGGACGTAACAGGGATTAAACCGATTGGAATATTACTACTTAACAGTACACACCTTATAATAACGCAGACAGAGGCAACGCAGAGAGAGGAGTCTGAAGAAGAGGAGTCAGACGAGGAAGGTGGCTTTGAGGAGGTGGAAGACCAAACACAGCAGGCGTCCCAGGGGGCTTGTTGTCACCTTTCGGGGACCCTTGGTGGCTGGGTGGAGGAAGAGACCTTCAATGATATCAGTGAGGACAAGGAATGGGACATGGCTAGCTTGGTATGCGGTTGTGCAAAGGGACTGTTTGCGGTGCATTAAATGGGGAGATTGGTCTGTTACTGTGAAGCGGGTGTAATCCTTACACTACCTGATCGATACAACATCATACCTAATGTTTTAAAGCATGTTATTCCAAACAATTTAGGAATGTTAGGTGATTTATGCCCTTTATGGCTTAAAACCAGACTCTGCATCAACTATGTAATTTTATGTGGGAGTTTTGCCATGGATCCCCCTCTGGCATGCCACAGTCCAAGTGTTAGTCCCTTTGAAACAACTTTCTCATCACTATTGTGGCCAGAAAGAGTCCCTGTGGGTTTTGAAATTTGCCTGCCCATTGAAGTCTATGGCGGTTCGCCCGGTTCGCCCGTTCGAGAACATTTGATGAAGTTCGCGTCCGCGAACCGAAAATTTTATGTTTGCGACATCACTAGTTTCACCACCTCAATAAAAAGAAAGAAGACCAAAATACAAAATTATCAATATCCAGAATGTTATTATAAAGTTCTTATTTCATTTTGAATATATAAATACTTTTTTAACAGTCTATGCTTCACTCTTATCTGTTGATCTGACCAGAAGATCAGCAGAAGACTGCAATATAAAGAATTCATTTTCTCAGCATATTTCTGCATGAAACAATTAGAAAACTTATTGTGAACAAAAAAAGAACAAAACAAAGCTAATGAAAAAGTACTTGGATAGTAAAATGTGGATTTACTGACTGTTTTCACTAATATGGATGTTTTTAATTCCTTGTCTAGGCATAATATATTGTAAGTTTTAACAAAGCCAAACAAATGTTTAGAAATATTAACTCTGCACAGCATTGGGGGTATTATTTTAGCATGAAAACTAATTCTGCAGTCTAGCAAAAGGAAAACATACTGCACATATTAAAAAATAGACAAAGGCTTATTTCAGGTTCTCATGAGGATGACTAAAAAGGAAACAACTGCTGCAGGGTATTTCAAATACAGTAGAAAATGCCTTAAAATAGCCAAGTTATATATATGAAACATTTATTATTTATTGTACCTCTAAGTTTAAACCTTGTCTGGCTAGTGAATAAAGCAACATAGACAAACAGATGATGAACTCCGATAATGGATGAGGTTTTTTTATGTTTACTTAATCAATGTAACATTTTAGTTTTGAGTTTTGAGAGCCCGTAGGTAGGATAGGAGGATACAGTCTGTGAACAGTGTTGGGTAAATCAGTAAGCCTCATAATAGTCTTAATATCCTTAAGATGTCTAGTGACCTTATATATAATAAAGGTGCATGACTGTAGCCAAATATATAAGGAATATTTTTAAATTTCCAATGCAGTTTTTGCTTTGTTCTTTACTCAGTAAGTTAGAAATGGCTCTACTCATAGCCTATTTCAAGGACACTACAAAGGTTTCCAAAAAGATAAATATTTTGGAGAATATTTTGGGGAAATTGTTTCCAACTTCTGGTTGTACAACATTGAATCCCAGTTTGGGCAAAACTAATATAGCGAATTAAACAATCTTTTATATTGGGTACTACAGTGGTTCCCAAACCTCTCCTCAAGACCCACCAGAAAAGCCATAATTTAAGTCAAACATTGTGTGAACAAAGGTGAGGTAACTATTATTCAACAGGCGGTGGAATCTCAAATTGCTTCACCTGGTTATTTACACAGTGTTGACCTATATCATGGCCTGTCTGGTGGGTTTTGAGGAGAGGTTTGTGGACCACTGGGTTACCACATTATAAACTACCATTGTACGCCTTGATATAGCTTTATTGACAAATATAAAGACACACTATTCAAACCATGATTGTCTACCTCTTATATATTATGCCCTTATAGGGGTGTAGAAACTGGGGAGGGGGGACACACAAAAAATAGCAAAATTAAACTTAATCATGAACTACCAGATTTGGCCAATATTTCCTATGAAAGCTTTGACCCATAATGTATCTTACATATATACATAATAAGTTGGCATATAGACATACATATTATACATTACATATATATATATAATTTGTAATTATATTGGGGGGCAAGGGCATTGAAAATATAAAAAAAGAAATAAAACATTTTTGAGGGGCACTGGACCAATTGAGATAACCCCTTCCATATCTTCTTGTTTGCATAAATCATTGCTAAGTACAATAATTGAGGCGGCTTAATAAGTTGTTTCTACACAAAGGAACAGTGTAATCTTTATTTGTGACCCACATCAGTGTTGAAAGACATGTAGGTAAAGTTTTTTAATGTTTTTTTTTTTACAGGCAATAATTTTTGTTCAATCTTTTAGTCATGTCAGACTCTCGTTGACTATATGGAAACAGCAACCCAGGCACATTTGTGTCTGGTCATGCTCATGCAGTGGTTTTCTTGAAAAATATACTTGAGTGGGTTGCCAGTTCCCTCTCCATTGGACGATGATTTTTCTGACCTCTCTGCTATGACCTGCCCATCTTGGGTGACCCTACATGGTAAAGCTCACAGCTTCAGTGTGCTACACAAGCCCCTTCACTAAGACAAGGTAGCGATCCAGAAGAGGTGGCAATAATTACACTGTGTTTAAAGGGATATGTAAGTGAGCTGGATTATGAGTGTATCTGATAGAGGATAATTAGTAGTGTATGGAAACATTTCTTTGCATTAAAAAATACCAAAAAAAGAATTTGAGCACTTACCTTAAAGTTAGCAAAATATCTTTTAATTTCTGTCAGTTGAAACCCACCACACCCAGGCTAAATTGGTATATAATTTGAAAAATTGTTTTGGCCAATCAGGAGGAAGTAAAAACTGAAACATTTGTATCACAATCTGGCAGTTTTTTTTCTGCTGTGACCCCACCAACCATCATTTCCTTTAGAGGTCACACACTGTACTCTGCACTTTATGTAAGCTTCTTAGGGGTGTGCACAACCACATATCAGTATTTAGCATATAAATATGTAAGTACATTCAACTTTTCAATATAATGCATATTTTTCTACTAATCAGTAGGAAACATTTGAAACCCAGGAAACTTGCATATACCTTTAATCCCTCACTGAACTGCTGTATTTATTGTGAGACTGTACCAACAAAGACAATGGTTCCTACTATACATGGCTGATGAATTAATTTGATAACACTTAGAACGAGTTATATGCTCATATAGATCAGCTTATACAACTTCAGCATGTATGGTGGCAGCTTCAGATTTTAAAAGTGGGTATTGGTTCTTCCTCTCCTTTTTTTTATTAATATCGCAGACTGCAACGAAGAACATATACATAAAATAGTTTTCCCACCCCCCTCTCCTTCCCCTGTCTCTCTTTGCCCCCTCTCTCCCTCCCCAGTCTCTCTTTGACCCTCTCTCCTTCCCCAGTCTCTCTTTGCCCCCTCTCTCCCTCCCCTGTCTCTCTTTGCCCCTCTCTCCCTCCCATGTCTCTCTTTGTCCCCTCTCTCCCTCCCCTGTCTCTCTTTGCCCTCTCTCTCCCTCCCCAGTCTCCCTTTGCCCCCTCTCTCCCTTCCCAGTCTCTCTTTGCCCCCTCTCTCCCTCCCCAGTCTCTCTTTTGCCCTCTCTCTCTCCCATGTCTCTCTTTGTCCCTTCTCTCCCTCCCCTGTCTCTCATTGCCCCCTCTCCCCCTCCCTTGTCTCTCTTTGCCGCTCTCTCCCTTCCCAGTCTCTCTTTGCCCCCTCTCCCTCACTTGTCTCTTTTTGCTCTCTCCCTCTATTTGCCACCCTCTCCCTCCCCTGTCTCTCTTTGCCCCCTCTCTCCCTCCCCTGTCTCTCTTTGCCCCTCTCTCCCTCCCCTGTCTCTCTTTGCCCCCTCTCTTCCTCCCCTGTCTCTATTTGCCCCTCTCTTTGTCCCCTGTCTCTCTTTGACTCCTCTCTCCCCCTGTCTCTCTTTGTCCCCTCTCTCCCTCCCCAGTCTCTCTTTGCCCCCTCTTTCCCTCACCCGGTCTCTCTTTGCTGCCTCTCTCCATCCGCTGTCTGTCTTTGCCCCCTCTCTCCATCCGCTGTCTGTCTTTGCCCCATCTCTCCATCCGCTGTCTGTCTTTGCCCCATCGCTCCATCCGCTTTCTGTCTTTGGACCCTCTCTCCCTCCCCTGTCTCTCTTTGCCCCCTATCTTCCTCCCCAGTCTCTCTTTACCCCCTTTAGCAGTGGTTATCTTCGACGTGTGTTTGGGGTCTTTATCATGTTGGAATACTGCCCTGTGGCCCAGTCTCCGAAGGGAGGGGATCATTCTCTGCTTCAGTATGTCACAGTACATGTTGGTATTCATGGTTCCCTTAATGAACTGAAGCTCCCCGGTGTCGGCAGCACTCATGCAGGCCAACAACAAACATATATATACTTATGTCTATATACGTTTTCTATAATATGCTGTGTTAATTCCACCTATATGCATTTACCTGATGATGTCAGATGCTGCCTCCACTCTCCCTGCATCGCTGTTTACGTTCAAACTGAGGGTTTCATCTCATATCAGCGTTTTTGTGCTCTTTGTGCCTTATCCGTTTATCTGTCATTTAGGGATTATGTCAACTACATTTCCTCAGTATAGATGTATACTTTTGGTGGTGGGTGTGTCATGGTCTGGGCCTGCATGAGTGCTGCGGCACTGGGGAGCTACAGTTCATTGAGGGAACCATGAATGCAAACATGTACTGTGACATAGTAAAGCAGAGCATGATCCCCTCCCTTCGGAGACTGGACCGCAGGGAAGTATTCCAACATGATGACGATCCCAAACACACCTCCAAGACAACCACTGCCTTGCTAAAGAAGCTGAAGGTAAAAGTGATGGACTGGCCAAGCATGTCAACAGACCTAAACCCTATTGAGCATCTGTGGGGCATCCTCAATCGGAAGATGGGGGAGTGCAAGGTCTCTAACATCTACCAGCTCTTTGATGTCATCAAGGAGGAGTGGAAGAGGACTCCAGTGGCAACCTGTGAAGCTCTAGTGAACTCCATGCCTATAGCAGTGCTGGAAAATAATGGTGGCCACACAAAATATTGACACTTTGGGCCCAATTTGGACATTTCCACTTAGGGGTGTACCTACTTTTGTTGTCAACGGTTTAGACATTAATGGCTGTGTGTTGAGTTATTTTAAGTGGACAGCAAATGTACACTGTTATACAGGCTGTACACTTACTACTTTAACTTGTAGCAGAGTGTCATTTCTTCAGTGTTGTCACATGAAAAGATATAATAAAATATTTACAAAAATATGAGGGGTGATACTGTGTATATCATTTATATATATACTATATATACTGTACAGATAGATAAATTCCAAGAATACAGTGTAATAACTGTTTTTCTCAGAATTATTTTTTAACTTGTATTAGACATTCAAATGTGAACACAGATGTACTATTTATTTACTGTACTACTGTACGGTGGATGGCTCTATAGCTCTTTTGCCCACCTTATATTAAATGATTGTTTTGGTGAACTACCTATTCATAAAGTCCACAACACAACCTGGGATCCCGCTCCACGCTGATGATAGCCAGTAAGCTTGAAACAGCTGTACGGGGATAGGATTCCCAGTTTGTGTATAATCCAGCCTTGGCTTTGCATAAAAGCTGTGTAATACAGCAAGCATAAGCTTAAAGGAAGCCATGTTTAAAATGGTTTATGGATTGAAGAGCGAGGCATTTGTGGGCACATTTGCATGTCCCTGCTCAGATTCCCAGAATGCAGTGTAATAACTGTTTTTCTCTAAATTCTGAGCTGGAAATAGTTTTTTTTAACTTGTTTTAGACATTCAAATGTGTACACATATGTACTATTTATAGCCATCCCTAGTCTTTCTCTTCCTCCCTCTCTTCCCATCTCCCCAGCAGTTCCCCAGTAGCTCCCACTCACCTCTTCTTCTTTTAGCTGGTCAAATACCCCGGTCTCACGACTTCTCACAGGATTATCTCGCCTGATTTCGGGAAACCCAGCAGGTTAAAGGAGCAGTAGAGAGGAAGCTAATGGGGACCTAAATAATCTGGGGGGGGGAATTTTTCACCTTGACCCCCCCCCCCGGTTCCTATTTCCCTGATTCAACAAACGTGTTTTGCCATATATTTCTGTATTATATAACTCTTTTCTTAATTGGTAATGATGATTATGCAGTGTATTTAGTCTGATTGTTGGTAACACTTACTTTTAACTTGACCATCAACAGATACTAAGAGGAAACAAAAATAACACATTAATCACTAAATAACATGGCAATGGCTTAAATAAGGTGGAATAATAGGTCACATTGATATATCTGCTAGAGAAGAGTGTAGTTATTAATTATATTATATTATACTAGCGTATTGCCCGTCAAAAAATGACGGCAATCAGATGTGTATGTTTTAAAAGTTGTTTAGTTATTAATATACATATGGAATTGTAAGGTAGCTGATGTTGTTTTGTGTGTACTACTGAAATATAGAAATCAAATTAATAAATGAATTTACGTATTTTTATGCATTGTGTTGAAGAGCTGGCAATCTGTGTTGATGTTGCAGCAGCATTAGTGGTGTGGAGCTGTTGTGTAATCGTGATGAACGTGTGCAGTGTAATAGTGTGCGTGCGCGATCCGAAACCGTTAACGTAGCTGTGTACTTCCGCATTATCCTAAAATGGCGGATAATGTGTGGTATGCGTCTTAGCGGATTATCGGTACGTGTTTTCCGTGGTTATAGTGCTGTCGCCTGGTTTTCGTTTTGTTCGTCTGGCATTTTCTCTGCGGCGCTCATTGCCAAAGTACTACGGTTTAACGGCTCGCCGGGCAATGATCGCCTGCGGCGCTCATCGCTCAGCCCGCTAAAGTACTACGGTTTAATAGTAAATATGGTAAAACGGTCAAATGACGGTCAATAGAAATTAAATGTAGTGAAATTTGTTTGCCACACAACATGACGGTACATTTGTCCCTTTTTTTTTTTCTTCAAATAAATACATTTTTTTTTTTAACTTGCAACCTATATTTCACATCAAATGCGTTGGTTTAGGCGGGAAATCCGATGTTGCGCGAGACAAAGTCGTTAAATCTGTGTTAATTGATAAATCTGTAATTGTGTTTCGTAAAATGTACTCGCTACTGTCTTTTTACTCATTGCGCGGTTAATCCGCATCCTTTATCTCGTTGTTTTTCAAACACATACGCCTGTGGCTGTGTTTTACGCAGTTCGTAGTAGTATAGCCTTGTTTTCATTTTTTTCGGCGGCCATTTTTTTCTCACTTAGCCGATTTTCGATCTTTGTAACTCGGCTAAATCGATCTAAATTGCAGTTCCAACTCACTTCCAGACGTCCTGCCTGGTTCCCCATGCTGAAAGTGACCTTTGTTTTATTTTTTTGTGTGTATTTAGTGTTTTTTTTACTGTTTTTGTTCCGCCGCTTATCTCGTAATTTTTTTCACCTCAATGAGCGGCGCTCATTGCGAAAGTGCTACGATTTAACATAACGGCTCGCCTCGCCTGCAATGAGCGCCTGTGGCGCTCATTGCCAAAGTGCTACAATTTAGCGGCTCGCCTACAATGAGCGCCTGCGGCGCTCATTGCCAAAGTGCTCATTGCTAAGTCGTACGCACTACGCAACAGAGCGGTTTAACGGCTCGCCGGGCGATGAGCGCCTGCGGTGCTCATCGCTAAGTCGTACGCACTACTCAACGCAGCGTGACGACGAATCGTAGTTAGACAATTATAATATGTGATTAACACATGGTTTGACAAATTCTGGGAACCAGAAAGCCATGGCTCCTAATATTTTACGGTTAGCTCCTAACATTTATTTATTGATATATTTCTATGCTTAATCCATTCTTGGCTCCTAAACAAAGTTTGACTGGCTCCTTATTAACCAGGCTAAGTTTTATTTCAATGTGGCAGCCACTGTACTACCGAGGTGGTTTGTGATTGGGGTATGTGCGGTCCCAATCAGGTAGGGCCAAGTGATTAGGTAGTAATGTCCAGGGATTGTATTGTTATAATAAATGCACAATTTGTATGAATATACCCATTACTATTAATTTTAGATTGATCTTAATGCGTCAGAGTTCCATGCTTTGGAACTGGAGACTCCATCTTTACTGTGGGCAATAAGACCCACCACAGCCTCTAACTACGGATCACCAGTTAACAATTGCCATTTCAATTAAGGGCATACATGTTATAATGGTGTGTCAATCACCAGGCCATTCTGCCTTGTTTTAGTCGAGGATTTTAAGAACGTCTGATGTGCAGCTGCTCCCCCAGACACTGTTCACACCAGTGTCATAAAAGTGAGCAAGGTAATTAACGGATGAGGGGGGATCCAAATAGCGCACAATTTTGGAAGTGAGTGAAATAAATAAATAAATAAAATAAACATTTGTTGACATTAATATATATACAGACATATATACAGATATGAGGTAAATAGTTAGTCCCACGTGCTTGGTGTTTATCACACCTCCGTGTTATCAGTGATATATTAGTGCTCTTGTCCTTTGTGCTTCTAACATGAATGGCAAATTAACCATTTCTAGCTTGACAAGAACAGGGTATGAGTATAATATACTTCTCAATTACCTAGGTGAGGATCCAGGGTGAGTATGGTCATTTACGAAGCCCCCCTGCATCTGTCAGAACGTGGGTACTAAGTGGGCCTACCGTACATAGTATGTATATTTTGTGTGGTGGGAGGGCCCCAGTCTCTGTAAGTGCTTCCATCAGGCCGGTGGGACATATATGAGAACAGGCCGGTGGTGTATGCATGAGAAGAAAAAATACTAGCATAGTCTGAAATAAAACCTATATGTGGGTCTGTCTGTGAATAGGCTCAGAATTTACTTAGTTTAATTAACAAAGGGGTTATTACCTATATCGGAACCTATTAATAAAATAATAAAAATGGCAATCTTCATACTAGATATGAGTCCAGATTAAAACATTGAAGGGCAAATACAAGATAGGCGTCACTTACCTCTCTTTAATCAAAATCCTGCTTTCACCAATAGTAAGAGGTTCTCAAGAAAGGCTGCCAAATGAAAGGGACTGTTTATACCTCTACAGATCGAAAGAGAAACTAAAGGCGCTGGTCTATGACGTAAAACGTTGGGTGCGTTCTGGTGACATCATTGTTATAGGGACGTTTTTTTTTAGGCTACAAGGGTGTATGCCCTTACTTGAAATGGCAATTGTCAACTGTTGATCCTTAGTTAGAGGCTGTGGTGGGTCTTATTGCCCACAGTAAAGATGGAGTCTCCAGTTCCAAAGTATGGAACTCTGACGCATTAAGATCAATCTAAAATGAATAGTAATGGTATATCCATAAAAATTTGTGTGTATTTATTATAACAATACAATCCCTGGACATTACTACCTAAGTGCTTGGGCCTACCTGATTGGGACCGCACATACCCCAATCACAAACCACCTAGCAACTTCTTAGTGTTCACTAGACAGAAGGCAATAGCCACAATCCATACAGGCCAGCAGCTGGTATGTACTGGAGAAAAACAGAGATGCCAGACAACAACGCTCCTTTTCAATATGGGTCTTACGTTGACACCACACAACGAACTCTGAATAATTTGGGGCATCAAGAAAAAGTACATCGTATTCACCATAGGACTGAATGAGATAAAGACCCAAAATTTCTACTAAAAGACCTAGAGAAGTACAGCGGCCAGGAAGTCCGAAACCTGCTTAGAAAGCTATGTTAAAAAGCGAATGATTCCAAGAGGTTTGAGGATAAAAAATAATTTTCTGACATTACGTACGACATGTCAGAACCCAGACACATAAATGAATGGGAAGATGCACTGGAAGAATGCTCCTACAAATTGATGAACATCCTAATTAAATTCAGGAAAGAGAACCTGACAAAAGTAAAAGACCAACTAGAAACAACGATCAAGAAATTGTCAACATTCAACCAAAACCCATCCCAGACATCAAACATTGCATCAACAAACTGGAACATGAAATCTACAGATGAAAGAGAGAAAAATTCAGCAGAGATCTGGAGGGTTACAGATTTATCGGCAACAAAAAGGAGCCAACACACCGCCCTGGACAACAATAACACAAAAACACTTGGGAAAGGAGACGGACGAACAGATCCCAATTGGTCCCCTATGGCAACAAGGCACCGATACAAGCACACAAAGGAATTAAAAGACCTCCCATCCATAGACCTTCCCTCAACAAAGATGAACGCCAACAGAGCACACCAAGAGAAACTAATCTATGAATTGGAGCCAAATTGGACAAGTACAATCTGGAAAGATTCAGATTCAGAAAACCAAACCCAACACAGAAGAATTACAGCCCAAAGAAAATAAAAGAGAAACTACATCATATTGATAGTGCTAGACAAGAAAAGATTCAAGAATTACCACAAACAAGCTATGTCCCTCTAGAACCACACCATTCTTTTTAGTCCAGGAAGGGAAACTACAACTTACCAACCATTGGCCACTACCAGTTTCTCCGGTACTTACTCACCCTCCACTGAGAGGGAAAAGAAGAAAAACTGGAGGACTAGAAGAGGTTCTAGAGGAGGAAGGAGAGCCCTTAACAGCAAAAAGAAGGAAGGGATTCCACACAACACCATAACAATCTTCAACCTTTCTTCCAAAGTACTAAACTAGAAGGAGCAATTGTTTAAAAGGGGTCTGACATTTGCGCTAGACGCAGAGCCCAACTCCTTTGAATTGTTTGTAGACGTGCATAAGTTCTTTAGAAAGATCACCTTACAATGTCACTATGAAAAAATAACCAGAAACCAAGAGGTTATATTGGGAAACTTTAATGGTGACGAACTGAACGAACAAGACACAGCTACACTACAGATTCTAGAGGAACTAACAGACCCGAGTCAAACACAAGACTTTAATACAGAGGAAAAACAACTGGAGGATCAGTATATCACATCTCATCTAACACAAGAGAGCAAGAAGGTTAAACACTCAGACCAGCCTCCACTTTCTTCCCTATCCAATCCCAGGGAAACCATATCCCAGTATTCAGTAGACTACTGATGAAAGACATTGACAAGATTTGTTCCTGAAACACATCAAAAGATCTAATCTCAGCAGAAACGAAAAACTGTACTGGACAATCTAAGTAAGGACACCTCCATTGTCATCAGACAGGTGGACAAAAGAGAAGGGGTTCGTTATACAAAACAGACAAGACTATCTGAAAGAAGCATTCAACTTAATCAATGACCAAGAGACTTATACACAACTCCAACCAGATCCAACTGACAAATACTTGAAAGAATATCACCTGTTGATTTGAGAGGCACTAAAAAGCGGGCTACTAACAACTAAGGAGTTCCAATATTGAAATATACAATCTCCGAAAAAAAGCCATTATCTATCATCTTCCTAAAATCCATAAAAATCCACAAAACCCACCTGGAGGACCGATAGTGTCAGGGATCGAATCCCTAACCAAAAAACAATCAGAATATATGGACTATTTTCTGCAACCACTGGTCACTAACCTTCCATCGTATTCTAGAGATACACCACATGTCCTGGAGAGCCTTTAACATCTGGATATGGATGTCACCCCCCTGTACACATTGGTTCCCCAGAAACAGGGAGCAGCAGATACAAAATACTTCATGGAAACACATGGGGATATGGAGGAATGTCAGATTCACTTTATAGTTGCTTCCATCATGTTTATTCTCAAACACTTCAAGTTTGAAGATTTCTTCTATGTACAAAAACAAGGAACGGCATTGGGAACGAATTTCGCTCCTAGCTTTGCGAACCTTTACATGGGTGTATGGGAGGAGAAATACATTTGGAACAACAACCGATTTTCAAAAAATATAATATACTGGAAGAGATACATCGATTACATCATTTTTGTATGAGAAGAAAACAATAAGCAAGGCATGAACTCTTTTTTTGGATACGTGAACAAAAATTAAATAAATTTGCGATTCACTATGAATCATGACCAGCACTCTATCCCTTTCCTTGATGTGATACATATAGGAGAGGAAAACTTGGTATCAACCAAGTTATACTCCAAACCCACCGACACAAATGGATACCTGCAAGCATCTAGCGGACATGATCCTAGATAGATCAGGAACATTCCGTTTGGCCAATTTCGTTGCATCCGTAGGAACTGCTCCAAACTGTTCGATTATGATGCAGAGAGTGAGATGTTAACCAAAAAATTCCTAGAGAAGAGATACAACAGTAGGATTGTGAAGCAGGCAAAAGAGAAATCTAGAACCCTTAACAGAACAGAACTCATAAAAAAAACAACAACAAAGCAGCTAGACTTATTTCTGCAAGCATAAGAAAATGATGGCACATCTTAAAAGAGGATGACATCATGAGAGCTATACTGCCAGAAGCACCAACAATCACTTCCAAAAGAAGTCTCAAGAATATTTTAACTCCCAGTGAACTTAAGAAAGAGAAAATGATCGATAGCACACAACTCTTACCCAGAAAAAAGGCAGCACCCACAAATGTGGAGCCAAGAGATGCATCACTTGTGGATTCATACCATATGAAAACAAGGATAGAGTTATCTCCAACAGCAAACACAAGGAATACAAGATACACCATCTAACCAATTGCAATACAACATACATTGTGTACGTTATCTCTTGTATTTGCAAAAAACAATACGTTGGTCGTACAAAAAGATCCCTCAAAGAGAGTTTTAGAGAACATCTGAACAACGGCAATAACAAAATAACAGTACGAAGGGGATCACAATTAAAGCAGTGGTACACATAAAACCCTCAGAACGCGGAGGTGACTGATTACTCACTCTAAGATGCGCTGAGACAAAGTGGATCCACAAACTAAGGACACTTGAACCAGAAGGTCTGAACAGGGACATAGAAGAGACAAACAGAATTGGCAGAAAGAAGTACTCTCCTGTTATTTATGTAAATTATGTTTTTGTTTAGAAAATAACTATTCAGACCACCACGGGGTGGCAGTTCGGCAAGAGGACATATACACTGCTATATATATATATATATATATATATATATATATCAGCTATTGCATAAAGGCATGACCCGTATACCACTACATATATATATATATATATATATATATATATATATATATATATATATATATATATATGTATATATATGTTCATCAGCCATTGTATATAGGTACAATCCATACATCAGTCACTAGATATAGTGATATCAGGATTGAGTAAGGGCCATATAGATTACTGGAAAATCATTACCTTAATCCTGTAGTTTTCAAATTTATATTCATATCCTTCTATGAAGTTTTTTATGGATGCATTGGAATAAAGGTCCACAATAAGCCCCCTCCCAAACTCAGAAATCAGATCCACATTATGAATATGTGGGAATAGAGGTCTGAAAATAGCCCCCTCCTGACATAGACATCATATCATATCATATTAACAGTTACAGGGGTTAGGTAGATAGTGGCCTCAACTATTCTATGACATATAGATGGATATAGGAGTATGGGAGTACCAGGAATCATAGAATATCCCATCAGACTCCATTTTCTTTTCCTCTTTTATTTAGCATATCTCTTATTTAGACATTCACATTGTATACATTTTCACATTTAAGACGTTTTATCCATATTTTACAATCTTATCTTATCTTGAGAGTTATGTCACACCTGTTAAGTTTCTCCCAGAGGAAAACAACACTTGCCCTACTGCATGTGTCAAATAGGTAGCACTCTTATACTTTAGCAGGTGTTGAAACAGGGCACACCCCTTTTCTGGCACCATGTTAGGTATATATAATAATTTCAAAAGCCTTTTTTTAATTACTGTATATACTCGAGAATAAGTCGACCCGAGTATAAGCCGAGGCACCTATTTTACCACAAAATACTGGGAAAACTTAGTGACTCGAGTATAAGCCGAGGATAGGAAATGTGCTGCCCCCTGTGTCCCTCTTGTGCCCTCTGTGTCCCCCTCTTGTGTGCCCTCTGTGCCCCTTTCTTGTGTCCCCCTCTCTCTCCCCTGTGTCTCTTCCCCATCCTCATCCTCAACCCCCCATCTTCATCCTCAACCCCCCATCCTCATCCCCAACCCCCCATCCTCATTCTCAACACCCCCATCCTCAACCTCCCCTCCTCATCCTCAACCCCCCTCCTCAACCTCCCTCCTTAAACCCCCATGCTAATCCTCAACCCCCCCATCCTCAACCACCCATCCTCATCCTCAACCCCTATCCTCATTCTCAACCCCCCATCCTCAACCCCCCATCCTCAACCCCCATCCTCATTCTCATCCCCCATCCTCAAGCCCCCATCCTCATCCTCAACCCCCCATCCTCAACCCCCATCCTCAACCCTCATCCTCAACCCCCCTTCTCAACCCCCTCCTCATCCTCAACCCCCCATCCTCAATCCCCCTCCTCATCCTCAACCCCCCATCCTCATCCTCAACCCCCCATCCCGGCCAATGATGTGACGCGCATGTGTGTCCCGTCATTGGCCCGGTCAAGATGTAGACGGAAGGATCGCTGAGGAGCGGAGCAGCAGCTGCTGCAGATGGAAGGTAAGTGAGAGGAAAGGGAGAGGGGGAGGTAATTAGAGGGCTAAAGTGAGGAGGGGGATTTAGGATGAGGAGGGGGGTTTAGGATTAGGATGGGGTTGAGGATGGGGGGGTTGAGGTTGAAGATGGGGGATGAGGGGGAGGATGGGGGGATGAGGGGGGGGATGGGCCAGATGGGGGGGATGAGGATGGGAGGTTGAGGATGGGGGTTGAGGATGATAAGGGAGGGGGAGAGAAAGAGAGACATGGGGGAAAGAGAGACATGGGGGGGAAGAGAGACACGGGGGGGACAAAAAAAAGACACAGGGTGGTGACTTGAGTATAAGCCGAGGGGGCCCTTTTCAGCCTTAAAAAAAGGGCTGAAAAACTTGGCTTATACTCGAGTATATACGTTATATATTAATTCACTACACATATGTGTTATTACACTTGTGCAACTAATTGCACCTATACTCTATGTTTAAATGTTGTTATTATATCCACAACTGTAATATCATAGGTAATTATCACTGAAGAAGCTGCCGTAAAAAGCGTTTGATATACTTTTTATTGCACTTACCAATTGATTTTACTAACCTAGATTCAAATTTTACAAATTTTACAAATAAAGATACATTCTTTTACATTACCACCGTGAGTACTCTTGTTTTGCCCCAAGGGACACAGCTTCATAACGCACGTATCATAGGCACATAGTACTTACTACACAAGGGACTCAGGTTTGTGGCCTGTGTAGCACCCACTTCCAAGATTGTGCACTATTTGGATTCCCACCCCTCCATCCGTTAATAACCTCTCTACTAGGACATGTTATTTTCCTGTGCTCCTTTAAATGCTGACTCATTCCCTCTCTTCTTCTGTCTCTCTCCTTAAATTTATGAAAATACCTGCTTTAAGATATACTGTTTTAGATACCATAATTACATTGAAAAATGATGTATAATTTGTTGCTATGTCTTTGCTTGTTTAAAAAAAGCACTACATTTAAGTACTAAATTGCTTCAACCTGCAGCGTTTTCTATTTTTAATTTAGAAATTGGCACACTGTTTGATGGTATCTGAATAATGTGCTGTGTGAGTGCATGCACGTGACTAAACTCATTCATGGATAATTGTTTAGCCTATTTTAATCATATGCTGTTCCAAAACTAACACTAACACTGTTATGGGGTTAATTTACCCTCAGGCTAATTGCTGGATATCAATGAAACATTATAGAAAAATGTAAATTGAAAAATGCATCAATTTAAAAAAAATAAAAAATAATTCACTTATTTTTAGTACTCTGTTTGATCATGTGCAACGGTTGTAAGCAACTCAGTCCTTTGAGGGTTGCCAACAGTCCAGCATTTCGATATTTCTTGAGCACACGTGGATCAGTCAATTGAATGAAAACAACTAACTCTGTTAGGCTGAATAAGAGAGAACCTTAAAGAAAATAAGAGACCTGTGAAATCCTGGACAATTGATGGCCCTTGCAGAAATGAGTTGTAGATGTAGTGATGTAGAACAGTTTATGAATTCCATGTTAATTTTAAAGACTGGGATCAAATATTTTGGAGAAATGACTTTATTTTTTTCCCTGCATCTCTTCCTCTTTAGACATTTAAATAAAAAATAAAAACTCAGTATGTAAGTCAGCTGTTTCTTTACATCCCATAGTGCTTTTGGGACTGATCAAAAACTAAAACTATTATGTTGATTTTTAAAGCAACACATACAACACATGCAAGGTGTACCTGACTGTATAACCAGATATCTACACAGACACATTTAAGGTACTGACACACCAACAAATATACTTTTACAAAGTAATCCAGTCTACACTGAACCCTTAGAGTTGTCTTTGCTTGTTTACAGACCTTACATGACCTGAGTTTGAGAGTTGTCAAATAAAATATATCAAGAGCTCTCTACCATAGCAAATATGGGTAACAGTGCTAAGGAAAAGAAGATGCAGCAGGGGAGGAAGTGAAGCCCCTGGCGAGGCAGAGGGAGTGGGGGGTGAGACTGAGGGAGCTGGTGGGGGCCACACATGATGGGGCAGGAAGAGTGATGGTGGGGGCCTTGCAGGGACATTTCAGAAAATATTTGTTTTACATTACTGGCCCCCCAGAGCTGGGCTCCAGTGCGAAACGCCCCTGTGCATTACGCCCCTCACACAGAGCATTTCAGAGCTGTGTCAAACTACTTTTAAAACATTTAATGGCATCTGCTGTGTTCAGGTGAATTGGACTTCCTTCTCCTAGATAATAGTCATTTATGTGCACTGGCCAGATGAACAAAACATATAGGTGCTATGCACTATTTCTATTAGCTCCCTTTGTAGGAATCCGTCTTTTAAAATTATATTTATCCTGGCGTACTGATGAGAGTTGTAGAATTTACGCTTTTGAATTGTGGTGGAGATAACTGCTTAGAGTTGCTTGGACAGAAGATGATCCAATCAATCAATAGCATGACAAATCAAGCCAAACTGTTCACTGGAAGCTTTGGTCATGAGGCTAAAGCTCAGATATTTCTGCTATATCATAAGAATTTAGGATACCCTAGATGCTGCAAAAAATTGAAGACACATGAAAAGGGGATGACATAGGTAGAGATGGATAGATGATGTAATTGAAGCGATGAGCATGAGTTTGATTGAGCTCAGATGGACAGTAGGTGACAAATGTGCCTGTGTGCTATGGTCCATAGGGTCACAGAGAGTTGAACAAGACTGAATGACTAAACAACAAAACACTTACCAAATATGATTGATATGTTAGTGCTGAGCATTTTTCTACAGTGTTAGGAGTTTGTGAAGTTTGTTATTGCATTTTAGTCAGCCTCTTAGCCCCTTTGGAATCAGTTTGCACCACAATGATTATATTTCTGCATTGTCTTGTAAACTGATAATTTTTCAGTAAAATTTTGAGGCTTATTCGTTGTGTCTGCCTTTTTGTGCAGCCAGCAGTCCAGGATTGGAGTAGGCTTCTGCTTGTGTATTCAGGTTCTCTTTGATTGAGCACAGGTGAGTAACTATGATATTCATTGCGGTCATGTATCTAGCTGAACCTGTAGCCATGCACAGGAGTGAACCTGAATACATAAGCAAAATGCTACGGCAATCCTGAACTGTTTACAGCACTCATTTTACTCACTATACCACACCATATGTAAGTGTGTTAGAAATCATTCGATAATTGACAACACATTTATGAGGTTATTATTATTATTGCTCATGAACATTGCAGTTTAGACACATCACATTTATATGTTCAGTCTACACATATTACATGTGGCAAGGGATATATATTGAATGTGAGGGCAGGATTTATGTTGGGGATTGTAAATATATTTTTAGGGGAGGTGGGTAGACTTTAACTTGCATTAATCAGGTGTGGTTTAGCATTAGTATTTCAATAATAAAAAAATAAAAAAACTTCATTTGATATCCACAAACAAAAAAATGCCACAATTAAAACCAAAAGCGAAAATTCAGAAATTGTTTGGAATAAAGGTAATCAAAGTAGTATAGCACTTATTAATTGTACTGCATGGTATTCATGTCAGATGGTATATGGGCATTAGTATCATTCACACCACCAGAGAGGCATGATAGTTTATTACAGACTGTTAGTGGGATTTCACTTTTTTCTGTCCCAAGTACACATCACACTTTTTGGGGGTTGTGGGGCTCCCTTCACAGCAGTTTTATATTTTCAGTGTTTAGTTGACTACAAACTTGAATGGCCTATGGTCCCTTTAATTTTTTTTATTTATGCTTCTGGGGCTACTACCGTCCCACAATATTGGTCTTTCATTTTTGTTTTCAATTAGTATTTCTGGGTATAATTGGGAAAGTGCATTAGAGCACACTAGCGTGCAGCAGTCAGATCAGAAATGTTGTATGTCACATTCCATACCTAGGCTTTTGTTGTCAGATACAGGGCATATAACTAGAAATGGGACACTAACATAGGTTTGTACTTCCGTTAGGAGGATCAGTTGAGATCACAGGGTTTCTCTCTACCCATTCTAGTGGCTATTTGGATATTAAATGACCATTTGTACTTTTGATGGAGAGGTGCCTCTCATTGTGTATATATACTCAAGGATTACTGGCTATATCTAGTCACATGTATTGTCTTCTTTCATTATGTACATTTATTTAACTGTCCATTAGCAGAATGCTGCATACAGATTAATCCTCCTTCTGTTATATACTACCATACCTCTCTTTTGGTGTGGATGAATGAAACTAATGCCCATATACCCTCTGACATAAATACCTTGAAATACAATAAATGACTGCACTATTTTGATTAGCTTTATTCCCATCAATTTCTTTTTTTTATTTTTCTATTGTTGAAATACTTTACGATTAAGTGTTAATTACCAACACACTATTTAAGTTTAGTGTTTTAGCATTAGTTGTGTGTCAGTGTTTAATAGTGTGAGCAAGTACTTACAATTGGCATTATGATTTAGTTGATTGTTCCTTAACAGGGACTTCTTTTGTCCGTTAGGATGTGTAGGCCTCATTTTATCATAACAAGGTCTTTTTACTTATACTTATTTATGCTGTTCTTGGTTTTGGCACTTGAAACTTCTTAAGAGTCTTGAAAGTGTTCTCATAAGGTGTTTAGCTGCTGGTATTCAGAATGAATTTTACTTGTAAGGGTTCGGCTTGCTACAAGCACCCCCACAGTTTTCCAAGAACACATAGCATTAGCCAAGATTTTGTTACAGGAACCATGTAAATGCATTTTAGCTCATAATCACGTGCCAAACAAAGACCAGTTCACAAGTAGTGATCACTCATAAGGCTTTACATGTAAAGATTTGTTACTGGCAAGATGTAATAGCTACTTTCATTCTGATGTGGGATATTTACATGTAAGATTTTCTTATGGGAGCCATGCAATTGCTCCCAAATTAGCAAATGAACTTTTTGTGCAAACAGAAGCTCTACAGTTGTTTCACAATTAACCTAGTTAACTTTGGTTAGTTTTTTATTGTAAGTCACAAAAAGGAATCTTGAAATTATGAAACACAATAGTTGTAAAGTTCAGTAATAAACCACACTTTATGTATATAATTGTGTCATCCTTACATTTTTATTTATGAATGTCTTTTTCACTTAATAATGGAAGGTATGCATTGTTTAGTTATTAGAATTTTTTTTTCTCAGTAAGCTAAATTCATAATACACATTTTATTTAGCAAATGCCACAAAATATGATTAAAATTTAAATCAAAAAGGATATTTCTTTTATATATTTTAATGACACATTTATTGAAAACATGAAATGTCTGTAATTTTGTTTATTCAACCAGCAAGCAATTGGATTGCTTTTATCCTACAAAATACCAAGACTAAGTTCATGTAGTGGGTTACATAAACATTTTAATTTTTGATCCTTTTAAGGATTTTATGTTTCTTGTCTCATAAAACAGATTGTGGGAGAAAAGTCATTCATCTAAGAGGCAATCTGCCTAGGATTTCAGAATAGAATGAAAATAAATAATTGTACATGGTATAAAAATGTAGGATATTACATTACATGTGTTTCATATCGTTGACAAACATATTTTTTGGCTAAAAAGCTACATTACATAAGGTCTAATGCTGCAGTAATCAAAGGAATTGTAATCAGTTGAGTCTAGTTCATCCACTGTTGTGTTTATCTAACTTCAGATATTGCTTACTTGCACCGCAGAATAGTCTGAATATTTTTCAAACAGCACAGCAAGTGGGAAGCCTTGAAAATCTGGATAGTTTTCATTAAATGTACTGCGTTAACATCATTGTATAATGGATTCTCGCTAAGCCTATGTAAAATAATTCTGGTATTGGTATTGTGCGGCAATTAATTAACACAACTATATCTTAATCCATATTTTTTAAGTTATTAAATTTTATGCTGCTACAAGAACATTTTGGCTCTTTAAAAAAAAAAATATGATGGATAATGTATATCAGTAGTTATTAAAGGACTATTGCAGTTAAAGAAAAATAAAATGTTTTTTTAAGTATGTTTAAATTCTCACTGCAGAAGTATCTAATGGTTTCAGAACAAGAGGGCCTGAGGAACACGGTGGTCAGTGGAAGGCAGAAATGGTTAATAAAGTAAACAAGCCAAAAGGTCAATCCAGGTAACAATCCAAAAGGGTATTCTAATAAAACAAAGCCAATGTTAGAATCAGGAAAGCAGGACCAGTAATCAAAAATACATGGATGAAGTAGTGGTCAAGCCATCAACTTTGCAAATTCTGTTAAAGCACATGATCGGGTAAGCTGACACATCATACACACTCACAGACAGACTATGAGCCACATTCAATTCCTAGCCCGAAACTCAATCGTAGATGACCGAATGTCTGCGAGTGTGTTGCGGGTTACCATTCGTCTTCAAATCCGGAGCTATTCAATTGCTCAAGGACAAAAAAATACTGTCCCAAAGCCGACTTTGTGAACCATGCACTAGTTCGTACCAGTTCAGGGCGGGAACATGATCAATTAAGCAAGCCCGTAACCTCATGTCGAATCAGCCAATAGAAAATGAGACCGTCATTATTATAGCAGTAAAACATGGAGGTTACATTTGAATCAATTAGGTTTGGTTGTCCGATATGCGATCAGACAAACCTGCAAAATAAAGAATTATAAAAATGTATGCCAAAACTGTTCTTGTCCATATGGGTTCCTTGATGTGTATTAACTCATTGATACGATCGATTTAACTCTGAAATAAAACATAAAAATAAATCTTATATACTGCCGATTTGCTGGCTTGAGACTTTTGTGCAATTAATTCTAATGTCTAATTCTAGTGCAGTTTTAGCCATGGTAACTCTTGCGAAAGTGAAAGATCAAAGGCTTTGGGAGGCTGTAAGTTACAGGTTTAACCATCGCAATATATTTTAAGGCCATATCTAGTAAGGCGCTCGGAGCCCCCAAAAAGACCCCAATTGAATAGCAAAAGAACTTGCGACCTCACTTACGGGCTACTGGATCACTTGAAACCTCAATTGAATTGGGGCATATATTGGCTGCAGCCAACCTCATTCACCACAGCGTACAATATTAAGAGCTCACAGAGTTACTAACAGTACTTTGCAGTTTTCCGCTTAAATAACAGGATGCTGGTACGGTAAGGTTTAGATCTTGTCCTAACAAGGCTGACTGTAGAGCTACTGTTCATGACAGTATGTATCAAACTAACCATACTAGCAGCTGTGTAAGACATGAATTTTGAAGACTCTTTTCATAAGTACAGGAAACCATTATGTGCTTGTTACATCCCTTTTTTGAATCGTGAGGGTGTTTGTTTTGGCTATCAGTGAAAAGAGGGGTGGGGGAGGAGGAAACAGAGATCCATATAAAAAAAAGATAAAGATAATTGGGTTGTATTGAGACACATTGCCCATACCCTCTCACTGACCAAGAAACAGATTACTTTTATGATCTAATTCAACAATAGCTCTCCAGAAATGTAAACACCCCTCTCTCACACGCACACAATTTCTACCAATGTATTATGGATCCATCCAGGGTACTGAAGTGTTATCAAAGTGTATTTTTTCCAATGATATACATGTATACATTTTTTTTCCTGTTTCCTGCCCTGAGTTAGACTTAAAGTTTTCAAACAAATATTTTTTTTCATTGTATGTTGGTCCATTTTCACTTAGAAAACTGTGAGAGTCTTGTTGGACCACTTCAATATTGATTTCTTACCAGCAATATAATCTAATTTAGGCAAGTTTTTGCACATTGTTATATATTTTTAAACGTTGACTGATGTGACATTGAGGTTTAACAGCATCCTTTACATTTTTACATTTTATGTGTTTTATAGAGGATAATGTGAACCCAGCAATTTATTTAATACACTGTTGTCCTAAGTTGAGTAAATAATGCATTGATTACAAAAATTAGCCATTCACTTCAATTATGACTTGAATTTTTATATAGGTTTATATATCTTGACTGCCAAATCAGTAACAATAATTTCTATTTAAACCTATTCACTTTTGCCATCTATACGTTATTCATTGATAGTTAGCTAAATAGCCACACACTCAGGTAATAAGTAGTATTATAGTATTTCTAAATAATAAGTCAACCATATATTAAATATCTAAAACCAGATATTTATAAGGGTTTAAATAGAAAAATAACTGCAACTCATGGTTCTGTAATTTGATAATTGAGATAATATGTGAGATATAAGATTGATCAGATACTCTACATTGTCAAATGTGCTAAAGATAAGCTTTTTGACTAGAACTCATAGAAAAATACCATGGTAAATAGACATATTAACAACAAGTAATTAAACAGTGGTGCAATTAAACACTATTATTTTGTAACCTAATTAGGATCCCTAAACCCGAACACCAAGTTAACCTAATTAATCAGAGCTGTTGCAAAATAGTTGACTGGTTAGTAAGCTGGTTCTTTGCATCTCTCCAATGGAGGCCTTTAATGAAAAACTGTTCCATTTGAAGCATCCTTTCAGTCCTCAAAGGGCCTATTATATCTGGATTTGTAAACAATAATTTGATTACATCTGAACAGATCAGGTCCCACAGTATATTATTATTATTATTATCGTTTATTTGTAACGCGCCAACATATTCCGTAGCGCTATACATAAGTTAAGTTACAGGCAATGACAAGTTCAAGATTCAAACATTGCAATAAATGGAGGGCCCTGTCTTTGAGCTTGGAATCATAGCGCTTTCCCTAAAACACCTTTCAGGATTTAAACTCGCAGACTTACAATCTAAAGGTAGAAGTTTGTGTGTGGTACAGTAGGGTGAGAGTAGTGCTGAGCATGTTAGGGAGGAAGGTTATAGGCTTCTTTAAAGAGGGGCATTTTTATTGAAGTTTTGAAAGATTTAAGGCAGGTGGATAGTCTGGTGAAGCAAGGCAAGGAGTTCCAGAGAATAGGGGCAGCATGAGAAAAGTCCTGGAGGCGGGAGTGAGAGGAGGTGACAAGAGTGGTAGGAAGTAGAAGGTTGTTAGCAGAACGAAGAGGGCGTGTGGGGAAGTATTTGGAGATGAGAGCAGAGATGTATGGGGGTGCGCTGTTGTTGAGGGCTTTATAAGTTAGGGTCAAGATTTTAAACTTTATTCTGGAGGGAAGCCAGTGAAGTGACAGACAAAGAGGAGCTGCCGACACTGAATGATGTGTACGGAAGATGAGTCTGGCGGAGGCATTCATTATGGATTGAAGTGGGGAGAGGCGAGTGATGGGCAGGCCAACAAGGAGCAAGTTGCAATAGTCAAGATGAGAAATGATGAGAGAGTGCATTAGAATCTTAGTATTGTCTTGTGTAACGTAATGGCGTATTTTGGATATGTTTTTTAGATGGAAATGACAGGATTTGGTTAGAGACTGTATGTGTGGGATGAAAGAGACGGCAGGGTCCAGTAGAACACTGAGACAACGGGTTTGGGAGGTGGGAGTGATGATGGCATTGTTGACAGAGAGAGCGATGTGAGGAATTGAAGCTGTAGTAAAGGGTGGGAAGATTAAGAGTACAGTGGGCGAACATCCAAGAGGATATACTAGAGAGGCAGTCGGAGACTTGTGCTAGAAGAGAGGGTGATAGATCTGGTGCTGAGTGGTAGATTTGGGTGTCATCTGCATGACCTCCTCATAGAAACTATTTAGATTTCTATGACATCACCTATCCCTCATAAATCCATGTTGATTCTTACTTCTAAACCTGTTCAAATAGACATATTCTTTTATATTATGCCTTATTAATCCTTCTAAAATCTTTCCCACTACAGAAGTGAGGCCCCCTGGTCTATAATTCCCTGGATTTGCTCTTGCTCCTTTCCTTTCCTTAAATATAGGTATCACTTCTGCCTTTCTCTAGTCATCTGGTAGCGACCCTGGGTTGAGTGAACCTTGAAAAATTAGATATAATGGTTTAGCTATTACAGAACCCAGTTCCCTCAGTACCCTTGGATGTATTCCATTAGGACCTGGGGCTTTATTAACATTTATTTTTTACAACCTTGTTTTGGATTTCTTCCTGCATTAACCAATTATTTGGTGAACCTATTATTTGGTGAAGTGCCCCAACCCCTGGTACCTCCCTTGTGTATACCAAAGAAAGGAACCTATTTAGCTCATCTACTAGCTATCATTACTATTTTTATTATATTAATGTATGCATTTTTTATTTACACTATTTATATTGGTATTTTGGACTATGTATTCACTTTCATACACTTATCAGCCTCCTATTATAGGATTTGTCACTGAGGAAACTGCAAACCACAGCAGCGAAACGCTCCTGACACTTATTTTATTGCATTTATCAATGGTTTTTACCACGGGATTTTAACTCATACCTTATCAATAAAGATTTATTCTTTTGGATACCGTCTGTGAGTACCACCCTATCGTGAACGCGTGACAAGCACATGACACCAGATTGAGTAAGAGTATACAGCTCGATATACTTATCCCGAGCCGATCCAAAATATATATTGGGCATTTTGCACTTAGTTTATGATACACTATCTCAGAACTGATTAGCAAAAGTTATTAGAGGTGACCATTGGATCAGATTGTGCCCTATACAGTCTTCCCCCAGAATAGAAATTCCAGATAGGGGATTATGCATTTTACATATAGAAATATTACATTTTATTGGATAGGAACTCAGAAGTGGGCACCTTGCACATTGTCCCTCCCTACCCATAGCCAATTATGGATGAAGTTATGTCTGTATGCTTCTATTCCTCACCTGCAGAAGATTTAGTTTGAAATGCAGTATTCTAGTATATTCTATGATGAAACATTTTTATATATATTGTTGATATAGGAAAGATTATATAATGGTTCACCAGATGTTACAAGCGAATTAAATACTAAAAGTTGTATAGTGGTTCCCTAGAGGGGGAAAGAATTAGATATAGAAAAGGTTGTATAGTGGTTCACCAAATGGGGTGAGAGGTTGATATAGTGGTTCGCCAGATGGGGCAAGCAAACAAAATTGGAAATGCTATCAAGTGGTTCAGTAGAAAGAATATGATATAGGAAAGGCTATATAATGGTTCGTCAAGGGGGAGAGCAAACAAAACGTGAATTAGTTTATATTATAAGTTCAGAGGATGAAAGTGAACATTTGTTAGAGCCTTGTGGGAGTATGTGTTAGAACGATCTCTCTCACAAAATCACAATCTAAAAGAATAGTTCAGAACTGCCTTCCATTGGAGGTAGGAGGGTCAAACACATTTATGGAATGTAAGACAGCTTAACATAATACCATGCTCAGGCTAAATTAACTAAAATGCACACACCAGATAGACATTTTGATTGTTATATGCAGTTTAATGTTTTTATCTATGTTAAACAAAATACACATATTCATTAGGCACCAGTCGCCACCAATTAATTTTGTGAAAAAACATATTTTTAATTAAACAACACATTTTAATTGTATAACAATGTATATTACTTAATACATTGATACACTACTGCCATGTGTTACATTTAAATATTTTAGTAGTCAATGATACGTTGCATAAATAACTAGATTTTCTTAAAAACAGCAAATATGCTGCTATATGTATGAAGAGATGTCTCTTGGTGTTTACAGACCTTATCGGACCTTGAAAGGTTTTAGTTTTATGTGTGTAAGTATGTAGTCTTGATATACCACTTTTTTAAGAATAAGGTATTATACTTTAATAAGGATTTTAAATAATACTAAAATTGCATCTCGATAGACATTATCTATATTTGGTTTACTTGCACAGTAAAGAAATATTATTAAACATATTTCATTATAATGGAATTGAGAAACAACCACTGGATATGTATTGGCAAAAACTGTGTTAAAGTATAGTTAAGGTTGCATCGCAGGATGGAACATTTTAAGACTGGAAAATTGGAAGTTAAGGTTGCATGCAACTTAATGTCCCTGCTTCTCCCTGCTTCTTATTGATGACACCATTCATGACATCATCTGTGACATTAGGTGACATCACTCATGACATTACATATAATATGTAAAATGACATCTTCCATGAAGTTACTGATAATCCCCCTAGACCCACTATGATGTCACTTAAAGCATTTGTAATTCTACATACAGTTGAATTGTTAACTTTTGTAGGTTTACATTTTTCCAAATGAGGATAATTTTGTAAATACTGTAGCTATGGCTACAAATATTTTTCGGTCCTATCCTTTTATAGTAGCCCAGCACAGTCAGCAGCACAGGCAGCAGCAGTGGCGGTGAGCATCAGCTAGATGGCGCTGCCGATATTCCGGTGCCATATAATAGAGTCAAGGCTTAGGTAAACTGGTGAGGGTTGGGGTTAGGGTGAGGGTTAGGGTGTTAGACTTTCACTGTAGCGGTGGTTCCAAAACCGCTTCTGAAAGGTCAGCAGAAATCCTAAGATTTATGGTTCTGGAGGCTACAGGAAGCCAGTGGAGTGATTGGCAGGGAGGTGCTACAGACACTATGCGTTGAGTACGGTGATAAGAATGGTAGAGAGGGGAGGGATGATCTGTGATGGAATAGGATCCAGAGGACAGGTAGTAAGGTGAGATATACCTTTCCATGGGCAAAACCACTCCCTCTCTCACCTGCACAATGATCACAGCCCACAGGCCAGAAAACACCCCTTGGCTTCTAAAAAAGTTATGGGACAGGCACTCGGTGCTTAGGCTATTACGAACATTTAGAGCACTTTGATGGCATATTTCTGAGGTTAGAGTCACGTGTGTGATGTTATAGCTCAGTAGTGATTTATCAGTGAACTTCACTCATTGTTATTATAGGAGCCGTTGAATGGAGCCCCATATCTGGAGTGCTGGACAGATAGCTTTGTACGTAGGAGCTGGCATTTTCTTGCAGCGTGGCTGGTGCAGGTGTGGAAGAAGGAATGAAGATTAAGGGAGGGCTTTATGTGAAAAGAGTGTGCAGATATCTTGGTGATTGCTCTTCACTTTGTGTTCTATGCACTTAACAGAGATCTTGCAGCAGACATGTAGATAAAGGCCCTTATTCAATTGCAATTTGGCCAATTGAATAGGGCTCTAAATAAGCACATAGCATATTTTTTTAAGAAGTTTTTAGTTAGTAAACATCTATCCAAAAGCAAGGTTTTCACTAACTAAAAACTTCTTTAAAAAAACTATGCTATGTGCTTATTTAGAGCCCTATTCAATTGGCCAAATTGCAATTGAATGAGGGCCATAGAAAGCAAGGCTGCCTATGGAGGGAAGAACAGTTCTGAAGTAAATAGCCCTGATAGAAAGTTTGGGATATCAGTGTTTCCTCTTTTTTACATATTTCTATCATTTACCATAACATAGAAATGGAAATAAATTGAATGACAAAAATATACGCTGCAACATTCAACTTTGTCTGAAACCTAATTTTAAATTATTCATAGACTATTATTATTACATTTATATACATTTTATATACTGCACTGAAGAAGAGAATCATTTTTAATCTGTCATTATACATAGACATTTACAAAGTCATTCTTACTAAAGAATGGTTTTATTGTTTATGCAGTTTGTAGGCAGTAAAATGATTGGCTTCAATAGATGCAGTAACATTTTTAATCCATTAAAATATTTCTTCTTGTTTTGAAAATAATGACACATTAAAGAGCACTTAACCTAAGTACTTCATTAATTTGGAGTCTTCAAGCAGTCCTTTATAATTTTATTTTTCTCTTTGACAATAAACTGAGGTGTGTGTAATCATTTAGTTTAGGCATGTATCCAAAGAATTTCTTATTCTGAACTTTTTTTTTAAATCTCCCCATTAAATACTACTAAGCCTCATTTAATTGCGATTTGGCCCATAGTATTTGGGCTCAATATAAGCACATAGCATATTTTTTTTTACAAAAGTTTTTAGTTAGTGAAACTTCTATCCAAAAGCAAGGGTGCTTCACTAACTAAAAACTTCGTTAAAAAAAATATGCTATGTGGTTTTATAGTGCCCTATTCAATTGGCCAAATTGCAATTGAATGAGGCCCTCTGTATTCTATGCTGTGTTAATCAAAGTGTTAAAGACAAAAGATCATAAAAAAAAGGAAAATTCATAAAGAGTTCTATTAAACCTATAGTACACCATGGGACCCATTCAATTGCCCAATTCATAAGTTTTATACACACTTAAAATCACTCTTAATACTGCTACATAGTTCCAATAAGTAATATTTGCTTTATAACACCCAAAGCCAAATTTATGAGTTCAAAACATTTGCAAGTAGCTAATTGAATAAGGCTACATGGTAGCAGTTGATCACATGCATCTAATTTCATACAGCCTTATTAAATTGCAATTCGGCAAGACCTTGCTTTTGTAAAAAAAGTATGCTATGTGCTTATATAGAGCCCTATTCAATTGGCCAAATCGCAATTTAATAAAGCTGATAAACAATAGTGCTCACTGATGGCCTCATTCAATTGTGATTTGGCCAATTGAATCGGGCTCTCTATAAGCGTAGAGCATATCTGTTTTCAGAAGTTTTAGTTAGTGAACTTTTATCCAAAAGCAAGGTCTTGACTAACTCAAAACTTCTGTAAAAAAATATGCTCTGTGCTTGTATAGCACCCTATTCAATTTGCCAAATTGCATTTTGAATGAGGCCCTGAATCATTCGTAAGGTTTTACACCATGGTTTACCAAGAGCAACCCAATCAGTAAATCTTCCACCATTACTTCCTGTTAATACAAAACTGGTGAATTAAAAGTTGCTTTGTAAAAAAATAAACAGTTTTTTATTTATTTCACTTTTTTTTAACATTAAAAGAAAAAGAATACACCTATATAATGCCATTACTTCATCAGTAGGCTTTCTTTAGGATTGAACTCCAACAGAATGATGTAAGAATAAAATATAACTTTTTTAGGAACTTTCCTGTTATCTCCCTGTCAGCACTGGCAGCCGGCAGCCTCTAGGTGGCGCAAGACTGCTCAATTAGACTGTCTTTGTTCATAGTTTTAGGCATAGGGGTAGTGTTAGGATTTAGGTTTAGCGTAGTGGCAGATGATGAGCTTTAGATAAGTAGTTAGTGAGTAAAATAGTGGAGCTCACCCCTAAATCTAACACTCACACTGAGAGATTATACAAAATCTTGGCGAACAACCGCACCACAAGTAGCTGCCACTGCTGGCGAGAAAATAACCACTATAAAAATGTAATAAAAAAATAAAAGCAAATTTCACTTTTGTATTAGTTAGATAGAAGAAGACAGCAAATTAGAATTCTAGATCTCATGTGTAGACATAGCAGTGGAAAAATTATTGTATTGTTTAAGAATAAAAAAATAAATGCATACCCATAAAGCACTAGGGAAATAGTTAATACTATTTCCTAATTGGTGTACAACTTAAACTGACTCAGTTAGTTTCCATATTGTGCTAATGTTAGTTGTGACACCCATAGAGCTTAATGGACTTTGGGGACAGAGCAAACCACTATGGGCCCTGGGTGGGCACAGGTTAAAGAGGCACACCTTGCCCCCTTTCTCAGACATTGTCTCAACCACCTGGATATATAGATTGATATTACCCAGTTGGCATACATTAGTTTAATGTTTCCCCTGTTTATGTTATATGTCGTACTAATGTGTGTTTATGTATACCCAGTCATGTTTAGAGTCAAAATGATTTCCCTGAAGAATGTAATAAGGCCTAAGGGAATGGGGTAAAAGTTAAGGGGAACAAGGTTAAGAGGATTAACCATCATTGTCCAATTTTGACACTTAGAGCCCCATTAAATTGCTCCGACTTTAGTAAACGATCTGCGGGTTACAGGCGGAAAAATCCTACGGGCAATGAAAATCTGAACTCCGTCCCAGCTAAACCTTTAATCTGTCAAGCCCATAAATGTTACAAACACAAATCACTATTAAATTGCTGCTAATCCCCAAGGACGCACTGGCGTTCAAACCCGGAGAAACGGCAAATGGAGCCAAAAATATTGCAGTCTCCAAATAGGACCTGCAAAGCGTTTACAGACAAGTTCTTAACACTGTAAAAAAAAATATAAACACACCAGTGGACTGTAAAATATGGGAAAAGCAATGAAAGGCATTACAATTCATTGCACAACAATCCACAAAGAAAAAAAAAAGGAATTTAAAACATGTTTTATTTCAGCATATGTTGGAATGGTCAGGCATATGCCAATATGAAAAGCCATGCTGCAACATGCATAAAGCAATTAAAGACACACTACCTGATTAAATAGCGACCCAAAAATATACAAATGCCTGAAATGTTAACCCTTTCTCGCTCACAGTGGCTCTAATGTGGAAGCTGAAATATAAATATAATTGCATATATATGTCGCTCATCACATCTACTTTGAGAAAATAAATAATGGCCAAATTACACCGGCACATGACATATATCAAGTACCAGGGGAACATTTTAATATTGTTCAGTCCTTCAGTCGTGTCTGACTCTCTATGACCCCATGGACTCCTGTACATTTAGCTATATCTCTGCCTGTGCTGTTCCACAAGGTTTGCATGCCAAAGATTGGGTTGCCAGTTCCTTCTCCAGTGGGATGTAATTTATCTGACCTCTCTGCTATGACCTACCTACCTAGAGTGACCCTACATGGTATAGCTCACAGCTTCATTGAAGTACACAAGCTCCTTCACCACCACAAGGCAGCAATCCAAAAGGGGAACATACACCACACGTGGAGCAACAGCCAACTCACCTTTATCAGGGACAATCTCCGCTATGGCCATCCTGGAAAATCCCACTCCATTGCTGGTGGCTAATCTACTCTAAGCCATCAGGAAAGGCCGCAAACACACACGGAGGCTGTGCAGAGACACGTGGAGCAACAGCCAACTCACCTCTATCAGGGACAATCTCCGCTATGGCCATCCTGGAAAATCCCACTCCATTGCTGGTGGCTTTGTGCCATTATCATTTGATAGCAAAACACTTAATGGGAGGTCACCAATTGATTCACATTATCACCTGTTATATTCCTTTCAGGCCTTCAGGGACATGTTGATTATCAACAGTTTCACAAATTGGACCTGTCATGTGTATTAACCCTTTATTATTATATATATTATTAAATGATATCTTATAATATTATTATTATTATTATTAGTATCATATGTATTAACTTATTGCATAATAACTAGTGCTCATTAGTTTACTGATATAGGTATGTGACACAAAAACCCCAAACATTGAAAACACACTGACACGGTGAGAACAGTATAACAAAGCTTTATTTTATATACAGAGCATAATCAGAAATAGACAAGACTGTGCATTAATATCATGGGTGTGTTGTGGGCGGATCCCGGGAAGGCAAGAGGCACTTGGGGAAAAAGGGGATACCTAGAGGGGGGTAATGTCATAGTCTAGACCACTGCAACTGGAATCTGATGAATAGAAGGATCATCAGAAATCACTCCATGTAATTGAAGAAACCATTAATGTGCATAGCACTTACAACTTATCTATATCTGCTCAATGAAACAGATGATTAAACCTCACTCGACTGTGTAATCCAATCCAGTTCACACATACAGTGGTGTTTGGACAAAACAAAGATCCTGAAAAGAAGTGGTCAAAAAGAAAAAGCGGAAGAAGAATAAAAAAAAACATGCATGTACAGTACAGTGCTAAATACTGTAACTGTAACAATATACCAACTCACCTTCCCATCTGCCAGCATTACTAACCATTAGCTAGTTCTCAGGATAACTCATGACAATAATGATGTGTCATCTCACAATGTATGTATGTATTAGCTGTGACCAGAGTCAGTGGTCAAGTTGTACTATCACCTTCTCCATATGATAATGTTCATCAACATTTATATCACATCCATCAGCTATATAGCTGTTAACACATGTTAAAGGATAATCATGATATCAGCAATAGGGGAAAATACCCATTAATTTGGAGAGATCACAAAGGTCAGCAGCCAGATTCAATGTTACTTAAATCAGACCCAAGGATCTGTTCACAGACTGATATTGGGGTCAGGATCACATGCTTCACTAGTGCATATCTTAATGCTGGCTGTCATTTACATGCCATTGTGAGACTCTTCACGTCCACCACCATAGTGGTATTAGTCTACATTTAAGCTAAAAACGATCATGTCTTAGATATCTGGCTATATGAAAGCTTTAAAATTGTGGGAGCTACATGTTAAGAGGGGCTGTCATTGAAGGAATGTCCACCTGAGAGGCACTGTGTCAACCTTAAACCTCATACATTTCCTTCACAATGCTTGCAGCTACAAAATACGGCCCTAAAAATCATAGGGACTGCATCATCTCTTCTCAACAGCATTCCTCAGTGACCATCAATTGGTAAAATGTTTAACAGAACCCTACGTGTCCACAGAGAAGGGGATCATGAACATTGAGATGGGAGGTAGCCATCACATAGGCCAAGATCCAAGACTCTGTAGCCAGTCTAGATTAGGTTAACATTGTGACCAATAGATTGTCACTGATGAGTGCTGTTGAGAAGGCCCAAAAATATGCGCAGCCCCAACATACTCCTTTGCCAAGCATCAGGGCCCCAATCCCCCGTGGACTGCCGCCGTCTCACAGGTACTGGGGGGGGGGGGGGGGCAGGGGCACTAGCAGTGGTGGTTCTGGGGCCAATGGTGGAGGCATGGGGGGAGGAGAGGAGGGGCCAGGCTGGTGGTACGCGGGGAACACCTCTTGAGTGGATCTGCATCAGACGTCACATGCTGGACCGTGCTCTGGCCTGCCCCCAACCTGAGTAGTTTGGCGAGGTAGGATGGTGCCTCCTCTCCTCCCCATTGCGCCTGGCCAGGCTGCACATAATCTCTTGGTGATTGGAGGAGATACTGGATCACCTGCAGAGAGTCCATGATCTGCCTCGACACGGCCAGCTTCTCCTCCTGAGTGCCCCCTCCTCCCACAGCTACAGCCATAACCAGGACACACATATTGGAGTGATGATAGGGGCATGCCCTCAGCAGTGCAAATTCATTCTTCTTCAAGGCCTGCTACATCTGTTAGATTCTCCGAGCTGCATTCACAACACCTCAGCAGGTATGTAGGAGACTATGGAAACTGCGCCATCCCTGGAGCCAATATGTTTATTAATATCACTACTGTATGCATGTTATTATATCTTGGCAGATAGAAATATTTATAACTTTTTGTTTTCAATTTCGAACTGTTTCCTATACCCTGCTAGGCTGTCTCTACCTACCCCCATCCTTTCCCCATTTATGGCTGGCATAATTACCTAAACTCTCCTCCCCCTCCTCACATACCTTCATTCTAAGGTCTCTCTCCAATTCCTCTTTAACTCCTCTATCTTCCTGTACTGTATGTCCCCCAATTTATTATTTCTATTTCTTTCAGTGCAAATTCACTCTGCTTCAAGGCCTGCTACATCTGTGAGATTCTCAGAATATTGCCCTCCCTCCCTTCCCTTCCCCTCACCTTAATTACTTAATTAACTAGGGTATCTGGGGGGTCATTAGGGATGCTGTCATCTTGATGGACAGGCCTCCCACGTGATGATGGAAATAGGACATGGGGATTGGATAGAGGAATGATTGTCAAAGGTTCGACTCTAATGTGATTGGACAATGATGTGCATAAAAAGTCTGCATACTTGCCAGTAAACAGTTGTCAGTTTGAACGTACATCATTTATGTATGCTTTATTCTGTGGGAGTAATAATCCTTGCTACTGGGGTAAATATTGCAGCATCTGCCTGAATAGGGTTACAGTCTGTAACTCTGCCCTCCTGTCTATTGGTTCCTGTTGTTCCTTGGTTGTTCCAGGTGGTCCAGTCTGGACAGGTTCTATTCCTGCTAGCAGGGATATCTACAAGAACACTAGAAACCGCTGGGTAGGTCAGAAATACGTTCTGTCAAGCCCATTGAAGCAACGGGTCAGGACATTAATCAAGATGGCTCCAAACAGAGCAACAAAAGAATATCACTAGGTAACAAAAAATATAATGTGTAGAGACTTACCAGCTAAGTAACAAAAAGCAATACCATAGGCACTCCTAACAGTCCTGACTAATGTTATCACCATCAGAATAACACCACACCTAACACTTGTTTAAAGTAAGTTTTTGTCAACCAGTCTAGTTCTGCGTTATCCTATGTGGACCAGGTTATATGCACTATTGACATCCAAGATTCCAAGACAAATATTTCATCCTTTAGTATAAATGGAATAATGCTTAGGAACTGCAAAAAAAACTGCAATTAATTTGTGCTAATGTAACACTATTAATATGCTACTCCTTCAAGTCCTCAGAGAATCCATATAATGGGTAGAAGGCATTTTTGCAAGATGGTATAGTATGCAAGTGTTACGACCCAGATTTGAGGGGGGCACATGTACCTTATTTTTCTCCTTCCAATTCTTCCCTTTTTGATCTCAGCATCAAGCCAAAAATCCCCCTTATTAAAAATAATAAGCTCTGTTACATCCTATGTTGTAGGATTAAATCAACACGAGACATAGACAATACCATTGCTTAGTATGTCAGTCAGACTGCTTTTTTTTCAAAAACACAGAACAAAATCCAAACAACATTCATGAATTGGGGAGGGAACAAGTTTGAATTCTTCAACTGGATGCACAAACACCAATCAGCTGGATAGCTGGCCGGCCTGAATTAACATAGTCCAATCAGCCTAGTCCTGTGTCCGTGGGGACAGAGATGATGTAACAGAAAGGGCTGCCCTCTTCTGGGGCCTGGTTTGTGTTACCTGAGCTGGACAAGAGGAGCTCTAGACAAAGGACAGGACTTGAAACCAGTTCAGACTAGCTACAGACACCATTTTGTTTGGTTACTGATGACTCAATATTACAAATAGTAGTACAATACACTTTAAACATTACACATAAAAGCAGCAAATCATACTCCTCAAAAAATCAATCACGACAGCAAGTGTATAATCAATCAATCAATTCAAGTTTAAAACAGCAGGTAAATTATATTTTACTCACTTTGGACAGCACACTTATTTCCCTTTAAGCAGTAATGTTTTTCATACCTTCTATGTCACAGCTTTGAAATGTGAAAAGTGAAAAATTATGCAAAGTGAAACCTGGCAGCCTGCATCACAGTTCTACCTACATATAAAGTGACACCACAGATGTTCCAGATAGAGTATAATGTACAATAAACATATGTTATTCTTTCACTTTATCTATTGAATGTTATTACAAATACATTTCCCTACAGTAAATTGATATGAAGTTTGCAATTTAACTTCTCAGCCTTTCTGATTTACCCACTAAGGACTCTCGGATATATTTTGTTAGGTAAAAATCTCTCATACTCACCCCACTTCCCACTCACAGTCATGACACCAAGAAAGGAGAGATGTGGATTAGTAACAAGCCAACATGGCTGCTATCTTTTCACTCAGTTACTGAAGGCTACTGAAAAATCATCAGACACACAGTTTTATATCTGTTTACATAACAATGAATTGATCCATCTTTTTCCCCCATCTACCAACATGGTACGACCAGCTAAAAACCAATTATATTTTTTTTATTTAGCAGATCCAATCAGTAGTCTGCATGTGCAGATTATGCAGTGAACGCATGCCCCTAGATGCGCATAACATATTGTCAGAAATGACATCATGATCATCCTTGAGCTATGCCCTTGAATATGGTTAGAAAACATAATATGTTATGACTAAAAACCTGTGTATGGTCTCTAAAATGAAAGCGCCATGTCATGGGTCATATGTATTTAACATCGTTTATACCTAATATCTTATAAAATCGGAAAATGCTGGTTTAAAGCTTATGTCCCAGCCAAATCTCGCACTAACTGGAAAGAGTGCCTATTTTGTATATATATATCCCGGTCACCACTCTCCATGCTGATGATAGCCAGTAAGCTTGAAACAGTCTGTACATGGATTGGATACTCAGCCTGTGTTTATTCCAACCTTGGCTTTGCATTAAAGCGTGTAAATACAGCATGCATAAGCTTAAAGGAAGCCATGTTTGACTGATGGCTACGGACTGAGAGAGCGAGGCATTTGTGGACATATTTGTGTGTCCCAGCTCAACTTCCCAGAATGCCGTGTAATAACTGTTTTTCTCGGAACTCTGAGCTGGAAGCAGTTTTTTTTAACTTGCTTTAGACATTCAAGTGTGAACACAGACGTACTTTTTATTTACTGTACGGTGGAGGGCTTCTATCGCTCTTTTGCCCACCATATTATAAATAATTGTTGTGGTGAACTATCTACTCATAATTTACACAACACAGGCTGAGATTCCGCTCCATGCTGATGATAGCCAGTAAGCTTGAAACAGCTGTACATGGATTGGATACTCAGTCTGTGTTTATTCCAACCTTGGCTTTGCATTAAAGCTGTGTAATAACAGCATGCATAAGCTTTAAAGGAAAGCCATGTATGATGATGGCTACGGAATGAAGAGCGAGGCATTTTGTGACATATTTGTGTGTCCCAGCGCCCAAAAATGCAGTGTAATAACTGTTTTTCTCAGAACTCTGAGCTGGAAGCAGGTTTTTTTTAACTTGCTTTAGACATTCAAGTGTGAACACAGACGTCCTTGTTATTTACTATATATATATATATATATGTATATATATATATATATATATATATAATATATATATATATATACTGTATATATATACGCTAAACATTTAAGGATATTTGTATAATTTCTCCAACACTATTGATAATGTCATGATCCTCCTGACTACCAGTCCGTGGGACTAATATGATCCGCCCAGGATGGTTAGGATTTTGAGGATGGCCACTTGGCTGCTTAAAGACTTCTATCAGGAATGACTCCTGGGTATATGTGGTTGTGGGACTGTCCTATGTCTGTTTTATAGTTATTTAATTTTATATGAAGTTGATTACCATATGTATGTTAATTACTGTATGTTATGCTATGTTGTGTTATGTTCATTACTGTATGTTTAATTGTGTTGAGTGTATAAGGAGTTAACTGGCAGTTACAATGTTATGAGGTGGCCAGTTGAGAGTTATATACCGTAATCAGTTAGTCATGTAATGGTGTATCTGAGAACAAGCCAGTCTGAAGGCAATCTGTGATGCTTTTGACAGGAGAGAAGTGAGGTACAGACTGAAGCCTTTGGTGGCTCATTTGCATGCCCCTGCCCAGGTTCTCAGAATGCAGTGCAATACTGTATTTTTAGGAAATCTGAGCAGGAAATATGTGTTTTTTTTAAACTTATTTTAGACATTCAAATTGGAACACAAATGTACTATATAAATATGATGGTATCTGTATGCTCTCTCTCTCTCTCTCCACTTCTGCTCCTCTCTCTCATCTCTCTGTGCCCTCTCTGTCTCTCTCTATCTCTTACATAGTTACATAGTAATTTGAGGTTGAAAAAAGACTTTTAGTCCATCAAGTTCAATCTTTTTAGATCTCCTCTGATCTGCAATATGCAGATTAATTGGTATTTGGTAATTGATCGAGAGGAAGGCAAACAGAAAAAAAAAACAGTGAAACTTTGCCAATTTTCTCAAAAGGGGGGAAAAAATATATAAAATTCCTTCCTGACGCCAGGTACTGGTGATCGGACTCCTCCCTGGTTTAATTCTCCCTCTCTAATTATCTAGGATAAACCTGAATGTCCTTTCTATTTAAAAATGTATCCAATCCCTTTTAAAGGTTATCCCTGTCACCACCTCCTTTGGTAGAGAATTCCACAGATTAACCACCCTTACTGCGAAAAACTATTTTCTTTCTTTAAGGTACTTTTTCCAGCTCTAAAATGTCCTTTTTATGTAGTGGTGTACACAATTGTACTGCATATTCCAAATGAGGGCATACTAGGGATTCGTATAGTGGAACAATTAAATTTGCTTCCCTTGCTTCTATGCCCTTCTTAACACATGCGAATATTTTACTTGACTTTGCAGATGCTGCTTGGCATTGAGCACTGTTACCTAGACGGTTGTCCACAAGTACTCCCAAAACCCTTTCAATATCTGATACCCCTAGATTTGCTCCATTAAGATTATAAATGGCATGGCTATTTTTCCTTCCCAGATGCATAACTTTACATTCATTCATATTAAATCTCATCTGCCATTTAGTAGCCCATTCCTCTAATTTATGCAAATAGCTTTGGAGGTAAAGTACATCATTATCTGATTTAATTACCTTGCACAACTTAGTGTCATCAGCAAAAATGGAGACAATACTTTCCAATCCTACTTCTAAGTCACTAATAAATATGTTTAAAAGCATAGAACCTAATACTGAACCCTGAGGAACCCCACTTACAACATTAGTCCAATCGGAGTATGTTCCACTTACTCTTTGCTTCAACTCTTTGCTTCCTGTCTTTTAGACAGCTCTTAATCCATGAACCGATATGTATTGCAATTCCTGTATCCCTTAGTTTGCTCAATAGTCTCCCATGTGGCACTGTATCAAAAGCCTTTGCAAAATCCAAAAAGACTACATCCACTGAGTTGCCCTGATCCAAGTTCCTACTAACCTCCTCATATAAACTAATTAGGTTTGTTTGACATGACCTATCCTTCATAAATACATGTTGGCTCCTACTTTTGATCCTGTTTGAATATACCTATTATTGTATATTATCCCTTATTAACCCTTCTAAAAGCTTTCCCACTATAGAAGTGAGACTTGCAGGTTTATAATTTCCTGGATTTGTTCTTGCTCCCTTCTTAAATATAGGTATCACCTTTGTTTTTCTCCAGTCATCTGGTAGAGACCCTGGGCCTCATTCTATTATCGGCCGTAGGAGATGCAGGGCAGCAAGGAACGGCCGCAAGCTATTTGCCTATTCTATTCCCTTCCGGCCGGGGATTCCGGCAGGCTTGCAGCCGGCACCTTGCTATCCCTTGCAGCCGCACGCGCCGGAGGCAAGTCTTTGATCTTAAACGGCCGCAAGAAAATCCTGGTTGCTATTCAATTGCTCCGGGAACCCTGTCTGCAAGGCTAAAACCGAGCCGCAGCTTACTTGCAGCAAAAAGGTCCCGCATGCACACAATTAAGCACATTATAAAGCCATAATAAAGCCATCCTGCACTCTGAGGAGACTATAAAGTGATTGTAGGTGTTAGCATTAATAGCACAACATTCCCCTACACTCAAATCCGTAAATAAAATTATTTTTTAATTTATGTCACATATCCATGTAAAAAGTCCAGAGGGCTTGGAGCACCTCAGACCCGCCCACGCTGTGGCCGGAAAATAAACAGTTAATGTAATCTCGGATTTGGGCTATTAATCCTCATGTCCCCCATTATGATCCCTAGCATTTACAGAGCTTTACAGTGCCGTCTTGAATTTATTTTTGCATTTAAAGATTTCTGAGCTTACGGCTGGTTGCAAGATATACGGCCGGCCGTATGGGGATAGCCTTGCGGCGCCGTCTATTTGAATTGCAAGGTAACGGGAGCCCCACATGGAATCGCAGCTTTGCGGCCGATTTACGGCCGATAATAGAATGAGGGCCCCTGTATTTAGTGAATCTCGAAAAATTAGATATAATGGTTTGGCTATTACAGAGCCCAGTTCCCTCAGTACCCTTGGATGTATTCAATCAAGACCTGCGGCTTTACTAACATTTATTTTTTCCAACCTCTTTTCTATTTCTTCCTGCGTTAACCAATTATTTGGTTAAGGTAGTATAGCCCCATTATGTTGCATTGTCCCAACCACTGGTACATCCCTTTTGTTCAGCGAAGAAAATAACCTATTTAGCTCATCTGCCTTTTCCTGGTCACTAATTGTCAGACGGCCTGTTTCACATTGTAATGTTCCTATAGCTTCCTTCCTGGTCTTCTTCCCATTTATATATTTAAAAACTATTTTAGGATTAGTCTTTTTTTTTCTCCTTTGCAGCTAACTTTTCATTTTCTATTTTAGCCAGTCTAATAGCCTTGTTGATTTCCTTGTACTCACGTAAAGCAGTCTCTGTCCCCTTTTTTTTATATAATTTAATGCTTGTTTTTTGCTCCTCATATTCATCTTTAAGTCATTGTTAAGCCACATGGGTTATGATTATTACTCCTTCTACTTTTATTTCCACATGGTATATGGTGATAAGTATGTATATTTAGTAAGGATTTGAACGTTGTCCATTTATGTTCAATATTTTTACCAGTCAGTCCTGGCCCAGTTTATATATTGTATTGCTGCCCTTAAACCGTTAAAATCTGCCCTTTTAAAATTAAGAGTTTGTGTTGGCCTTTTACAGTTTTGTTTTTTTAATTCAATCTCAAATGAGACTGTGCTGTGATCACTATTTCCCAAAGGTTGCCCTATTTTAACATTTGATACTATATCAATATTATTTGTGATGACTAAATCCAACTTTATCACACAAGCTAAAGAGCTACAGGCGAGATTCTTATAAATAGGTTACTCTAAAAAAAGTCCTCAAAAAGGCATATCAGAAAGTATTAAGACAAGAAAGGTCTGAACTACTAAAAGATAAGATCAAAGTAAACAACCAATACGCTATATTACAAATTTCTCTAATGAAGCTTCCAAAATATCCTCAATATTAGAAAAATACTGGCATATTTTACATACTAACAAGGACCTTGTTGAAGTCACTACTGCAAGAAGCAGTGTAACATACAAAAGAGCAAAAAATCTGAAAGACATGTTCGTCCATAGTCAATATGAAAAATCACATGAGAGAAATTGTTTAGAAAAAAACAACAAGGCTGTATGCCTTGTGGCAAATGTAAAGCCTGTAACCAAGTGCTGACGACAAGATTTTTTAAAGATACCTCTGAAACTAAAACGTATACAATACAACATAGAAACCATTGCCAAACTGAGGGGGTGATTTACCAAATTGTCTGTCTTTGTAATAAAATATACATTGGAAAAACTAGCAGACAGCACAGACGCAGCGTGTTAGAACACATCAATGCTGTATTAAATAATGCTGACACATCAGTAGCCAAACATGTTAGAAAAGAGCATAACAATAATCCAAAATGTTTAAATTTTATTGGGATAGACCATTTTTCCCAGTCTACACGTAGAAGCGACATAGATTGCAAATTGTTATGCAAGGAAGCAAAATGGATCTTTTGGTTAAATACAAAAAGTCCAAATGGGCTTAATGAAGAATTTACCTGCCAGCCATTTATAAAATAATTCATAAAAACATATAAAGTACTAAATTCCAAAAAATTATCAACAAAATCATAAAAGAATAATAGAATAATAAGACTATCATATCTACAATTAGTACCTATTTAAATATAGGATTCACTCAAAACTTATGTTATTATGAGCATTCTAATATCTCCAAATCATAAAAGAAAAAAGAAAAACAAAGAAATCTAGATTTATTTAAGTAAATTGCATAAATTTCAAGAACTGATATCAAAAGAAATCCACTGAATATTATAAGATAGATTTATAGATTTATATACCAGCAACGACAGCATTAATTTATTCCATATATCCTCATAGAAAGTTAAAACAATGACAAGTAGTATTTAAAAGTAAAAGACCTATTTATAAGTCCAGTAATAGACTTATAGTGATCAATAACAACATTGAACAACATTGAACAACATTGAACAACATTAAACAACTTTAGAGAAAGCTATGTAGTCATCTCTAATGATAACAAATACATTGTAATATACTAATAAAGTTATTTGGTACAATTCAATACAGGCACGCAAGAGGTTAAAATTAATTAGCCCAAACACTATAAAGTCTCCACAGAGACAGAGTAAGACAGCCCCTGATGACGTGAGACTTCGGATCGCCGTGACGTCACTTCTGGGTGCCAGACCCTGTGCCAGATTATACAACAGTAAGCAAAAAACACTAGCTCTAATAGCCTCAAAAAGATATAAGATTATAGGTACAAACATCAAGGAATTATACTAATAAGGGGATCTCTATACATAGACAGCACCACTTGTGATATTGAAGTGCAGGCACACAGCTCACTAGAGCACAGCAGCACTAACACTAATATTAAGCCTTTGCAAGAGCGCAGCTAAGTGATATGCAGCGGCATTTAAAAAACAGAGTAACCAGGTAAAGTGAGAGACACCGAATCAAGAACCATATATTTTACTAACAATATGCAGGAGAACTGAGTGGGATAACCCACCAAAAGTTATGATAATTAAGTAACTATATACAAACTGACACATAAATTATTAGTATAATCTTATGATATTTTTTATTAAGAGTAATAGTGAAAAAGTCTCTAATAATGATTAAAAATGTATATGGTGCAATATAATATGGTGTGGACATGTGTGCAATTGTAAAAGACTTAATACATTTGTTACTAAATATCACTAAAGCACCTTATTAAGTAGAGAGGCCAATTTTTATCTCTAAATTACAATTGTATTTTTTTGCACTTTAAGCAGATTTATTTAGCACTTGATGCACTTTTTACAGGCTGTGTTATAGCTTGGAGTCAGAACACCTGAAGGATTCACATCTAATATTGGAAAGATCATAATATTATTTAATTTTTCACGTTGCACTTTAACAATTCACAAGAGAGCAAGTACAAGATAAAATTATGAGACAAATTTATTCAAAGTGGCATAGCAAAACTTCTAGGAACAAAAAAAAAATATTAAATTCTAGATAAAGTCCCAGAAGTGACGTCCATACTGAGTATTACTTTATTCAGTTTTTTAAGCGTATGATTTTTAACAAAGATGATTTTAATAAAGTTTAAGTTTTTAAAGTTTGGTTTGTGGCTAATATAATAAATTGCTGCCCCATATATCTTTAGTCATAACCAGAGAGCTTACAGTGCTTTTGTATGTAAGTTATCTTTGTGTATGCATATGAGGGTGTTATTGTGTATATTATACTCACATTGCATGGTTCTCGCCACACCCGTGATCAGCTGTCCTGGAAGGCCCACTACTGCAGCTGGCTCGATCCACTCCTTAAGGGTCCGCTCCCATCCACAGTATGTAATGACGGATGGTGGTCCACCACCGGTTTCATGGGCTGCTCTGGCCTCTTCTACTATCTTCCTCTTCACCTTCATTCGGCTGTCATCATATCTGTGTTTGACAGACTTCACATCCCTGTTGAATGCCCCAATGCAGCAACAGCTGTAGCAACCTTAGTCCAGACATTTGTCTTCTGGCTAGGCCTTGCTTCCCTCCCACCATGTATGATGCCATAGCGGGCACAGATTTCCCTGTGGAGGATCATCATCTCCTCTGGGCTATAATTGGGGGCCCTGTACTTTGCCACAGCCTATTGTCCTCCCAAATGTGCCTGGGGCTCCTGTCCTCACTGTTCTCACCTGGGGCTGTCACTCTTTCCCACTACACTGCCCCGACTCCTTGTGTGCCTACATCTGGGGGAACATCCCTCCCCCCTCCTGCTCTCCTACACCTCGACCTCCCCTCCCTGACCTGCCTCCATGTCTCACTCTCTCCATACCTCTACCTTTCCTCCTCGGTTCTCTCTCCTCTCCCTTCTCTCCGCACTCTCCTCATCTACCCTCCTGGAAATTATAAAATTAATATAAGGATAAATCAACATAATATATACGTGTATTTATATGAGGTAAAACAAGAATGTGTGTATTATGTGTATTATAGTATGGGTATGGTGGCTGGGAAAGCTGGGGGGGGGGGGGGGGGTGTATATGTGCTGTGGCCTAATGCTATGTATAGCTATGTGTCCGTATTAATATATATGTGCGAATTATGTGATATCAGTAATTATATGTGTTGTAAATTAAGTGTTAATATTTCTTAGCAGTCCAAATAGGAAAAACTTACAAAACTGCTCCTTCTCTCTCCAAAACTCAGAAACCTATCAACGCCTAGACCTGTGTGTTGACTTTCTCAGTTACAGCACAGTCAAGGACTTACGTTTTCTGGGAGCTTTTAAAGTCGTTTCCTGTGGCTGGGCTGTGACATGATCGCCAATTGCGGCCTTGCTTAACTTTCACGCTCCCTAAGGATGTTTGGCCACCCGGAAGTGTTACATATGAAACCAGGATTTGTGGTTTTAGGTTTTAGCCCTATAGTTGCAGACTTGTTTAATTCAATTGATATGAAACTGTTGCAAATTTCAAGCCCGCAGACTTGCCTGTATGAAGGCAACCGAAGTTGAAACTGAATGTGGGTCTAAGTCTTATGTGTGGCTGTGTATCAATACAAATGAGTTGATATAATTTACTGGCACTTTTGTTTCAAGGCTTAGATCCATTTTCTATTCTCAGTTGTTCATTGGCCAATCTTCTGCTGACAAGTTTTTGTTTTAGGTTTGGTGGTTGTTTAAATGCAAGGATGGAAGGTTTGGGGAATATATCTTTTAATGGCAACTAATAAATATATATATATATATATATATATATATATCACATCAGTTTCCGGAACGCTTATCATGTTGGTCACGCTTCGCAGCGCTTTGTGTCCCTCGTGCAGCGAGCCGTTACGGGCCACAAACCGAAACTGTGCATCTGGCAAAAATCCGACTTTAACAGCCGAGCCACAGAACTCGAAAGACCTGAAAATAACAACAAATATGTGTCAAATTAAATTAAACTGTGAGTGGACGAAGGCAGGGAGCCTGTGAGTGAGGTTGTAAGTTAATTTGAGCCATATTTGCCATTTTTTAATGATCGAAAATCGCCTAATTGAGAAAAAAAATGGCTGCCGAAAAAAACACGACACGAAAATGAGGCAGAAGGACGTAAAACTAGACCATAGCACGTAAAACTAGCCCGTAGAATGTAAAAACGGCTTGCAAGGAGCGCCAAAGGTGATCATTGCAAAGCAGGAAATTTGCGGCTCACAATGAGCTCCAAAGGTGCTCAGAGGGCCCATAGCCTCGCATTGTGTGGCAAACAGCATTGCCAGGCTTACAATTTTACTCCCGTCACTTTTGATGGGAAATTTCCTAGTATATACTGTATATATATATATATATATATATATAGTGACAGTCGTACAAGGTGTGTATATATGAGTCACATAACTCTGTTCCCTAAAAAGGACTGCAGGGGTTAACTTTTCAGATCAGTTAATCAGCTGCACCTGATTAAAGACTGCTCCTGGATTATGGGAGGTCAGATGATAGACTCGCAGCCAATGACCACTTGGAGCAACAGTTGAATACCTGGGAATCTGAAGAAATTACAGAACAATGATTGTTAACAAACTATTTGGCTGTTTGTTTTGGCCTATCCAGGATGAGAGCTGGTTAGTGAGGAAACTGTATATTCGTTAAGGTAGTGCTTCAGTAAAAGCTAAGCCTAATATTTAATTTGAATAATTTTAGTTATGTTATTTTTGTATCACTGCCAAAATTAAATTAAAACATATATACAGTCTTCTGTATTGTGTTCCTCCGTCAAACTGCATGGAACACACACGCACATACAAACACAAACATTCCACCAAATGTTTAGTCCACATATCTTCTTATAACCCATTTAATACACTACAATACTGTATAATATGTATCTTTATATATATTATATAGATATATATATATATATATATACACATAGTATTAATATTATTATTATTATTATTATTATTATTATTATTATCGTCCTTTATTTTGTAACTTGCCAAGATATTCAGTAGCTCTAATAAAGACGGTTCAGTATTAAGCAAAAACATATTTTAAACACATTGCACTAAATTAGATGGAGGGCTCTGTCTTTGAGCTTAAAACATACATAGTGCTTACCCTAAAGCACTTTACCAAGATTGAAAAAATCCTAACTTACCTATAAGGGTATGGGTGTGATACAGGGGAGTTATAGATGTTGTTGTCATAATTAAGGCTGAAGATGCATAATCTTCTTAAACAGATTTACTATCCTGAAGGATATGGGAAGCCAGTTGAAGTGACTGATATAGAGGTGCTGCAGACACCAAGCATTGAGTATGTTGGATGAGTCTAGCATAGGCGTTCGTTATGGATTGAACTGGAGACAGATAGGTGTTGGGGAGGTCAGGAAAGAGTTGCAGTAGTTGAGGAGAGATATGATGAGAGGATAGATATGATGAGAGAATGTGTGTGTGTGTGTATATATATATATATATATTATATATATATATATATATATATTATATATATATATATGGATAGATGGATAGATGGATAGATGGATGGTATGGTGGACATATAACTTTACAGAAATACCTCAAAGTCTTCATTGAGACCCTTAGAAAATCTAGATAAAATATAAGGCATTACACTATCTAAGATAATAAATATACTTTTTCTCCCTCCTTAAATTTTTTATCTGTCTTCACGTTGTCTCAACTTCAATTGGCTGATGTCTAGGAACAGGATATTCACAACTGAAAAATATCCTAGTTTAAGAATCACTTTTTCATAAATCGAGAAGCATCATTAAACTTAGCAAGAAATGGTATTCTCAACTTTAATGGGTCTGGCCACTGAATATAAACGATTCTGCACTACCATTAGATTACTCAAACTCTTCTGCCTCACAACAATTGGATAAGTGGCAGATTACCTATCAGAAATGAGGCGAAAAAAAGTTGTTTCTATCAGTGTTCCTTTGATTTCATAATCATAAAAAAATCATAGTAAATTTCAATGTTCTGTAATTTTGATTAAGATTATTAATAGATATAACAAGATTGTCATATCACTATGCTGTATACCCATCACATTATAAATGTGGACTTGAATGCCGCTCGTGAAGATATTTAATTATCAGGGTGCATCATGTGAGCCCATGGCTGTCACTTGTAATTGTTGTTTTCAAATCTAAAATAATTTTGTCCTAGGATCTTTTTTTAGCAAAGCAAACTGAAACCTCTACCAAGGCCCATCAGTATCAGTTGTGTCCATTGAAATATATAGTGACTAAATATCTCATGGTAACAAATTAGTCACAATACATTTTTAGCATCTTTCATGAATGAAGTACGGGTATATCCTGCTTAATGATTCACTATAGTTATTTTTCCCTGGAATTCCCTGATTAGCGATAAACCTCACAATAGAGCAGTTTTTGAGCTCTAATCCCTGTTTTGCCCCTTACGTCCCCACTCTGCTCTCTCCAGTTCGCCATAGCACTCAGACAATAAAATGTCACATGGCGCTTCTGCATGCAGGAACCCATGTGGAAGGACAAACAGTATTGCTGTATGTTCTTCACACAGGGTCTTAACACAAGCGTTACATATATTGAAGGAGCCTGAAAAACAGGTTAGTTGTTCTGGTTGTTCTTTAGGGTGTTTATGGATCTTAGGTTACAAACAAAGGTTAAAAACTTAGCAAATTATGTATCTATAACACAATCTTTAACTGCCTGGTCTAGAAGAGCATCCAGTTCTATTTTGATAGTCAAAGCATGATCTCTAGACAATGTCCTTACAGGAAAATTGTCTTAAATCTTCATTTTTATAAAAATCATAATCCATGATGACCAAAGTTCCCACTTTATCTGCAGATTTGCAAATGGTAATAGTGTTTGTCAAAGTTTACAAAGCCATATATCCCCTTTTACACAAAATATTACCTTTCATTTTTTTTAATCCAGTCAGACTAGGTAAGCAGGTCTTCAATATATTAGTGGAAAGCTCTTATCTATACCCATTTACAGATAGCGTTAAATGTATATATTTTTTTATTTGAATATAAAGTATTTATAGTGATTGTAGACTTCACTTCTAAATAGTTTATATAATTTGTTAAGAGTTAAGAGTTTATTCACCGGACATTACCAGTGACAGAGCTAGTAAATGGTGAGCCCCGGCGCAAAAAAATGTGGCCCCCCCCAGAGATAGAAGGGACGAACGCAAAATATTTTTTTGCAGAATCTATTTGTGATGTCCAGTGCTGCCCTAAGACTTTGTGGTACTGTTGGACTATTTGGGGGCCCTTGATTAAAATGGAGTATTGCTATTCTTGCATCTCTCCCCTGACCCTTTCCACTTGAACTGTGACAGCTACATTCTTATCGTGTGCTCTGGGGGATGGGGGAGCCAGGTTGTTCATGGAGAGGACCACAATATGGGGGTGATCAGAATTATTGTGGTAATTTATTGATGTAACGTCGGTGACCAAGCATGTTTGGTATTGAAATGCTGCATTATTTTCCAGGGAGTTTAACAGAGTGAATTACCGCGATTCCTGGGGTGGGTGGAATCCAGTTATGGGGTTATCTCTTTGTGGGGGACAGAACAAGTCCAGGGGAGGAGTGCAGGCCCGGTACATGAAAGGAGCGATGCAGACGTTATGTCTGCAGAGGAGGTTCTCTGACAGGGGGACACTAACTGTGTGAATTCCCTCTTCCAAAATGAACATGGATCAAAAGACCTGATTTGAGGGAATGTGCTAAAACTTGACACATCTACTATTTTAACCCTTTATCTCTCCAAAGCTGTTCAAGTTAGCATTTTAATACCAGAGCTGCTCATCTTATGACATGCAGCCTGAATATTACTTTCTCGTGTGAACAATTCAATTCAGAGCCCTCTCTAAAAGATGGAGTCTGTCAGTGGAATTGTGGGAGATACAGTTCTTTTGCCTGTAGTTGATAAACTTAATATTACAACAGGAAAACATATCTATACATGCTCTTTAGAGAACAAAGAAGTGTTTTGATTAAAACAAATCATTCATTTCAGAATGGAGCTTTCTTATTCCCACACCCAAGGCAATAAACTTTTAGTTAGTGATCTTCTATCCAAAAGCAAGATCTTCACTAACCAAAAACTTCTGTAAAAAATATGCTATATGCTTAAATAGAGCCCTATTCAACTGGCCAAATTGCAATTTAACAAGGCTGATAGTGTGTATTTAATGCAAAACCGTATTGCTTTATCTTAAACTTGTCTGAGTAATTCTTCCATGAAAATACAGTATACCACATTCTTTGCCCAGTATGTACTTTGACTATGTTTAGTTATTTTGTAGTAGGTGCATAAATGCCTCAGATGGAAAATGTGAAAGATCATGGTAGGAAGAGCGGGAGAGACAAAACTACATGTTTGTATAAATATTTAGATGTCGCTTAGCCATAAAGCTACAGAGGAAACTCTACTATTGGGAAAAAAATCACTTACTGCTAAAACTATAGTTCAGCTACCATAATGTTAAAAGGAAGTGTTTTTAATGCTTTCCAAATACTCCTGCCAAACCTTTCAAATATTAAGTTCATCGCAGTTCACACTAACATCTAATTATTTTCATAACCTTCATCCTATTTGTTAATTAGGCTTCCATTATAAAAAAACACTTGATTTTGCTTAAAATATCAGTTTCTGATTCTTGTTCAGATGCTAAGAATTAAATTCACATTAATTCCTTGTACACATGATATATCTGATTAGTAAAATGTGTTAGCTGATTGTTATGATTTAAAGACAATACATACAAAGACTGCCAATAAAGGGTTACCAAATAAGTGGTCTGGTTTGGAGTTGAAAATATGCAATAAACATAGTAGTGATAATAAAGATAGATAAGGAAATATCTGATTGCCATTTTATTACAGGGGTTATGGAGGTAATATTTCCACATGTGAAAGAAAGGACTGTATTCAAGTTAGACAAATAAGAAAATATATTTGTTATTTTATGGCCCAATTCCTTGAAGTTCTATATTTTCTGGAATACAAATATAGGGCCTTAATATGACCTGACCTACATATTATTTCCAATTAGGTCTTGTGTTCTTATAATTATAATTGTATAATTGTACAGCACATTTTCTGATGGAACAGATAGAATAAGAGGGAGCAAGTCTTATTTATCAAAAGAGGAGAACAAATAAATCAAACACTCAAATGTAATTAGCAAATTTTATGTACTTCTTTGTAATCATTTTTATTGCTTGTAGGACCATGTTTTGATATGTTTTTTTTTTTTCTTGTTCAAAATAAATATAACTACTTAACTTTTTTTAACCGAGAATGCACTGTTATCTTATAATAAATATTCCTGGTATAATTACATATTAGGCCTGTGATTTGCATTACTGTCATTATTATAATTAGGAATCAAAGGGATTATTTGTGTACATGTTGCTCTTTAGTTAATTAAAATTTTGCAGAACAAGAGACTGGGCATGCTCTACCCAAGGACAATAAATATCAATATTAGTATTAAATAATATTATAAATGAATCTATATTTTAATATATCGTATATACTCGAGTATAAGCCTACCCGAGTATAAGCCGAGGCACCTATTTTACACAAAATAATGGGAAAAAACTGTAGTGACTCGAATATAAGCCGAGGGTGGGAAATGCGCTGCCCCTGTGTCCTTCTTGTGCCCTCTGCGTCCCCCTCTTGTGTGCCCTCTGTGCCCCTTTCTTGTGTCCCCCCTCTCAATCCCCTGTGTCTCTTCCCCCTCTCCCTTCCCTGTGTCTTTCCCCCCTCTCCCTCGTGTCTCTTTCCCACCCCCTCACTTATCACCCTCCTCAACTTCCTCCTCATTCTCCCTCCTCATTCTCCCTCCTCATTCTCCCTCCTCATTCTCCCTCCTCATTCTCCCTTCTCAACCTCCCTTCTCAACCTCCCTCCTCAACCTCCCTCCTCAACCTCCCTCCTCAAGGGGGGGTTGAGGGAGGGGGATAACGAGGATGATAAGGGAGAGGGGGGGAAGAGACACAAGGGAGAAGGGGGAAGAGACACAAGGGAGAAGGGGGGAAGAGACACAAGGGAGAAGGGTGGGAAGAGACACAAGGGAGAAGGGGGGGAAGAGACACAAGGGAGAAGGGGGGGGAAGAGACACAAGGGAGAAGGGGGGGGAAGAGACACAAGGAGGAGGGGGGGGGAAGAGAACACAAGGGAGAGGGGGGGAAGAGACACAAGGGAGAGGGGGGGGGAAGAGACACAAGGGAGAGGGGGGGGGAAGAGACACAAGGGAGAGGGGGGGGAGAAGAGACACAAGGGAGAGGGGGGGGGAAGAGACACAAGGGAGAGGGGGAAGAGACACAAGGGAGAGGGGGAAGGAGACACAAGGGAGAGGGGGAGAGACACAGGAGAGGGAGAGGGGGGAAGAGACACAGGGTGACTTAAGTATAAGCCGAGGGGGCCCTATTCAAAAAAGGGCTGAAAAACTTGGCTTATACTAGAGTAGATACGGTAAGTAAAAAAATTAGAATATCTCAAAATGAAAAACAAGCATTTATCTTGCCCAATACCCATCATATGGTTTATTTGTGAAAAATAACAACATAATAGAATTAAACAATATAATTAAATACCAATTTAGTCTCTCATTTTCTAATAATAATTTAAAAAAAAATGTTAACGATTAGTATATGTTGGAATCCCCTTCTAGATTGCTACCTTGTTGTGGTGAAGGGGCTTGTGTACTTCAATGAAGCTGGTAGCTATACCATGTAGGATCACCCAAGATGGGCAGGTCATAGACAAATACTGGTCCACTGGAGAATGAACCTGCTACAGTATCTTTGCCATGAAAACCTTATGAATAAGCACAGCCAGAGACATAGATAAATGTGCCTGGCATGCTTCAGTCCATAGGGTCCCTGAGAGTCAGACACAACTGAAGAAAAACAAAATATGTTGGAATATGTAATAAAATAAACAATTAATGCCTTAAAATGTGTAGTTCAAACATGTATGTAAAGATATATAACTACAGTAGTCCTTTAAAAACAAAATACTAGTCTTAACCCCTATGCACTGTATTTTAGGCAAACGTTCAGTCACAACCAGCAAACAATATTTTCCACAAGGGTTACTTGGGTTAGCTCTGTTTTCACTTTGTTTATTTGCCTAACTGCTCATTCCTATGATCTGAGTCAGAGCGCAGCTATGGAGTAGACCTGCTCTATATAGGAAAAGCCTTGCTAATGAGCAGTAGGTCACCTTGAGGTTTTCAAAATATTTTCTGTAATCTGATGAGAGTATGTAATTCATCTCCTTTTATTTTTTCTTGTATATGAATCATCATGGGTTCTTGTGGATAATGTTCTCCTAAGCTGCCCACAGAGTTACATTGGAAGCAATCTTTAATTTGTACATCTATAACAATTTACTTTGTCATATTATATTGAAAGCCTTGGGATATGCTGGTGCCATGACTATGGTATTGTTTATTTGGTTAGGATTCATTATATTTGTTTCATAGCTTTTATTTTTTCTAGTTATTTAGATGAAAGGGTGGTTTTGTATGAGAGGGACACAACTTTTCACCAAACCTTTAAAAGTGAATATTTTACATTTTACATTGATATTTTTTGCATGTAGTAATGCTTTGATATTTAGAAAACTAACATGAAAGCAATATAAAACAGTTATAGTGTTGAAGTACAACTGTAGAGGTTAAACAAACAATATGATTTAATTTGGTTATTAAGCAATAAACCAGAATTTAAATAAAATTCAATGTGTTTTAGCAATATTGCTTCCAGCAAACAAGCTTCATTCCTCTATTATGTATTCAGGAGTTTAAAGACTATCTACCCAGGGTCACAATACCCTGAAGCCATGCAGGGTTGGGCTTGGTCAGTACTTGAATGGGAGACCATCTAGGAATACTAGGAGCTGTATGCTATGGCCCACTGGAGAATGAACTGGCAACCCACTCTGCCATGAATACTAAGTGGATGAGCATCATGTGTCACTCATGAGGGTCAAGAAGAGTCAGTCACGATTAAGACGCAAACACACGCACCCATGAATCTGTCCTAAATGGTATTCTTACTGATGAAGGTTTGTCTACAATATCAGCTGCAGGGAAGGAGGAAAACAAGACTGTTATGAGGACAGCCCACTTGATAAAGGTGGAGTTTCAGATATGTTGAAGTTTAAAAAATCAATTTACATTGATTTTTTTTTCTTTAAGAACTGATGCTATGGTGATTAGTTCTTATTTTTAATTTATGTTTTCTAGATAAAGTTTTGCTTTACTGGTATTGTTTGCAAATGTATTTTCACATAAAAAGGCCACTGAATGCATGTTTCTCTTTGTTGCATCTGAACGAGGGCATTGGATATTGTTAATTATTATGTTTTTTTTTAAATGAAGCTCCTAGAGCAGAATATACTACTTTGAATGTATATTTGCCCTTGGAGTTTGTCCCTGTCAGCCAATGTTCAGGAATATAAGTTTGAGTCATAACGGTTTGCCAATGACATCTAGAGTAGTGAAAATATATACGTATATACCGTATTTTTCCGTGTATAAGACAGTATTTTTTACCATTTCTTTAAGTCTAACTTAGGGGGGTCGTCGTACATGAAATGTTGCAATTGCATACCCTGGTCTGGTACTGTAATGCTTCATCTGGCCACTAGATTTAAGGCTGGAGAAAAGACACACATTTGGAAATACATTGGGTCCAATTAGATTGCATTACACTGCAAGTGTGCATAGAAATGTGTAATAAGTAATGTGATCACAAGGATATTGAGCTGGAATGGAAATCGGTGAAAATCATGACAGAAAGTACCCTTAAATATATGTGTAACACAATAAAAACTTAAAATAAAATACATTTGCATACTTATTTATTTCTGAATTTTGGGCTCCAAAAATAGTGGTCGTCTTATACATAGGGCATTTTATAGACGGAAAAATACTGTGTGTGTGTATATATATAAATGCACACTCCAAATTTGGAACCCATGAATCAAAGAAATGTTTTTGCATGGGGCTCTCTGTGTGCATGGGGGCTCTCTGTGTGCATGGGGGCTCTCTGTGTGCTTGGGGGCTCTCTGTGTGCATGGGGGCTCTCTGTGTGCATGGGGGCTCTCTGTGTGCATGGGGGCTCTCTGTGAGCTGGGGGCTCTCTGTGTGCTGGGCTCTGCGTGACAGTGTGCAGGGGGCTCAGTTTCTGCAGGAAGTGCACAGTATTCTTAATACCAGTCTTTGAGGAGTCACAAAACATTTTTTTTATTTTTTATTATATAAATTATACAATTAAATAAGTGATGGGGGATTAAGTGCATTAATTTTGGGAGGGCGGTTGCCAATTTGCACCTACGCATCAGCCGTCCCTAATTTAACCAAATGTCCTATCCACTGAACTATGTTTAAATCCTATCCTAGACTATGAAGCTTAATAATTAGTTTATTGTGGGGGCAGTGTCAAATGCTTTACTAAAATGTAGATACACTATATTTACTGGTATATGAATTTGGTCACATTATCAAAAAGTTAAATAGATTTGTCTAACATGATCTTTGAGCACTAAACCTATGCTGCCTATGAGAAGAAATAATGTTATATATGTCTTGCTTGGCCAGTGTAAGCTATTTTTATGTTAAATATATTCACCTTTAATGAACATCAAAATGCATATTTAAACAGCAGCAACGTATTAGACAAAAAATATACCGTATATACTTGACGTAAAAGGGCCCCCTCGGCTTATACTCGAGTCACTCTCCCCTGTGTCTCTCTAACCCCCCCGTGTCTCTCTAACCCTCCCGTGTCTCTCTAACCCCCCCTCCGTTGTCTCTCCTAACCCCCCCCCCCCCGTGTCTCTCTAACCACCCCCGTGTCTCTCTAACCCCCCGTGTCTCTCTAACCCCCCCCGTGTCTCTCTAACCCCCCCGTGTCTCTCTAACCCCCCCGTGTCTCTCTAACCCCCCCTCATTCTAAACCCCCTCCTCTCATTCTAAACCCCTCCTCCTCATTCTAAACCCCCCCCTCATTCTAAACCCCCCATCTCATTCTAACCCCCCTCCTCATTCTAAACCCCCCTCCTCACTTTACCCCTCTAAATACCTCCCCCTCACCTCCATCTGCAGCTGCTCCTCCGCTCCATGACGCTCCTTCCTGCGTTGGGACCCGGCATATGCTAATGACATGACGTCACATGAGCGCCTTCACCAGCGCCTTTGGCGCTCCTTGCCAGCAGCTGTGGCCCTCGCTTTGCGAGGGCCGCAGTTGCAGCGGGCACGCTATGAAAACCCGCAAAAGGCAGGCTCGCTACACAAGCCCGCAAGAGTTAGCAACAACCCGCATGCTGACAACTATATATGTGATTACAGACTCCTCTGCTATGCTAGGTCATCTGCAGCAAAACAAAACAATTCTACATATCAAACAGGGTTAATTATAGGTTTATGAGGGTCTGTATTGACCCTCATGAGCGACAGGGTTAATTATGAGGGTCAATACAGACCCCCATAAACCTATAATTAACCCTGTCACTCATGAGGGTCAATACAGACCCCCATAAACCTATAATTAACCCTGTCACTCATGAGGGTCAATACAGACCCCCATAAACCTATGAGTGACAGGGTTTATTAAATGCTTATGGGGGTCTGTATTGACCCCCATGAGTGACACGGTTAATTATAGGTTTATGGAGGTCTGTATCGACCCTCATGAGTGACGGGGTTAATTAAGTGCTTATGGGGGTCTGTATCGACCCCCATGAGTGACAGGGTTAATTAAGGGTTTATGGGGGTCTGTATTGACCCCCATGAGTGCCAGGGTTATTTATTGGCTTATGGGGGTCTGTATTGACCCCATGAGTGACAGGGTTAATTATGGGTTTATGGGCATCTGTATTGACCCCCATGAGTGCCAGGGTTATTTATTGGCTTATGGGGGTCTGTATTGACCCCCATGAGTGACAGGGTTAATTATGGATTTATGGGCGTCTGTATTGACCCCCATGAGTGACCGGGTTAATGAAGGGCTTATAGTGGTCTGTATTGACCCCCATGAGTGACCGGGTTAATGAAGTGCTTATAGTGGTCTGTATTGACCCCCATGAGTGACACGGTTAATTATGGGTTTATGGGGTCGGTATTGACCCCAATGAGTGACAGGGTTAATTATAGGTTTATGGGGGTCTGTATTGACCGCCATGAGTGACATGGTTATATAGGAGTTCATGGGTGTCTGTATTGACCCCCATAAGTAAGGGGGTTAATGAAAGGCTTATGGGGGTCTGTATTGACCCCCATGAGTGACAGGGTTAATTAAGGGTTTATGGGGGTCAGATTGACCCCCATGAGTGACAGGGTTTTTTAGGGGTTGATGGGGTTAATTTTTTGTTTATTACGGGTCCTTTAAGGACCTTTACAATCCTTTAAGGACCTGTAAGGCGGGAAGTTGGATTTTCATTAAAGCGGGGGTCCTGCTTATCTCGGATGCCGTGGGGTTAATGTGAGTTTCCGAACTTATCTCGGATCCCTTCGTGGGTAAGTTGTACGTGGCTGGGCGGCCCGGTGCCATGGAGCCTCTTTTTTTTTTTTTCTCGCTTAGGGGATTTTCGTGTGTCTAAACTCGGGAATTTGGACTTCTATTGAGGTGTAACTTCACTTGCAGAGGTCCTGGGTGCCCCCCCTTGCTGTGGGTAAGCATTTTATGTATTTTGTGTGTGTATATATGTGTTTATAAATGTGTGTTTATATAATGTTTTGAGGTGTGTTCGGTTCGCCCGTTAAGGTCGTATTTTTGTGAGGTCGTAATGTATTTTTTCGAAGTCCCGTGTCTCGTATTTTTTGTGTGTAAGTCCGTATATAGTGATTGCATGTTAGATGTATTTTGGTAGTGCCGCTTGTGTGGGTATTTGTAACCGCGTGTGAGGCGCCGTAGAGCCTCCACCTCCGCAAATGCGGCCCCTCGCTTTGCGAGGGTCCGCATATGCGGCCTGCAATGAGCAGCCAACATTGGAGCCTCCACCTTCCGCAAATAAGGCACTCGCTTTGCGAGGGTCCGTGTTTGCGGGCCAAACTGCGTCCCTCGCGAAGGCTCGCAAAGCGTGACGACGATTCGTAGTTTGACAACTATTATATGTGATATAAAATACTTTAATATTATTTTATTATTATTATTGTTATTATTATTATCATCCTTTATTTGTAACGTGTCAACATCGGGCCTCATTCAATTCCCTATATCTCAAAGTTACACAGGTACAAGTGCCCAGTATCTTTCTCTAATTTTTATATTCACCGCTCACAGCATGATTGTGAGTGAGTTACCCCTGATGAAACAGACAAGGTAGACCCACAAGCTTTAGCATTGATCTTTTACACTAAATCCCTATTCAATTCAGACTTTAAGGAGCACTCGCAAATTATAACTCGAAATATCAAAAATCTGAAGGAAAATTTACGAGTACTAAACACCATTTGCAAATGGTTTTAAAACCATTTCTGAGAGCTGCAGTGGCACTTAAAAAGACAGTAAAAAATAACAAAAAAGCATGTATGTTCATCAGAATTTGACACTTAACATTCCCATCATCATGTTTGTATCATGAACCCAGTACTCAAGAAATGTATACATATCAGAAAACCCACATGGACAAAAAACAGATGCTCTAAACATTGTCTTTTGAAGGGCTGGCCCTATCCGCAAATTTATCTAACTCCTAACATTATGGTTACTCGCATTTATAGGTACTTATACAATCAGTCGAACATGTGCATCATTTTATTAGTCTATTGAGGACCAGAACAACATAATCAGAGGTGCTCATCCGATAATGAATTAACCTTAATAGGTTAGTTCTATGGACATGATAACCCACTCTGAGAGCAACCTCTTTTATCTCACTTGTACCCTTCACATGGAGAAATATCATGTAGTATATCAGTCTGGTCTCACTCAAGAGTGACCCTGCCCCGAAATACCAGGCAATCCTTCCCTGAACAGGAGAAACAGCAAACACAGATGGGTTTCCAGCTCTGTGGGCCTCGTTAGTGAGGTGCAGCTGAACTTCCTAAAGCACAGTGAGGAACAGAGATTGATTTTGGAAGCCCCGATAACTAGAGTGATTTGTGAGATTCCTCTGAGAAAGGCAAAGAGGTTTTCAGCTGACAAAAGGACATCCCCTGTAGCTAAAAGAAAATTATTCCACTTTAAAGAAAGAAAATGGTTATTCACAGTAAGGGTGGATAAGCGGTGGAATTCTCTACCAAAGGAAGTGTGACAGAGGTTTCAATAGACAACTTTAAAAATAGTTTGTATATATTTACATAAAAAGTGCATTCAGGATTATCCTGATAACTAGATAATGAGGAATATTAGTGCAGGGTGGAATCCAATTGCCAGCATATGGGGTCAGAAAGGATTTTTTTTTTCTTTGAGACAACTGGCAATGTTTCATATGCTTTTTCTGTTTGCCTTCCTCTGGATCAATTAACATTTAATTCACCTATAGAGATGTCGCGAATAGTTTGCTGGCGGACTGTTCCCGGCGAACATAGCATGTTCGTGTTCGTGGCGAACTGCGAACATATGCGATATTCGACCCGCCTCCTATACTTTATCATTGAGCAAACTTTGACCCTGCATGTCACAGTCAGCAGACACATTCCAGCCAATCAGCAGCATACACTCCCTTCCACACCCTATAGGGAAAACCATAGCCAGGCTACTGTACACAGTGTGCAATACAGTCCTGAAGGACTCTTTTGATCTCTGCTGCAAGGACACCCCTGTGTCTCTTCCCCCCCTTATCATCATCCTCCCCCTCACCTTAGAACAAACCATAACACCCCTCACATTTATTCATAACACCCATCAACCTAACACCTAACCCTAACACCCCTTACACTTATCCCTAACACCCCTCACACTTATCCATAACACCCCTCACACTTATCCATAACACCCCATCACACTTATCCCTAACACCCCTCACACTTATCCCTAACACCCCTCACACTTATCCCTAACACCCCTCACACTTATCCCTAACACCCCTCACCCTAACACCCCTTACCCTAACCCCAACACCCCTCACACTTATCCCTAACACCTAACCCTAACATCCCTCCCCCTAACACCTAACCCTAACATCCCTCCCCCTAACACCTAACATCCCTCACCCTAACACCCCTCACCCTAACCCTAACACCCCTCACACTTATCCCTAACACCCCTTACCCTAACACCTAACCCTAACACCCCTCACCCTTATCCCTAACACCCCTCACACTTATCCCTAACAACTAACCCTAACATCCCTCACCCTAACACCCCTTATACATATCCCTAACACCCCTTACACTTATCCCTAACACCCCTCACACTTATCCCTAACACCCCTCACACTTATCCCTAACACCCCTCATCCTAACACCTAACCCTAATACCCCCTCACACTTATCCCTAACACCCCTCATCCTAACACCTAACCCTAATACCCCCTTACACTTATCCCTAACAGCCCTTACCCTAACACCTAACCCTAACATCCCTTACCCTAACACCCATCACACTTATCCCTAACACCCATCACACTTATCCCTAACACCCCTCACACTTATCCCTAACACCCCTCACACTTATCCCTAACACCCCTCACACTTATCCCTAACACCCCTCATCCTAACACCTAACCCTAATACCCCCTCACACTTATCCCTAACACCCCTCATCCTAACACCTAACCTAATACCCCCTCACACTTATCCCTAACACCCCTCACCCTAACACCTAACCCTAATACCCCCTTACACTTATCCCTAACAGCCCTTACCCTAACACCTAACCCTAATATCCCTTACCCTAACACCCCATCACACTTATCCCTAACAACCCTTACCCTAACCCTAACACCCCTCACACTTATCCCTAATACCCCTTACCCTAAAACCCCTCACACTTATCCATAACACCCATCAACCTTACACCTAACCCTAACATTCTCACACTTATCCCTATGTGAGGAATTGACTCTGCTGAGATTCGAACCCTGGTCTGCATGTTTGCTAAACCTTTTCCCTACCTGTACACCAGCCTGCCTCTTGCAGATTTGCCTGAGACCTGATACCTTGACTCTAAAAGCAATGAAATCAGTGACAACTCTCTTTAGCTGTGTCTGGTCAGCTGTCCGGTTCTTGGCCTATATAAGGCACTTCCTGTCTCTGTATCCTTGCCAGATTATTGTGTTCCTGAACTCTCTAATCAAGCTTGTTCCTGTTTCTCCTACCTGTTGCTGAACTTGGATCGTTTTTTTCCTTCCCACTGACCTCGGCTTACCTCACTAAGATTATTATCCTTCTGTTCCTGACTCCCATCTCTGCTTCAGAGCAGACAGCCACTCAAGGCTCAGGGGCTCAACCTCCTGGGTAACGAGTGGCTATCTCTGGCAGGGAGTTTTTGCTGATCTGGCTACTGGACTCCAAACTTTGTACCACCAATATCATAACAGAATAATCTGGTCCTAATCATGGAGACCGTCGGATCAGATTCTACATTTTCTCAGCAGGTTGCTTTTAATACAAGAACTATGCAGACCCAGGCACAGACCATTTAAGTGCTGCAGGATCAAGTAGCTGAACTGCAAAATGAAGTTCGATCAATGCATAGTGAACTTACCAGCTACAGGGCACATGATGTTGCGGCTGCTGCTACTACTAATGTTACACCTGCACAAGATGCCCGCTTGCCTCTGCCTGAAAAATTTGGAGGAGACCGCAAAAAATTTAGGGGTTTCCTAAATCAATGCCGTTTGCATTTCATGATGTTACCTAATCGTTTCCCATCTGAAAGAGAGAAGGTGGGATTTATTTTTTCATTATTCAAAGATGAAGCCCTGGCTTGGGGCTCCCCTCTTCTGGAACAGGACAGTCCAGTCTTGGGTAATCTAAATGACTTTCTTGAGGCCATGTGCCTAGTTTTTGATGACCCCAATCGATGTGCTACAGCAGAAGCCACTCTCCTTCATTTGCATCAAGGGAGGCGCTCGGTGGCTGAATATGCTGCTGAATTCAGACAGTGGGTTGCTGATACTACTTGGAACCAATTAGCCCAGAGGTTCCACTTCAGAAAAGGTCTCTCAGAGGCTATAAAAGATAAGCTTGCTCGTGTTGATCTTCCTGCTGAGTTTGATGCATTTGTGCGTTTGGCTATCCGTATTGATCGGAGACTTTCAGAAAGAAAATTGGAAAGACAGAGCTCTTTTAAACAAAGTGCTACTCCTACTTTCTATTCAAGAAGTTCTACCCCAAACCCACAAACACCTACCGACTCTGAGCCAGAGGCTATGCAGGTAAATCTAATAAGAGGGCCATTATCCAACGAAGAAAAACAGTGGCGACGCACTCACAATTTATGCATGTATTGTGGTAGTGCAGGGCACTATGCCATCAATTGCCCTAGCAAATCCAAGAGAACAATAGCTATGGCTGCTGAGGGTGCGCAGATTCAACCCCAATCCCAGATTTCAGACCAACTGGATTCTGTCACACAACCCTTGTTTTCTCTGGCTCATGGTGAAGAGGGTATGATGACTCAACATCCTCATTTGGTGGTGCCTATCACTTTGCAATGTGGTGATAATAAAATTTCGACTACAGCTATGATAGATTCTGGAGCAGGCGGAAACTTTATGGACATCAAATTTGCAGCAGGAAATAAAATTCCGTCTATCCCTAAATCTTCACCTGTGTTAATGGAAACAGTAGACGGTTCTCCACTTACGTCAGGCCCGGTTACACATGAGACTGTGCCCTTAAAATTGATTCTGGAAGTGAATCACCATGAGTCTATATCTTTTCACCTAATCTCCTCAACACAGTTTCCAGTGATTTTGGGTATACCCTGGCTTGCTCTGCATAACCCACAGATTGATTGGAAGACTAGAACCTTGTCCTTTCCTTCAGAACACTGCTTAATGAATTGTCAACCCTCTAAGGTAACACCTGTTGCCTCAACAATTAATGAAATGGTTGCTACAAACTTAACTAAGCTTCGCCTACAATATCGGGATTTTGCAGATGTCCGTGATAAGAAGAATGCTGATCAGCTTCCACCCCACAGGCCTTATGATTGCCCCATAGAGATGCTACCTGGAGCTGCTATCCCATTTGGCCGTATATATTCCCTTTCTGAGCCTGAATTGAAAGCACTTCGTGAATACATACAAGAAAATCTTGCCAAAGGCTTTATTCGACCATCTACTTCTCCAGCAGGAGCTCCTATATTTTTTGTAGAAAAGAAAGATGGCAGCCTACGGCCATGCGTTGACTACAGGGACATTAATAACATCACTGTTAAAAACCGCTACCCCTTGCCTCTCATTCCTGAACATCTGGAGAGACTTCGCTCAGCTAAAATATTTACGAAGCTTGATCTACGAGGGGCATATAATCTGGTTCGTATAAGACCAAATGATGAATGGAAAACAGCCTTCAGAACCAGGTACGGACATTACAAATATCTAGTAATGCCATTTGGACTTTGTAATGCCCCCGCAACTTTTCAGCATCTAATCAATGATGTACTACGGGATCTCCTGGATCAGTTTGTTGTGGCATATTTGGATGATATCCTGATATTTTCTGATAATCTTGAAAATCACAGAAAACAGGTCTGCATTGTTCTTGAGCGCCTTCGTACCCACCACCTATACATTAAACTGGAAAAATGTGAGTTTGAACAAACAGAAATTCAATTCCTGGGGTATGTAATAACTCCTACAGGTTTATATATGGATGCAAGTAAAATTAAGGCTGTGCTGGACTGGCCCATCCCCAAGAATGTAAAAGATATTCAGAGATTTGTGGGGTTTGCCAATTTTTACAGGCGATTCATTAAGAATTTCTCTGCCATTATTACACCGATCACTGAACTTACACGTAAGGGGACTCCTTTTCAGTGGTCCGATAAGGCTGATACCGCATTTTCCAGATTAAAGACTCTGTTTACATCTGCCCCTATCCACACATACAAAAATAAAGAAATATAAAACATAAGTAAACAATCTGGGAAAATTCTTACTGAATAATTTTTTCGCTTACATAACCATCCCATATTTACCATTAATTATAACGTTTTTAATCACTCCCATTTCCTGAAAATCTTTTTCAAGAGTTTGGTTTCTTTTTATAACTACTCCTAGTTCACTCCAGGTACAGAGGTTTGATTCTACTTCTGTTATATAAATGCCTTACTCCAAGGTGAAGTTAGCAGCAAAAACATGTAGAAAAATTATTTCTGACGTAGGAGTTATTGGAGTTTTAAGAATAGCGGAAATTTGACTAAAACAATGCTTTCAAAATTCCTGAATAGACAAACATTCCCACCATATATGATAGTGAGACACAATCTGACCAAAGTTTCTCCAGCAGTATTTCAGTTTCTCATCTTGTGTGATTTGTTGGCACTAAACTTTTCAGTTATATTTCTATTCAATATTTCTAAGCAATAACATTTTTGTTGTGATTTCCATATCGATTTGTTTACACTAATCTGAACAATCTTTTTAATTTGGAGTTAAATCTTTATCTGTTCAAGATAAAGCTTATTTGGGTTGATTTTGTTACTTATTTCCAGTCTATCCAGTTCAATATATAGCTCCCTCAAGGATAAATCCCTTTTCCTTTTTCTTTGTCCTCCCACTTAATCAAAATTCCTGTAATATAGGCTTTGTGAGCATTCCACAGTACAGCTTTCAAATTTATTGACTTCTGATTACATAAAGAAAAATTGCAATCACTTCTCTTAACCGAACATATTTAGGTTGCTCCTCAAATAGGGAGCTATCCAATTTCCACATTGGAATTTAAGAAAATAGATTATTTGATCATGGCATGATCTGCCCAGATAATACAGCTTATTTCTACCTCTAAGATTTTATTCAAGGTACCGATATCTACCAAAAAATAGTCTATTCTCAAATAAGATTGATATCTAGGGAAAAAAAGCAGTTAATCTTTTTTTTTTTTTATGAACTTTACTCCAGCCATCATACAAATAAAATCTTATCAGACTACTAATAAATTACTTAACATTCAAGCGTCTGGTAAAGGACATTTAATTAATTTCCTATCTACCTCAGGATTGAGAAACATTTTGAAAAAAATAAAGTTTATGTTTTGTTTGTGACACATATACATGATGTGTTTCATTGAAGGGAAGTATATTGGCCTGATAATCGGTTGCTTGGCCTAGAATCCGGTTATGCTGTCCTGTGTGTGGAAATACACAACATATACAACCTGTGGGTAGGATTGGCCTCTTTGGCCTTTTGAAGCTCAACTGGTGGCAGTGGGGTGATCCCCGAAACATAATATCTGTATGGTGGATTATGAAGACATACCTGCCCCTGAGCTCCATGACCAGATCAAGGCAAGGGGTATTCAGTTGCCAGGGCTCAAGACCATCCTGCAATAATCCAGGAGCTCCAATGGGGTGATTTATTAGCCAGCTTGTGGGGCATACTATAGTCCCTCAGATAGGAGGTCTCTACGGTGAAAAATTTGGACCCTTTGTGTGTTTCTTATGTGCGTTGATAGCTAGCGATTATTGGTCTCAAGTTTAGGGACTTACATAGTTACATAGTAATTAAGGTTGAAAAAAGACTTTCAGTCCATCAAGTTCAACCTGTTAAGATCTCCTCTGATCTGCAATATGCAGATTAGTTATTAATTAAATTATTGATTAAATAATTATTAATAGTATAGTATTGGAGGATGAATAAAGAGTTATTCCATCAAGTTCAACCTTTTTAGATCTCTATTGATCTTTTTAATGTGGACTATTTATTATTATTGTTAATTGTTAATTGATCCAGAGGAAGGCAAACAGAAAAAAAAAAAACATTGAAACTTTGCCAATTGTCTCATATGGGGGGAAAAAAGCAAAATTCCTTCCTGACCCCAGAAACTGGCGATCAAATTTCTCCCTGGATCAATATTCATTGCTAGTTATCTAGGATAACCTTGAATGCCCTCTTTATTCAAAAATACATCTAACCCCTTTTTGAAGTTGTCTATCGAATTCGCTGTCACCACCTCCTTTGGTAGAGAATTCCACAGTTTAACCACCCTAACTGTGAAGAACCTTTTTCTTTGTTTAAGGTGAAATCTTTTTTCCTCTAACCTCAAAGGATGTCCTCTTGTCAGTTGAAAATCTCTTGCTACAAAAAGTTCACTTGACAAAGCCTTATATTGACCCTGGATGTATTTATATAACGTAATCATATCTCCTCTTAGACGCCTTTTTTCTAGCGAAAATAAGTTTAATTTTGTTAGTCTTTCTTCATAACTTAGCCCCTCCATTCCCCTTATTAGTTTTGTAGCCCTTCTCTGTACTTTTTCCAGCTCTAAAATGTCTTTTTTATGAGGTGGTGCCCAAAATTGTACTCCATATTCCAAATGAGGGCGTACTAGAGATTTGTATAGTGGCAGAATTATATCTTTTTCCCTGGCTTCTATACCCTTCCTAATACATGCTAAGATTTTATTTGCCTTTGCAGCCGCTGCTTGGCTTTGAGCGCTGTTACCTAGGTGGTTGTCCACTAGTACTCCCAAATCCCTTTCAATATCTGATACCCCTTGATTTGCTCCATTAAGATTATAGATTGCTTGGCTATTGTTCCTTCCCAAATGCATAACCTTACATTTATTTGTATTAAATCTCATCTGCCATTTAGCCACCCATTTCTCTAATTTATGCAAATTATTTTGTAGGGAAAATACATCATTATCTGATTTTATTACCTTGCACAACTTAGTGTCATCAGCAAAAATGGAGACACTACATTCGAGTCCTACTTCAATGTCATTAATAAATATGTTAAAAAGGAGAGGACCTAATACTGAACCTTGAGGAACCCCACTTATCACATTTGACCAATCGGAGTATGTTCCATTTACAACAACCCTTTGCTTCCTGTCTTTTAGCCAGCTCTCGATCCATGAGCAGATATTTACTGCAATTCCTGTATCCCTTAGTTTGCTCACTCTTCCATGTGGCACTGTATCAAATGCCTTTGAAAAATCTAAAAAGACTACATCCACTGAGTTGCCCTGATCCAAGTTCCTACTAACCTCATAAAAACTAATTAGATTGGTCTGACACGATCTTTCCTTCATAAATCCATGTTGACTGCTACCTATGACCCTGTTCAAATAGACATATTCTTGTATTATGTCCCTTATTAACCCTTCTAAAAGCTTCCCAACTACAGATGTGAGGCTCACTTGTCTAGAATTCCCCGGATTTGCTCTAGATCCCTTCTTAAATATAGGTGTCACCTCTGCTTTTCTCCAGTCATCTGGTAGAGACCCTGTAGTGAGTGAGTCATGAAAGATTAGATATAATGGTTTGGCTATTACAGAACCCAGCTCCCTCAGTACCCTTGGATGTATTCCATCAGGACCTGGGGCTTTATTAACATTTATTTTCTCTCCAACCTCTTTTGTATTTCTTCCTGCGTTAACCAATTATTTAGTAAAGGTAGAGTAGCCCCATTATGTTGCGGTGTCCCAACCACTGGTACCTCCCTTGTGTAAACCTCATCTGGGTTGTAGAGTACACCGTAGGGGCACACACATATACGGACCAGAACTTAACCTCTGGTGGGTGTCTTGGGGGTTCAGTGATGTAATCCCTCCTCTGCCCACACATGTTGTCTTAGAGGCAGGGAATTCCAAATTACATGTTTTTGTGACATCTTTCAGAATTCCCATCCGCAGCAACGCGTGCAGGCAGAGGAGGGATTAAATCACGGAGGCATAAAAAAAAAATCTATTAGAGGGTAACAAGCACACACAAGGCTGTGAGGTGACAGACTGGGAATGTCAGCGGTGCATTCCACAAGTGAGTGGAGAACTTGTCTGCATCAAAAGTCACACCTATGAGACAAATCAGATTAGGAAACAAAACTGTGCCCTAGAAAAGCATAAGATGTTGAGTTTTACTTTCTAAAAACCTTTTACCCATCATAAAGTCAGAAAGAGCAAAATAAAAATCTGTCATTAGTGGTCATTTAAAGAGTGGAGCTTCCAGCTATAAGAATTTAAAACTATAGATAATAACAAGCTCTTTATTAGTTTATTTAGTTTTCCCTAAATAACTTACATTCAATACAATTTGAGCTACATCACAGTAAAGATATCCTAGAAGCCGGTTGAAATATTTCACAGTCACTGACATGCCCCAGCCAGACATACATCTACATCTCTGTGTAGTGAGAAAAAGAAAAACAATGGTTAATCCTTACCAGATCTATCTGTACAGAGCATGGACTGCTGGATTCCCCTAACAGGTCAGTTATAGGTTAACTTTTCAGTGCATTTCTGAGCAGGTAGAAACTGCTATCAGTCACTGTCCTCACTGCTGTCTGTTTTTACTCCTGTAATAGTCAGTATGCAGACTACCCATTTGTTATGTAAGCAGACTTAAAACGTTAGATTCCTTAGCTATTATTAGTGTAATTTAAAACATATATCATTTTAACATACAATTGTGTGGTCTTTCACACCATGAAGAGCACCTACAGTGAGGTAAATGGCACTTTAAAAGTCACTTAAGTAATTTATCTAGTTATTCATTGGAAAAAATGTGTTGCATCTGCATGACCCTGGAGAGATCCATGATACATTAGTGAAAGGTGTGTGTGTGAGAGGGTGTTACATTTATGGAGAACTGTTGTTACAGTGAATGACGCAATGTGCATTATGTTTATTTCAATCTTATCCAGTTATCTTTGTGGCTCTCTGTTCCCTCCTTCCCATTCCTCATTAGCAATGAAGCTAATAAAATATAAAGAGCATGCCAGTTTTATTGTTAAATGTCTGTCACTATTACTATTTTTTTTTAACTGGGCACACTCATCTTCAATATTACCCCCACTGCTAAACTTAATTGCTGTTTATAAAGCCATTACTTTAAATGGTAGACATTTGAGTCAATTTGTATACAATCTTACTCTAGGATCTATTTAGTAGACTCTCCGTTAACAAGAACTCAAGCAACCAGAAAAATAATGTGAATACTTTCCTTTAAATACAATTTTAAATTTAAAGGGTTAAACAAATGCCAGGAGCCAGGTTGTCATGCCATAAAATGCTTACAGGCACCTAGATTGCATCCACTGTATGTCTCTGCAATTCCGTTTTACCTGGAAGCAGACAGGCATGAGTGACTGAGCCAGTGTTGGCGTTACATTCCCTGGGTTCAGCACTGCACCCTTCAGCCCCAAGTACCTGTGTGTAAGTGAGGAGTGAAAGCTGCTGCTGCTAGAACAGCCCTCGCTGACAAATACACTTAGCAGAGCATCCTATGTGCAGCTAATCTAGGCCTCGTTTAATAGTAACTCTCAAGCAACCAGAAACGACATTTATCCGGCATCTACCAATCCCCGTGTTTTCCCCTACACAATTGACAGCTATGTGTTTCCATATGCTTGACATCATGGTCACCTGTGATTGACTGTGGTACTTGTGTTACACAGATGAACCACGTCCTGCATAATTAGCATTGTGGATCATGGCTCATATGAATATGTGTACTGCAGGTGTGGTGTGCCATCTGCATGTGCATCAGACACATGCTCGGCTGGATCCGCTGTGCAGTGTGTGAGACTGACCAACCTGTGATATGTTCCCAGCAATGGTTGTTAATATGCAGCTGAGACATGGTCCAGGTTAGGACAATATATGACACGCACCTGCAGTCCTACAGAGTCTGTAGCCACATATGCCGCAGTGCTCAATACCAGACATGTACTCTCTTTTGAATGTCAAATCAATTTTGATCTAATAGCAAATTGTACTCAGAATCAGTTTTAACTGCAGGTATTGGCAAGACATTTCATTAATACAAATGATAAAAATGATATATATGTTACCAGGATTTACATGGTTATTGATGCCCCATATATCTTCAGTACTAACCATAGGGCTTACAGTGCTATTGTATGTCAGTTATCTATGCGTGTGGGCAGGGGTGTAGGAGCCAGAAAAGTTCTAGGGAGATATAGCTCATTGTAAACACCAGCCAGAGGGAAAGCTTAATTATACATATATACAAACAACATATCATCTGCGGGGGAATTGGTCCACCCCCTCAACCCCCAGTTCATATACCAATGTGTGTGGTGTGATATGATACCAACTTTGCATGGTTCTCTGGCCCGTTGGTCTCGGCATGGTTGAATGTAATAGCTCTGTAACTCTGGTGAATTTCAAACCTGCAGGCTTTGCGGTCTACTGGTGCCACTATGGGCTTCAAATTTAATATGGCCCCAAGTCAGGAAACAAGTCATACAGCTAATTTGTAATTTTAAAAAATACATTTTGATGCCTCTGCAGGACTCTGGAGGTCATACTTTGGTGGTCGTTGTATGTGTGAGGGCCATTTATATTCCAGATTTTTCCTAATATGTTTTATGTTCATGGCTTACATAACTGCTAATATTGTTAGTTTAGCACATGCATCACAAACAGGAGTCTTTTAATTGCAGTCTTTTAAGCAAAAGGTTTTGAGATAACAGGTATTTTTTAAGGGGATATGAAACAGAGCAGATAATATAAGAACAGAAATAGCAAAGAAATGTACAAATGTAAAACCATTTTACAGCACTGGCCTATATAATAGTAACATGCAGATTTAATTCCAGAATTAGAGGTCTATTTCCAGCTTCACAGAATCAATTACGAACCATGTGATTCCCGCAGGATATGAAGTCAGTTTAGATAATTCAAAGCTGTTTTTCTCTAGAGGATTATTTAATGTAAGCTCACATGTAGTGGACTCAAGAGCTAATAAACATTGTTCAGATTAAGTTTTAAATCCTACAATTATTTTTATGTAGTAAAAGTGTTTTTATACTTAATAATTTCACAAACCCCAGGTTTCCCTTGTATATAAAACATTTCCATCCTATCATTATTATTACCAACCTCCAGAATAATGCTAAAACTGGCAAAATGTGTACATTTTGAGCTATTTTTGATATTTTTAAGGAACACTGAACAAAAATCAAAAAAGTTTTTAGGATGAAAAAAAAATATGTAAAGCCTGTTTAGACTTCACTGGAACTAAGAGGCAATGAAGAAGACACTTTAGTCTGTAGATCTGGCAGAGGGCAAGTAGAATTCTGTTAGGTTAATTTTCTGGTCACAGTAAAAACACTCAGCCTCAAAGACAACACTATACAGTCAGCAAAAACAAGACCTGGACCTTACTGCAGCTCAGATCATGAGCTTCTTATTGCTAAGTTCCAAAATAAACTGAGAAAAACAGGGAAAATCATCAGACCAAGCATTGAATTAAATGATAACCCCTGTGAATACAAAGTGCAGGTAAATTATAGATTTAAGGGACTAGACAGAATAGTACTCCTTAAGAAATTTGGACATACATTTGTAACATTATCCAGAAAACAGCAACAAAGAATATCCTCAAAAGAAAAGAAAGGAAAATTGGCTGTCTGATGAGACTTTAAAAGTATCCCAGGAACCATTGTAGGTGGTATGGGAGATAGGAAAAGATTTATCCAACTGAATGCAGAATTCCAGAGAAGCAATGTAAAGACATAGAAGAAGGTACCAGAATGGGAAAGTCAAGAGATCTCTTAAATAAAACTGAGGTCTCATGGGAACTTTTCACACCAAAGTGTGAGTGATAAATGACAAAAATGGTAGGAGCATATCAGATAAAGAGGTAATAGGAATACACAGAATATCTATACAGGAAAGATCTCAACACCATTGGTAACATCAATGGTTTGTCCAATGAGATGGAGTCAGACATCTTGGAGAGTGAATTAAATGGGCCCTAGGGAGCCTTACTAATAACCAGGCTGCAGGAGTTAATGGGAATCGCAGAAGAAGTATTCAAAATTCCACAAGATGATGCTGAGAAAGTGTTGCTTGCCTTATGCTCAACAGCGGCATGTGAACAGAAAAGGTCCAATTTCCAAAAAAGACAGTGCTAAGAGTGCTCAGTTATCTAAGAATCACACTAATTTCACTGGCTCGCCAGTTAATGTTTAAGACCCTCCGAACTTGGCCGCACTAAAATTATGGCCTAGGCCTCTACCAGATGTATAAGCCTGGTTGCACACAGGTACAATAGAAAGCAAGTGAGTTCCAGAAAACATTTACTTCTGCTATTCATTGTTGTTGCTGTTGTTGTTTAGTCGTTCAGTCACGTCTGACTCTCTGTGACTCTATGAACCACAGTACGCCAGGTGCATCTCTGTCACTGCCCCTCTGAGCTCCATCAAGTTCATGTTCATTGCTTCATTGACCTCATCTATCCATCTTCGCCTCTGTCCTCCCCTTCTTTTTGTGCCTTCAATCTTTAAATAGTCAATTGAACTCTGGACTGAGAGAAGAAAGTTCTCACTTCCTGAGTACAAAAAGCAAATCTATTTAAATCTGTTGCAACATCAAAAAATAATACACTTTTTTAATATACCTATTTACATAATGACCTAAAAAACGCAACGTCTCAAAAATATACAAACGATACACACACAAAATATGAAAATTTTAAATACCATATATTGAGTGTACTATGGTAAAATCACAGGACTGCAATTTTTTTTCTCCCATAAAGATAATGTACTGCTTATGCCACTAGGGGCTGAATATAAATGTAAAGTGATGTATCAGAAGCAATTATATATACTGAACTCTATATGGCTGAAGTGCATCCAGTTGAGAAGGTACAGATCACAATAATGTTGCTGATTAGTGTGCACCCTTCTACTATAGAGACTAGTTGTCACCAGTATTCCATAGTATATTAGGGAAATTCCTAAGCTGAAAAAAGTGACCTCATCTATCCATCTCCGCCTTTGTCGTCCCATTCTTCTTGTGCCTTCAATCTTTCACAGCATCAGAGTCTTTACTAGGGAATCCTGCGGTATCATGATAGGGCCAAAATATTTGAGCTTTAGCCTCATGATCATACCTTCTAGTGAACAGTTTGTCTTGATTTCCTGAAGTATTGATTTATTGGATCTTCTTACAGTCCAAGGGACTCTAAGCAGTCTTCTCAAACTCCACAATTCAAAGGCGTCAATTCTACAGCGCTCAGACTTCTTTATGGTCCAGCTCTAACATCTGTATGTTACTACTGGGAATACCATAGTTCGAACTATGCGGACCTTTGTTGATAGTTTAGTATCCGTGCTTTTTACTAGATTTTCCAAGCTTGCCATAGCTTTCCACCCCAGAAGCAAATGTCTTTTAATTTCATGACTACATTTACCATCTGCAGAGATCTTGGATCCAAGGAAAATAAAATCTGTCCCTGCCTCCACTACTTCCCTGTCTATTTGCCAGGAAGTGAGATTGCCGTTTGTCTGGATCTTCATCTTTTTAACGTTGAGTAACCCTCATCAGTAAGTCCTTTAGTTCCTCCTCACTTTCAGCCACTAGAGTAGTATCATTGGCGTATCTGAGGTTTTTAATATTCCTTCCAGCAATATTGATTCTGGCTTTAGATTCATCCAGTCCAGCCTTACGCATGATGTATTCTGCATAAAGTATAAGTTTAATAAATACGGTGACAAAATACAACCTTGTTGCTCTCCTTTTCCGATCTTGAACAATTCCGTTGTCCCATGTTCAGTTCTGACCGTGGCTTCTTGGTCAACATACATTTTCTTCAGGAGGAGGATGAGATGATCTGGTACTCCCATCTCTTTAAGGACATGCCACATTTTGTTGTGATCCACACAGTCATCCTAGGGCTCATCTCACTTCACTCTCCAAGATGTCTGGCTCCAGCTCATTGGACAAATTATTGAGGTCATTACTGCTGTTAAGATCCTTCCTGTATAGATCTTCAGTGTATTCCTACCACCTCTTCTCTATCTGATCCTCTTCTGTTAATTCCCTACCATTTTTGTCTTTTATCATGCCCACTTTGGCATAAAAGGTGCCTTGTAGGTTCCCAATTTTCTTGAAGCGATCTCTTGATTTACCCATTTGGTTATCTTCTTCAATCTCTTTACATTGCTTATTGTAGAATGTCTCCTTTTCTCTTCTTGCTATCCTCTCAAATTCTGCATTCAGTTGGACAAATATTTTCTTATCTCCACTACCTTTCCATTTCCTTCTTTCCTGGGCTACATTTAAGCCTCAGCAGACAGCCAGTTTGACTTCTTACTTTTCTTTCTTTTATGGATATTCTTTGTTACTATTTCCTGGATAATGTTCAGGCATTCTATCTTCCATGTCTAGTCCCTTAAATCTATTCTTTACTTCCACTGCATATTTACAAGGGATATTATTTATTTCATATATAATTGGTCTCATGGTTTTCCCTCTTTTCTTCAGTTAAATATTCAACTTTGCAATAAGAAGCTCATGGTCTGAGCCACAGTCAGCTCCAGGTCTTGTGTTTGCTGACTGTATAGAGCTCCTAGATATTTGGCTGCAAAGTATATAGTCAATCTCATTTCTATGTTGTCCATCTGATGATGTCCATGTGTAGAGTTGTCTCGGAGGTTGTTTGCTGCGACCACAGAATGATCTTGACAAGATTCTACTAATCTCTGACCTGCTTCATTTTGTACTTCAAGGCCACATTTCCCAGTTATTCCATGTGTCTTTTGGTTCCCTACTTTAGCATTCCAAACTCCTATGATGATCGTAAAATCTTTTCTTGGTGTTATAGCTATGACGTGTTGAGTGTCTTCATAGAACTTTAGCATCTTCAGCATCCGTGGTTGGTGCATATACTTGGATCACTGTGATATTAAATGGCTTGCCTTGAATTCGAATTGAAATCATTCTGTCATTTATTGGCTTGTAACCAAGCACTTCTTTGGCCACTATTTGACTAGGATGGCTACTCCATTTCTTCTGCGAGATTCTTGTCCACAGTAGAAGATCTGGTGGTTGTCTGATGAATGTCCAAATTCAGCCCAAGTTCACCAATTCCCAGGATATCAATGTTTAACCTTGTCATTTCATTCTTGACCACATCTAGTTTGCCTTGGTTCATAGTTCTAACATACATAAAGTTTTCTTAGCAAAGATACTGGAGTGGGTTGCCAGTTCCTTCTCCAGTGGACCACGACTTGTCTGACCTCTCTGCCATGACCTGCTCATCTTGGCTGACCCTACATGGTATTGCTCACAGCTTCATCAAAGCACACAAGTACCTTCACCACGACAAGGTAGCGATCCAGAAAGTGCTTCTGCTTCCTAAACTATACTAAAGCCTATGTGGCAAAATATGGGGGTATCAGTCCATCTCCTGAGTATGTGGACCAAGAAGCTAAAGACAGAAGCAACAAGAAAGAACCAAGATTGGGAAAGGAGCGTGACCTTATTTATTAAATGTATGTGCTGAATTTATCATTCATAAGGCTGCACTAGATGAATACAGATCAGGAATGTATATTGCTGGGAGAAATATCAACAACCTGGATGATACTACTCTGATGGGTGAAAGTGAGGAGGAACTAAAGGGCCTGTTGACAAGGGTGAAAGATAAAAGTATAAAAGTCGCTATGATGTTGAACATTAAAAAGATGTTCCTAGAAAATAGATGGGGAACAAGTGGTGACAGATTTTATTTTCCTAGGCTCCAGGATGCCTGCAGATGGTGACTGCAGCCATGAAATTAAAAGATGTATAGTATTCCCAGTAGTAACATACAGATGTGAGAGCTGGACCATATAGAAGGCTGAATGCTATAGAACTGACGCTTTTGAATTGTGGTGTTGGAGAAAACTGCTTAGAATCTCTTGGACTCCCCGAAGATACAATCAATATTACAGGAAATCATACTAAACTGTTTGCTGGAAGGTAGGATCATGAGGCTAACACTCAAATATTTTGGTCATATCATGAGAATACAGGATTCTCTAATTTGATGCTGGTGAAGATTGAAGGTACATGAAGACTATAGTGGTGGAGATGGATAGATGAGGTAATTGAAGCAATGAACATGAGCTTAAGGGAGCTCAGAGGGACAGTGCTGTGGACCATAGAGACACAGAAATTTAGACATGACTGAACGACAAAACAAAAACAAATAATATACTTTTATTTTCATGTGTTGATCATGGAATGAATTAGAAGTTTATGCAGAATGCAGTGTATTGCAGCAATTTGAATAAAAAACATAAAAACTGCATCTACTCAGGTTTGATATACTGTATTATGAAACCATGAAGAAATTTAAATAAATAATTGTAATGTCTGTTGTAAAACAATTTACAGAGTAGGTTGAAGAAAAAGCAGGTCAATTCTTAAAAAAAGAATTACTAAAGTCTATTTCTGATTTTGAAGAGCTAATCTTGATAATTCGGAACATATTTGTAGTAGATAAATGATAGAAAAATAGGAGGGATTTGTCTGTATGGTTAAGCCTATAGCCAGAGAACATATTCTGGTATCACTAGCGATAATGTTGAATCCTTGTAAATTGAGATAAATAGCAGAGTAACAAATTCTAATATAATATTGGTAGGAATATACTATAAACCTCCAAATATATTTGAAAGTGAGAAATTGCAATTATTGTTACTGGTTGGAAATGCAGCTAAGCATGAGCAAGTTCTAATAATGGGAGACTTTAATTACCCTGAAATAAACTGAATGAATGAGACCAGCAGTTCAGCTAAGGGGAGCAGGTTCACTCAGATCATTATCTAGCCCAGCTTATACAAGAACCTACTAGGAAACAAGGCTACCTTGATTTTAGTCATCACATATAGCATTGATATAATAGCAAATGTTGAAATAGGTGAACCTTTGGGAAACAGTGATCACAACACATTCTCATTTGAGATAGAATTAAAAAAAAACAATTTTTTTTAAAAGGACAGATTTTAATGGTCTAAGGGCAGCAATACAACATATAGGCTAGGACAAAGAACTGACAGATAAAAATACTGAAGGTAAATGGACAACATTCAAATCCTCACTAACAGCCTTATTAAATTGTGATTTGGCCAATTAAATAGGGCTCTGTATAAGCACACAACATATATTTTTTTACAGAAGTTTTTAGTTAGTGAACTTCTGTCTAAAAGCAAGGTCTACACTAACCAAAAACTTCTGTAAAACAAATATGCTATGTGCTTATATAGAGTCATTTTCAATTGACCAAATCACAATTTAATAAGGCTGTAAATATACATACTTATCACCATTTTTCATGTGGAAAGAAAATTAAAATGAGAAGTCCCATCCCATGTGGCTTAATAATGATTTAAAGATCAAGATATAAAGGGGTAGGGGAAAGACAGCGCGCCACCTCCTAGTGCAACATGAGTGTATAATCACGTCAAAACAACAGTCATATATTGTTTCACTCACATGTGGTGACCCCAAGGTTATGAGGTATCTGTATGCTTTAAACAGGATAGCTCTGGAAGTACCCAAAAAGATCAAGATATGGATTAAAAAACTGGCATTTAAATTATACAAGAAAGAGGGAACAGAGGCAGCTTTATATGAGTACAAGGAAATCAACAAGGCGTGCTATAAAAGCTATTAGAATGACAAAATATTAAATTGAAAATGTAATTGCAAAAGAGAGTAAGAGTAACCCTATTTTTTATATATATTTTAACTGGAAGAAGGCCAGGAAGGAATATGAACATTACAATGTGAAACAGGCTGAATGATAAATAGTGACCAGGAAAAGGAAGATGAGCTAAATAAGTTATTTTCTTCGGTATACACAAGGGAGGTACCAGTGTTTGGGACACAACAAGAAAATGGCACTACACTATCTTCATCAAATGGTTAATGTTAATAAAGCCCAAGTCTTGATGGAATACATCAGGGAACTGGGTTTTGTAATAGCCAAACCATCTAATTGTCAAGATTCACTCAGCACACGGGCCCTACAAGATGACTGAAGAAAATTTAGAGTTGTAAACATCACTTCTGTAGTGGGAAAGCTTTTAGAAGGGCTAATAAGTGATAGTACATGAATATCTATATTTGAACAAAATTATAAGTAGGAGTCAACATGGATTTATGAGGGTTAAGTCATGTCAAACAAACCTAATTAGTTTCCATTTAAAGGTTAATCGAAATAAGAAGAGTCGAGGTGCTCATCAGAGAACTAACATTACTTAAGTAGGTTTGTTCTATAGGTCTGGTTATCTACTCGGAGAGCAGTCTCTTTTAGCTCACATGTGCCCTTCACAGGGAGAAATATCTTGCAGTATATCAGTCTGGTCTTATTCAAAAGAGGGATCCAGCCCTGAAATACCAGACAATTCTACCCTGAAGAAGAAAAACAACAAACCCAAGACATACATTTCGGCCTCTGTGGGCCTCGTCAGTGAGGTGCAGCAGTACTCCGTAAGGCAAGTGAGCAAGAAGTCCACGTCTGGTTCCACCTATCCCCTTTTAAAGTCATCTATCGAATCCGCTGTCACCACCTCCTCTGGTAGAGAATGCCACAGATTAACCACCCTTACTGGGAAGAACCCTTTTCTTTCTTTAATGTGAAATCTTTTTACTTATAACCTCAAGGGATGTCCTCTTGCAAGTTGAAAACCTCTTGGCACAAAAAGCTCCCTTGACAAATCTTTATACTGCCCCTGGATGTATTCATATAAGGTAATCATATCTCCTCTTAGATGCCTTTTTTCTAGAGAAACTAAGTTTAATGTGGTTAGTAGAGATGTCGCGAATAGTTCACCGGCGGACTGTTCCCGGCGAATATAGCATGTTCGCGTTCGCGGCGAACTGCGAACATATGCGATATTCGACCCGCCCCCTTTACTTTATCATTGAGCAAACTTTGACCCTGCATGTCACAGTCAGCAGACACATTCCAGCCAATCAGCAGCATACACTCCCTTCCAGAGCCTTCTACCTCATGGACAGCAGCCATTTTGGAATCATAACTAATTTGCAGTCTTACTGAGAGGAGGCTGAGTGTAGGTGATACTGCATCAACAGGGAAAACCATAGCTAGACTACTGTACACAGTGTGCAATACAGTCCTGAAGGACTCTTTTGATCTCTGCTGCAAGGACACCCCTGTGTCTCTTCCCCCCCCCTTATCATCATCCTCCCCTCACCTTAGCACCCAACCCTAACACCCCCCACACTTATCCATAACACCCATCAACCTAACACCTAACCCGAACACCCCTCACACTTATCCCTAAGACCTAACACCCCTCACACTTATTCCTAACATGCCTCACCCTAACACCCCTTACACTTATACTTAACACCCCTCACCCTAACCCTAGCACCCCTCACACTTATCCCTAACACCCCTTACCCTAACCCTCACACTTATCCATAACACCCCTCACCCTAACCCTAACACCCCTCACCCTAACCCTAACACCCCTCACACTTATCCCTAACACCCCTCACACTTATCCCTAACACCCCTCACACTTATCCCTAACACCCCTTACCCTAACACCCCTTACCCTAACACCCCTTACCCTAACACCCCTTACCCTAACACCCCTTACCCTAACACCCCTTACCCTAACACCCCTCACCCTAACACCCCTCACCCTTATCCCTAACACCCCTCACCCTTATCCCTAACACCCCTCACCCTAACACCCCTCACCCTAACACCCCTCACCCTAACACCCCTCACCCTAACACCCCTCACCCTAACACCCCTCACCCTAACACCCCTCACCCTAACACCCCTCACCCTAACACCCCTCACCCTAACACCCCTCACCCTAACACCCATAACACCCCTCAACCTAACCCTAACATTCTCACATGTATCCCTAAGACCTAATACCCCTCACACTTATTCCTAACACCCCTTATACTTATCCATAACACCCCTTATACTTATCCCTAACACCCCTTATACTTATCCCTAACACCCCTTATACTTATCCCTAGCACCCCTTATACTTATCCCTAGCACCCCTTATACTTATCCCTAGCACCCCTCACACTTATCCCTAACACCCCTCACACTTATCCCTAACACCCCTCACACTTATCCCTAACACCCCTCACCCTAACACCCCTCACACTTAGCCCTAACACCCCTCACCCTAACACCCCTCACCCTAACACCCCTCACCCTAACACCCCTCACCCTAACACCCCTCACCCTAACACCCCTCACCCTAACACCCCTCGCCCTAACACCCCTCGCCCTAACACCCCTCACCCTTAGCCCTAACACCCCTCACCCTAACACCCCTCACACTTAGCCCTAACACCCCTCACCCTAACACCCCTCACACTTAGCCCTAACACCCCTCACCCTAACACCCCTCACACTTAGCCCTAACACCCCTCACCCTAACACCCCTCACACTTAGCCCTAACACCCCTCACCCTAACACCCCTCACACTTAGCCCTAACACCCCTCACCCTAACACCCCTCACACTTAGCCCTAACACCCCTCACCCTAACACCCCTCACACTTAGCCCTAACACCCCTCACACTTAGCCCTAACACCCCTCACACTTAGCCCTAACACCCCTCACACATAGCCCTAACACCCTCACACTTAGCCCTAACACCCCTCACCCTAACACCCCTCACACTTAGGGTGAGGGGTGTTAGGGCTAAGTGTGAGGGGTGTTAGGGTGAGGGGTGTTAGGGCTAAGTGTGAGGGGTGTTAGGGTGAGGGGTGTTAGGGCTAACACCCCTCACACTTAGCCCTAACACCCCTCACCCTAACACCCCTCACACTTAGCCCTAACACCCCTCACCCTAACTCCCCTCACACTTAGCCCTAACACCCCTCACCCTAACACCCCTCACACTTAGCCCTGTGTCTCTTCCCCCCTTATCATCAAGGGAGGGGGGAGGATGATGAGGGAGGGGGCAAGAGACACAGGGGAGGATGATGAGGGAGGGGGGAAAGAGACACAGGGGAGGATGATGATGGAGGGGGGAAGAGACACAGGGGAGGATGATGAGGGAGGGGATAAAGAGATACAGGGGAGGATGATGAGGGAGGGGGGATGAGACACAGGGGAGGATGATGAGGGAGGGGGATGTTAGGTGATTTATGCCCTTTATGGCTTAAAACCAGACTCTGCATCAACTATGTAATTTTCTGTGGGAGTTTTGCCATGGATCCCCCTCCGGCATGCCACAGTCCAGGTGTTAGTCCCCTTAAAACAACTTTTCCATCACTATTGTGGCCAGAAAGAGTCCCTGTGGGTTTTAAAATCCGCCTGCCCATTGAAGTCTATGGCGGTTCGCCGGTTCCCGAACATTTGCGGTAATTTGCGTTCGCGGTTCGCAAACCGAAAATTTTATGTTCGCGACATCACTAGTGGTTAGTCTTTCTTCATAACTTAGCCCCTCCATTCCCCTTATTAGTTTTGTTGCCCTCCTTTGTACCTTTTCCAGCTCTAAAATGTCCTTTTTATGAAGGGGTGCCCAAAATTGTCCTCCATATTCCAAATGAGGGCGTACTAGAGATTTGTATAGTGGCAGAATTATATTTGCTTCTCTTGCTTCTATACCCTTCTTAATACATGCTAATATTTTATTTGCCTTTGCAGCTGCTGCTTGGCTTTGAGCACTGTTATCTAGGTGGTTGTCCACAAGCACTCCCAAATCCCTTTCAATATTTGATACACCTAGATTTGCTCCATCCAGTTCAATGTATTCTTAATCTGAATTTTATTTGATGGATCAGAACACAATAGTCTAAGTTGGTGAAGTGAAATGAGAAAAATATATACATAAAACATTTTTTTAGAAATAGAAAACAGAAAATTGGCATGTGCGGATGTATTCACCCCCTTTGTTATAAAGTTTATAAAAGGCTCTGGTGCAACCCATTACCTACAACAGTCACATAATTAGTGAAATGATGTCCACCTGTGTGCAATCACTGTGTCACTTGATCTGTCATTACACATATACACCTTTTTTGAAAGGCCCCAGAGGCTGCAACACCTAAGCAAGAGGCACCACTAACCAAACACTGCCACGAAGACCAAGGAACTCTCCAAGCAAGCAAGGGACAATGTTCTTGAGAAGTACAAATCAGGGTTAGGTTATAAAAAAAAATATCCAAATCTTTGATCCACAGGAGCACCATCAAATCTATCATAAACATAATGGAAAGAAGATGGCACAACAGCAAACCTGCCAAGAGACGTCCGCCCACCAAAACTCACGGACCAGGCAAGGAGGGCATTAATCAGAGAGGCAGCACAGATACCTAAGGTAACCCTGGAGGAGATGCAGAGTTACACCGCAGAGACTGGAATATCTGTACATAGGACGACAATAAGCTGTACGCTCCATAGGGCTTTATGGCAAAGTGGCCAGAAGAAAGCCATTACTTTCAGCAAAAAACAAAATGGCATGTTTCGAGTTTGCCAAAAGGCATGTGGGAGACTCCCAATATGTATGGAGGAAGATGCTCTGGTCTGATGAGACTAAAATGAACTTTTCGGCCATCAAAGAAAACGATATACGAGTGAAGTGACAGCTTTGTTTAGAGCCTGTTTTGGTATAGTCTTCAGAGAGCCTTTCAAAGCATTGAAGGCAGACTGAGAGAGGAACCATTTTGAGCTACTGGAATTGCTGAGGGAGCAGTAAGTGCACAGTGACGAACCAACAAGTTTACAGTCTAGAGCAATCTGATGAGTCTGATATAGGGATTGCTGGAGCTGACGAGAATAAGGATTTGTGCTACAGGAGCATTTACAAAGGAGAATGTTTGATGCAGAAGAAAAAGGGGTTTTGCAGAGGAGATGAGACTTGCACAATCTTACGCCATCAGAAAGAACTGCCATAAAGTTTGTAAAAAACAACCCCAACATCACCATCAAACCGGCAGACAAAGGAGGTGCAGTTGTTATCATGAATACTCAGGACTACATAAATGAAGCCAACTGACAGACAATACTTACTACAGGAAATTGAACCAGGACCCTACAGAAGAATATACTCTTCAACTTAAGAAACTCCCCAAAACATTCCCTAAAAATATACATCAGGAATTAGAACAACTCATCCCTGCCAATCCTACAACTGGGACTTTCTACCTACTGCCAAAAATCCACAAACCAGGCAACCCAGGGAGACCAATTGTTACAGGTATGGACACACTGAATGAACAGATATCTGGATTTGTTGAAAACATCCTTAAACCATTAGTTAGTAACACCAGTAGCTATATACAAGACACCACTGACTTTCTCAACAAACTCAGTCAGATTAAAAACCTACCTGCTAACACACTACTTGTTACCATGGATGTAGAGTCTCTTTACAGTAATATCCCACATAAAGATAGCACTGTGGCATGCTTTAGGTGTTTTTCAACAAACAAGCAAAACAATAAATATGGCCCTGATATTATTGTTAAACTAATAGAATATATCCGTACCCACAACTATTTTACTTTTAACCAAGATACCTACCTACAGATGATGGGGACTGCCATGGGTACCAACAATGGCTCCACAATACGCAACTCTATTTATGGCCAATCTAGAAGAAACATTCTTATCTGTATCCATTTACAAACCATACAAATACTACCATTACATAGATGATCTGTTCATCATCTGGACAGAAGGAGAAAGGAAACTCAGAAACTTTCATAATTCATTCAACACCTTCCATTCATCTATAAAACTTAAAATGGATTTCTCCACAGAACAGGTAAACTTTCTAGACACTACTATATCCATCACCAATGGCACTCTCCACTCATCTATATATAGGAAACCTACAGACAGATGTAATTACCTACACAGCTCCAGTTTCCATCTTTCCCACACCAAACAAGCCACCATCCATAATCAAGCTATTAGATACCATCGGATTTGCTCAAACACTGGAGACCCTGATAAAAATTTAAAAACATTGTCTGAATCTTTCAAACAAAAGGGTTACAAACCCCATATTATTACCCCAAAAATAACCACTGCCATCAAAATACCCCAAGAACACCTATTAAACTACAAAACAAACTACTTCACTTATACCTCTAGTAACCACATACCATCCAATTTTAGAGAAAATTCGGAAAATAATCAAAGGTTTACAACCATTACTAATTGAAGATACTGAAATAAAATATATATTCCCAAAACCTCCCATCCTTGCATTTAAACAACCACCAAACCTGAAACAAAAACTTGTCAGAAAATTGGCCAATGAACAACTGAATATAAAAAATGAAACTAAACCTTGTAACAAACGTGCCTGTAAATTATGTCAACACATTTGTAATGATGATACAGCCACACATAACAACAAAACCTATAACATCAAAGGATCATATTCATGTACATTGTCAAATGTGGTTTATATGATACAATGTTCTTTATGTGACACAGGCAGTTACATTGGAGAAACCGGCCAAAAAATGCATTTAAGGATGAATTTACACAGGCATTCAATAAGAAAACATAATGAAGACAGTTATTGTAGCCCAGTAGGACACCATTTTAGCCAGAATGATCACTCCATCCAAAACTTAAAGGTCAAAATACTCAGAGGAAAATGTAAAAGCATCCAAGAGAGAAAAGCATTTGAAATAAAGATGATCACATTCTTCAACTCAGAAAACCCAAGTCTATATTAAGTCCTGTGTTTTTAAACACATTATCAGAATTTCATGTGATTGTTTTCTTTTTTTCTTCTGATACTATAACAGATTTAGCACTCTTAGTGAGGTGTTTGTCCAATAGGAAAGATATCACTGTGGACTACAGTGCTCTGCTTTTTCATGTATATATTGATGTATATGTGTATATAATATGTGTATATATGTTTCCTTTGCTATTTTGTGTTTATTCCCCATATATGTATTTACCTGATTATGTCAGATGCGGTTTCCACTCTCTCTGCATCTGCTGTTATTATTCAAACTGAGGGTTCCATCTCATGTAGTATTGCTTGAGACTTGATAAAGGGAGGTTAAGCCTCTCGAAAGCTCGTCATTATAAATAAGACGTTTGTCCAATACAAAAGGTATCAAATTATATTGCAATACTCATTATTAATCTATGTATGTGTGTGTATATGTATATGTATATATATATATATATATATATATATATATATATATATATATATATATATATATATGGATTAATTATTACTAAATTACTAGATTACTGGACATTCACTGCTGCTTCACTCTTCAATATATATATATATACTAGCGAATTGCCCGTCAAAAAACGACGGCAATGAAATTATAAGTGAGCTAATGCTATTAAGTGTATAATAATAAAATAACTAATAGATTAATAAAGTAATATACTTTACCTATTTTGAAGTAATATATGCAGGAAGCATTGTGTTGAAGAGCTGGCAATCTGTTTTGATGTTGCTGCAGCATTAGTGGTATGTAGCTGCTGTGTAAGCGTGCTGAATGTGTGCAGTACTGTGCGTGCGCGAGACAAAACCGTTAGCGTAGCTGTGTACTTCTGCATTGTATAAGTTATTGTTCTAAGATGGCGGGTAATGTGTGGTATGCGTCTGTGTTTCTGGTGCTGTTTTGCGTGTTTAGAGTCCTGTAGCCTAGTTTTCATTTTGTTCGGCGCCCATTTTTTCTCTCGCTTAGAGAATTTTTTAGTGTCTAAACTCTTATTTTGAGTTAAATTGAGGTGTAACTTCAGTTTTTGAGGTCCTGGATGCGCCCTCTTGCTGTAGGTAAGCTTTTTATGTATGTGTTGTGTGTATTTATTGTGTTTTTCATTTTTTCATGTCCGCGGGTTGCAGACGATTTTTGCGAGGTCGTAAAGTATCTTGTACCTTTTTGGCAGGGCCGCAGTTGCTGGCAATGAGCGCCTTTGGCGCTCCTTGCCAGCAATCGCGAGGGCCGAAGGCTCGCTGTGCGAGCCCGCAAGCATGAGCAACGGCTCGCATGCTCACAATTATATATGTGATATATATAGTATATTATATTAGGTTTGAATCAGTATCTATATGAAAGAGGTTTTTTAGAAGATAATATGTAATATGTGTGTATATATGTATACACATTTATATACACACACATACACATAATATGTGGGTATATATATATATATATATATATATATATATATATATATATATATATATATATATATATATTATTGTTAATATTAAACCACATAAGATATACAGTACTATGATATTAGGTTTGTATCATTATCTATATGAAATAGGTTTGTTTGGAAGATAATTCATTATGTAATATGTGTGTTTGTATATATATATATATGAATTCGATAATAATTTCATAATTTCCTTATATTCTATGTTATATTATTTTACATTCACGTCACGTTTCTGTTTCTATATGAAACAAATTGTATTTGGTTTGTTTTCCTCGTGATCTCAGCGGTAATTGTGCAAATCCACCTTAAGAGCCCATAGGAGAGCCTGTGTGACAGGGAAGAGGCGGGGACCTGGGGTGCTCCTGCACTGGAGGGATACAGAGGAGTGCAGAACAGCAGGGAGAAGTATGTGAGGAGGTTTGGTTTGGAGCCAGAAAGCCAAGGGCAGGGATCCTGTGCAGTGACAGGGGTTATTAGATCTAATGTAACGGATCTCCTAGCACCCCGACTGGGTACCTCCGTTGATAGACGCGTCCTAGTTTGCGTCGAGGCCTACAAGCACTGCACCGGACA
>CM050164.1:428367482-428374982 GCA_027410445.1 Discoglossus pictus
GAAATGATTGCTTTTAAAGTTGGGTCCTCAGTAAGCAGATGCCAATATCTATCCATAATTTTTATAGTATCTTTGCTGTTGGTGCCGAAGGTTAGAATACAACGTATCTGGTCGTCAGTTTGGCCGTCAGTTTGGTTGTAAAGAAGTTGGGATCTGTCTTTTTGTAGGGCATTCTTGTAAGCATACTTGAGGATCCGATTAGGATATCCCCTTTCTTTGAACCTTAGTCTTAGGTCATCAGCTTGCGTTTTGAAGGTTTCTATAGTATCACAGTTTCTGCGGATTCTGATATACTGACCAACTGGTATGCCTCTTTTTAATGGTTCTGGATGTTGGCTTGGCCAGCGAAGTAGTGAATTAGATGCTGTGTCCTTTCTAAAAACTTTAGAATGGATATTACCTTCGTTATCTTTTTCTATTTGTAAGTCCAGAAATTCAAGACTATTACTTTTGATATTAAAGGTAAATTTTAGCCCTAAATCGTTGACATTCAAGATTTTCACAAAACTGGTAAAGTCTTGCTCTGAGCCTTCCCACAGTATTAGGATGTCGTCTATGTATCTATGCCAAGACAGGATGTATTTAGTATATTCTGACATTTTTTCCGAGAAGACAACGGTTTGCTCCCAAAGGCCAAGGAAGAGATTGGCATAATTTGGAGCACAAGCTGTGCCCATTGCAGTTCCTCTTATCTGCCTATACAGTTTCATGTCGAAGAGAAAGTAGTTCCTGCTTAAGACGAATTTTAGTAAAGAAATTATTAATTTGTTCCATTCTTTCTGTTCTCCACTTTTTGCTGTTAAGAAGTACTCTACAGCTTTAATTCCCAAGTCATGCGGTATTCTGCTGTAGAGTTGTTCCACATCGATACTTGCCAGGTATGTTTGTGGTGGAACAATTAGCTCGTCTATGTGTTTCAACACATCAGTTGTGTCTTTTGTGTAAGATGGTAAACAGGTCACTAGATCTTTAAGATTATCGTCGATCAGTTTACTTATATTTTCAGTGAGATTATTGTTTCCTGAGATAATGGGTCTTCCCGGTATAGGAGTTGTTTTCTTATGGATTTTAGGAAGGGCATAGAATGTTGCCACAGTTGGATTTTTTGGAAGTAGAAATTCAAAATTTCTAGACGATATTAATTTCTCATCTCTTGCCTTTGTAAGGATAGATCTTAATTCATGATGGTATTCTAGTCGTGGATTCTTTTTGAGTATTTCATATGTCGTTCTGTCTTGTAATATAGTGACACACATTTTGTGGTACATTTCTTTGGCCATCAATACTATATTTCCACCTTTGTCTGCGGTTTTGATTTCAATTTCTGCCTTTTCTAGTTCTTGGAGTGCTTTCAATTCCAGCTCGGTTAGATTTAGAGCATTATCATTTTCATGGTTGAATTTATTTTTGCTCCTCTTTGTTTTCAATTCTTCTTCTTGTTTTTCTAGGTCCCTTGTAACCATTTTAAGGAAAGCTTCCAGATTTGTATAATTTTTAATTTCGGGTGTATAGCGACTTTTTTTCTGGTATTTTTTCAAATTAGAGTCTGATTGTTCAGGTAGCTCCTCGCTTTCTCGAAGAAGTTCAGTTAGACTTTTTAGCGCTATATGATCTTCTTTAGTTAGTCCTAAGCTTTCCATTTTCCTTTTTTCTTTCTCTGCATAGACCTTTTTGAGGGCTAGTTTTCTAATAAATAGATTCAAATCTTTAATGTTGTTGAATAGATTAGTTCTACTAGATGGCACAAAGGTGAGACCTTTTTCCAGGACTATTTTGTGTATTTCTGTTAGTTCAAAATTGGATAAATTTATCACAAGTTCTTTGTCTTTCTTGTATTTATATAAATTTAGATTTTGATCTTTCTCAGTATCTTTATTTCTTGTGCGTACAGTAGGTTGTTGGTTGGAAGACACTGGCTCTTGTTGAGTTCTATTTGTTTCTCCTTTACTTTTTTTCTTTTTCTCTATTTTCATTTCTTCCCCATTTTCTTTTCCATTTTTTTGATGATTTGTTGGGTGATCTTTTTTTAGTTGATTATTTTTTGGTATGGTTGTAAATATGTGGCTACGGAGATTGGGGGCATTGTTAATTATTTCACTTGTTTTGGTCTTCCCCTCTTTGTTCCTTTTGTTTTTTGGGGTTTTCGGCCTCGCCCCTTGCCTAAAAAACCATCCATGTATGTTTGGTTTAAATTGGCTCTGGTTACATACTCCGTTGTTGTTAACTGTTGTCCTTGATGTATGTTTTGTTCATCATAGTCTGAGCACTCAGAGGAACTAATGTCCGTTGTGTCGGGTTTTTTAGTAACGGTCATTGCTCTATAGGCTCTCTTTTCTTGGAAATCCATTTTGTCTCTGTGAAGTTTTCTTTGCTTTCTCTGGGATAAGTCTTTCTTAAATTTTTCTATATTCTCATTTAGTTTTTTATTGAAGTTGTCAAATTCTGGCAGGTCTTTATGTTTACTAAATGCTTGGTTACAGGATTCCACTGTTTTATTTAAGGACTCTTGATTTTGTTTTTCAGAAACCGGTCAGGCAAAAAAGGCATCTACATAGAAGTAGAATATCTTTGGGGATTTACTCTGTCAAGCACAGTGCACTTTATGGATTAAAGGAAGAAGGAACAAGGAAGAACACTGGTATCGTATTCTCCTTATCTTTTCTAACCTATTTCAATGGCATGTGTATCTGCCTTCTACACTGGCAATGTGAAAAGAACCCGCTAAATTATCTGTGAGAGGGGGTGATCTATACCTAAGCTGATTGTATCTTTCAGAACTGAACGGTGCTCATTTAGAGCCGAATTATTTAAACTGCTCTGCACTAATACACAACTGAATCAATCACTTGTCTTACTTAAGATCTTAGGAAATGCCATACAAAGAAGTAACTTCCTAACCTACTTGCACAGCACCCTAAGGAATTGGCTTTTCACACTGGACTAAATTGGATATATCGCAAATTATTGCGAAAGATTTGAATAGATTCCTAAACTGGATGTATCACAGCTCTTACCACGCATTTTATGCACTCTTTATATTCTATATTTGATATACGGGTTTATGGTACCTATAGGACTCATTTAAAGCATTTAAAGCATTTATAGGATTGCTTTTCACACAGCAAGCACCAGTACTCAGTGACCTGCAGCACCTGCCTCAAGCAGCACCTGCTTCAAACATTGGATATACTTTATTAGATCTTATACCCCACAACAATTCCACCCCATAGACCCTGGAATCTGTAGGGATCCCAAGAGCACTTTTAGAAGTCTCTTAGAGAATCCAAAAGAGCACAAGAGATCTCAAGTAATATATTATAATATACATCCTTTACTTTTAGAACTCTATTATAGCAATATATTTCCATGTAAGACAAGCCCCAACCCCCACAGCAGAATTTATTAGTCCCCAACCATATCTCTTCTCTTCTCTAATTAATTTTTAATTAAAACCAATCCACCACAAGCAGCTTGCTGATAGGCATTATTTAATAGCCTCTATACTCCACAAAATATAGCTGCCTGGTGATTTTTAAAGTATATGAGGGCAACTATATATAGTATTCAGTAAACAGTGGTTAACAGTGCATATTGACCGAGTCAGCTGCACGGACCTCCACTCTGACATACTGAATAAACATTATTAATAAATATTGTTAATACTCCTGGCTGACCAGCAAAAGGCAATTTTAGCCTCACATATGCTTCATAGCATTTTTTCCCAACACATGTTTTTTGTATGGACTCTATTAAATTGGAGCATTTAAATTTCACTTCTTATCCACCTGCGCCATTTGGCGCCTTATTTATTTATTAATTTATTCCACCAACACCCCAACCTCCTTTTTTAGTATTTTTTCCTAGCTTATTCCTCACTACACCAGCCCAACCATTTATTTACAGGATCTCCCAACCCTGCATTAATCAAGACCCATTTACTTCACACTAGTTTCAGACACTTTCTTTCTTTCTTTTTTTCTAGGTAGTCATATTTCACACACTACAACATACTCACTTAATATATTAAGAAAGTTAACCTCACGAATTTATCCCAGTATATCAATTGTTTCTTAGTTCCAACTACTATCCCTATACTAGTCAGCCACCTTCAGCAATATCCCCTCATTTAATTTTAAATGACTAGCGACGTTATTTCTTTTTATAAATTATAAATAAACTAATTATTCGTAAATCCAAAGTGAGTTATTATTTACTTGTTTATATAGGTGTTAAGCACCAACATTAGGAGGCTTATACCGATAATCCCACAAACTGTGGGACCCGGGAATTAAAGCCATCCTCTTCATCATTTAAAAATTAGTGGTTTAATCCACAAATAGTCCTTAGGGACAACATACTTTGGTACTTATACCTATTCCTTCTTTATCAAACCTAGTTGACTTCTATTAGTCTCTATTTATTATCATCAGCAATTTTCCCCATATCACAATGGCATCGGCTCCAAATGATAATTGGAATCTCTTAGCGCTTCAAAGAGAAGCTGAAGCATTATTTGCTCAGGAAGGGAATACAATGCCAAACCTAGAAAATAATGATTTATTTATATCTTTCAAACATCTCCAACAAGCTGTTAAAAAGCATATCAGGTCAATATGGGAAATAACAAGTCTACAGAGCTATATAAAGAACCTATTAGTCCCTAGAGGACTAAGAGTGCAATTAATACCGGCAGGACACTTACAAGACCCGGCCTTTCTACAGAAATGGATTGAAATATGCACAAAATGCTCAATTGACCTAATGAATCTGATATTAACAACTGAAAAACAAAATCAAGAGTCCTTAAATAAAACAGTGGAATCCTGTAACCAAGCATTTAGTAAACATAAAGACCTGCCAGAATTTGACAACTTCAATAAAAAACTAAATGAGAATATAGAAAAATTTAAGAAAGACTTATCCCAGAGAAAGCAAAGAAAACTTCACAGAGACAAAATGGATTTCCAAGAAAAGAGAGCCTATAGAGCAATGACCGTTACTAAAAAACCCGACACAACGGACATTAGTTCCTCTGAGTGCTCAGACTATGATGAACAAAACATGCATCAAGGACAACAGTTAACAACAACGGAGTATGTAACCAGAGCCAATTTAAACCAAACATACATGGATGGTTTTTTAGGCAAGGGGCGAGGCCGAAAACCCCAAAAAACAAAAGGAACAAAGAGGGGAAGACCAAAACAAGTGAAATAATTAACAATGCCCCCAATCTCCGTAGCCACATATTCACAACCATACCAAAAAATAATCAACTAAAAAAAGATCACCCAACAAATCATCAAAAAAATGGAAAAGAAAATGGGGAAGAAATGAAAATAGAGAAAAAGAAAAAAAGTAAAGGAGAAACAAATAGAACTCAACAAGAGCCAGTGTCTTCCAACCAACAACCTACTGTACGCACAAGAAATAAAGATACTGAGAAAGATCAAAATCTAAATTTATATAAATACAAGAAAGACAAAGAACTTGTGATAAATTTATCCAATTTTGAACTAACAGAAATACACAAAATAGTCCTGGAAAAAGGTCTCACCTTTGTGCCATCTAGTAGAACTAATCTATTCAACAACATTAAAGATTTGAATCTATTTATTAGAAAACTAGCCCTCAAAAAGGTCTATGCAGAGAAAGAAAAAAGGAAAATGGAAAGCTTAGGACTAACTAAAGAAGATCATATAGCGCTAAAAAGTCTAACTGAACTTCTTCGAGAAAGCGAGGAGCTACCTGAACAATCAGACTCTAAATTGAAAAAATACCAGAAAAAAAGTCGCTATACACCCGAAATTAAAAATTATACAAATCTGGAAGCTTTCCTTAAAATGGTTACAAGGGACCTAGAAAAACAAGAAGAAGAATTGAAAATAAAGAGGAGCAAAAATAAATTCAACCATGAAAATGATAATGCTCTAAATCTAACCGAGCTGGAATTGAAAGCACTCCAAGAACTAGAAAAGGCAGAAATTGAAATCAAAACCGCAGACAAAGGTGGAAATATAGTATTGATGGCCAAAGAAATGTACCACAAAATGTGTGTCACTATATTACAAGACAGAACGACATATGAAATACTCAAAAAGAATCCACGACTAGAATACCATCATGAATTAAGATCTATCCTTACAAAGGCAAGAGATGAGAAATTAATATCGACTAGAAATTTTGAATTTCTACTTCCAAAAAATCCAACTGTGGCAACATTCTATGCCCTTCCTAAAATCCATAAGAAAACAACTCCTATACCGGGAAGACCCATTATCTCAGGAAACAATAATCTCACTGAAAATATAAGCAAACTGATCGACGATAATCTTAAAGATCTAGTGACCTGTTTACCATCTTACACAAAAGACACAACTGATGTGTTGAAACACATAGACGAGCTAATTGTTCCACCACAAACATACCTGGCAAGTATCGATGTGGAACAACTCTACAGCAGAATACCGCATGACTTGGGAATTAAAGCTGTAGAGTACTTCTTAACAGCAAAAAGTGGAGAACAGAAAGAATGGAACAAATTAATAATTTCTTTACTAAAATTCGTCTTAAGCAGGAACTACTTTCTCTTCGACATGAAACTGTATAGGCAGATAAGAGGAACTGCAATGGGCACAGCTTGTGCTCCAAATTATGCCAATCTCTTCCTTGGCCTTTGGGAGCAAACCGTTGTCTTCTCGGAAAAAATGTCAGAATATACTAAATACATCCTGTCTTGGCATAGATACATAGACGACATCCTAATACTGTGGGAAGGCTCAGAGCAAGACTTTACCAGTTTTGTGAAAATCTTGAATGTCAACGATTTAGGGCTAAAATTTACCTTTAATATCAAAAGTAATAGTCTTGAATTTCTGGACTTACAAATAGAAAAAGATAACGAAGGTAATATCCATTCTAAAGTTTTTAGAAAGGACACAGCATCTAATTCACTACTTCGCTGGCCAAGCCAACATCCAGAACCATTAAAAAGAGGCATACCAGTTGGTCAGTATATCAGAATCCGCAGAAACTGTGATACTATAGAAACCTTCAAAACGCAAGCTGACGACCTAAGACTAAGGTTCAAAGAAAGGGGATATCCTAACCGGATCCTCAAGTATGCTTACAAGAATGCCCTACAAAAAGACAGATCCCAACTTCTTTACAACCAAACTGACGGCCAAACTGACGACCAGATACGTTGTATTCTAACCTTTGGCACCAACAGCAAAGATACTATAAAAATTATGGATAGATATTGGCATCTGCTTACTGAGGACCCAACTTTAAAAGCAATCATTTCCCCAACAGCATCAGCTACCTATAGAAGAAGCCAGAATCTGGGAGGAAAACTGACTCACAGCCACTTTAAGTGGTCTAACAAACCACTAACAAACACCAGTGAAACTAAAGGCCTCTTTAGATGCGGACGCTGTAAAGCCTGTCGCTTCATTAAACCGGAAAAAATATTCCAAAACCCAAATGATGGAAGAAAATATG
>CM050164.1:428379982-428422482 GCA_027410445.1 Discoglossus pictus
CTATCGCAAACATAGCCTATATATACTCCACACTTGCCACATTGCTGACACTTTCTCCTCAGGTGATGACATTTTCTGCTGCCGGAAAATAGATTGTTAGCTTTTCAGGATATTGATTGCTGGCTATTAATTATAATTAGGTAAAGTATTATAATTTTTTAAATAATTAATATAAATAAAAAAATATATAAAAAATATGTTCCACTGCACTAAAATGTCTTTTTAGTTTACACTGTATTTATATATAGCTCTTTCTAATACATTTATTCATTTATTACATACTATGGGCCTCATTCTATTATCGGCCGTAAAACGGCAGCAAAGCTGTGATTCCTTGCGGCCGTCTTACGGCCCGTGTAGAGCTACCTTTACCTTGCAATTTAAATAGACGGCGCCGCAAGGATATCCCCCTTACAGCCGGCCGCATATCATGCAACCGGCCGCAAGGTCAGAAAACTTTTAAATGCAAATATAAATTCAAGATGGCACTGTAAAGCTCTGTAAATGCTAGGGATCATAATGGGGGACATGAGGATTAATAGCAACCCCCTCTCAAGCTTGCACATCAGCCCAAATCCGATATTTCATTAACGGTTTATTTTGCATCCCGCAGCCTGGGCGGGTCTGAGGTGCTCCAAGCCCTCGGGACTTTGACATGAATTAAAATTCACGGATATTTGACATGAATTAAAATAAAAATTATTGTCGGATTTGAGTGTAGGGGAATGTTGTGCTATGTATGCTAACACCCCCAATCACTTTATCGTCTCAGAGTGCAGGATGGCTTTATTATGTGCTTAATTGTGTGCTTGCGGGACCTTTTTGGTGCAAGTAAGCTGCGGCTCGGTTTTAGCCTTGCCGAGAGGGTTCCCGGAGCAATAGAATAGCAACCAGGGTTTTCTTGCGGCTGAAACTCTTGCGGCCGTTTAAGATCAAAGGCTTTCCTGTGGCGCGTGAGGCCGCAAGGGATAACAAGGCGCTGACCGCAAGCCTGCCGGAGCCCCCGGCCGGAAGGGAATAGAATAGGCAAATAGCCTGCGATAATAGAATGAGGCCCTTATTAAGGTACATTAATAATTAATAATGACTTAAAAAAATAAAAATAAATGTTATACTGCAAGAAGAAAACTGTATATTTTACACTGCACTTATGTATATGTTTTAGGTTTACCTCTTTATCATACATTTATTTATTAATTTATTAATAATGTCAAATTATTTTATTAAAAGCTAATTAGAACATTTTTTTTACCACTGCACTAAAACAAAAGATGTCTTTTACATTGCACTTATATGTCTGTATTATGCTTAAGTCTTCCTAATACACTTATTCATTAACGGCAATTAATTAATTAAGAATTACAATATCTTACACTACATTACACTTAATGCTCATTACCTGACAGCAATAGGACCCTGAAATATGTTTTAGACTGCAGTAACAAAAATGGATATTTTACACTAGAGTTATATATCTGTATTATGATTAGCTCTTTATAATAAATGTATTCATTCATTAATTTATTAATTGCTAATTACAAAACACAACAAAAAAAATCCACTGCACTAAAGAAAAAAGCTCTTTTACACTGCAGTTAGATATCTGTATTATGTTTAAGTCTTCCTAATACACTTATTCATTAACATCAATTAATTAATTAATAATTACAATATTTTACACTACACTTACATATCTGTATTAATGCTCATTGCATGACAGCAATAGGACCCTGAAATAAAATTAATGGATATTTTACACTGCAGTTACAAATAAGGACATTTTGTAGGGCACTTACTTCAATAAGTTTATTATGCTCTAAGACCTCAAAAAATTAATCTTTAGCACTGTTTTTACTTAAATTACTTTATTATGCTCTGAGATCTCGAAAATATATATATTTTACACTGCAGTAAAAAATATATACTTTACAGTGCAATTACTTACATCAGTTTATTATGCTCTGGACCTTCAAAAATGGATATTTTACACTGCAGTGAAAAATGTATATATTTTACACTACACTTATATATTTGTATTAATGCTCATTGCCTGAAAGGGATAGGACCATCAAGGCAGTTACAGATTTAAATTGGTTTATTATGCTCTGACACCTGAGACATTTCATATTGATGCTTAGGACTTTACGTTTTACATGTATGCAAATTAAACATGATACTTTCATTGATTGGAATTAATTGAATACAAACATTAGCAATCCTTTTCATGTCATTTTACAGTTTGCTCATCTCTGTGAACTCTGCACCTGAATGAACACAGACCCTGAGCTCTGCAGCATTTCATCTAAATAATTATGCCCTTATTTATCAAAACATGATGAAGTCTTTTGCATTGATGGAAGATATCGATTAATTAATTAATGTATGTACATTAAAAATACAGTATATATCTTACAGATTTGAAGACAGAAAATAATAAATCTTCAACACCATCAGAGTGGAAAGGAAGCTAATCCTTTAATACTTCAGGTAACTAAGAAAAATGTTAAGAATGTGCTTATTCATGTTTGCTATACAAGAAAATGTACTATTTAAACGAAAATGCCTGTATTTACAATTCCAGACTAAAATGGCGGACAAAGCAGAAACAAAGAAAGAATGGAAAAGAGCGGCAAGGGAACGGAAGCAAAGATGGAGTGATGCACAGTCGCCCTAGACTTCCCAAAGACTAAGAGAAGACCGACAGACTTGCCAATAAAAGAAAAATGAGTGCAAAAGGACAAACTGCGCGTGCTGGACCTTCAAAGAAAAGAAAAAGTAAACAAAAAAATGTCTGTGAAACATTGTCTAATGAACCAATATTGACTCATGACACCAATGTTGATACACATGACACCAATGTTGATATACACACCAGTACTGATAGCTATGCTCAGGAAGCTCAGGATAGTCCTTTATTTACATCACAACAGTAGACACTCCTTATTGTGGATTCATTAATGCGGTTTGTCAGTTTTGTGGGGCCTATCATTTTCTGAAGGAAAGACCAACTGATGGGGAGTTTATTAGTTGCTGTCGGAAAGGAAAGGTAAGACTTCCACTGACACAGATTTCCTGAATATTTAGAAAGTATAATGAGCTATCCAACATTTCCAAATTAAACTAGTTTAAAAAAAACAAAAACATCAGGTGTTATAACAGTGCAATTTCATTTGCTTCAATCAGTGCTACATTAGCAGAAAATGTCCCAGGACACGGTCCTTACTGTTTTAGAGTTCAAGGACAAATTTATCACGCACTTCACATTTACACCCAGAAGGAGAGCAAAGGAAATGTCCATCTACAATGGAAGCTGTTGAACAACGGATGACGCTTCCTGAAAATAAACAGTGTTTGCGCATAGTCTTTGAACAGCTAGATAAAATTATGGCCAACAACCCATATGGTCAAGCATACAAAAAATTAGCAGAGGTTGAAAAAGAACAGGACCATGCTCAAATACATCAACTGCCAATGCCAAGAGTAAATATGGTTTTGAAAAGAAATTGCAATACTGATCAAAGACTGTATAATTTACAAACAGTAAATTAGGTTGCCATGATCTTTAAAAATGAGGATGTGAACCCCCTTTTCAGCGGGATATTCGAATATATCCACGCAATGAAGACCAACCTTTTATAAACATCAATATATTGATTTGTAATTTGGATCCAATGACATATCCAATTTTCTTTCCAAATGGTGAGCGAGGATGGGAACCATAATTACAATTGCAAAGTTTTCCCAATACTAAAGTTCGTGTTAGAAACAATATTTCTATGCTGGAATATAAAGTGGCACAAACTGCTATTCACGATCATTTTAATCCTATTTTATGTGGGGAAAACTCACACAACAATGGATTATTGATTCATATCTACAAGTCAAAGCAAAAAATCTGAATGTTATCAAATTTCAACAAAACAAGCTTTGCATAGAACAATATTGTGGATTGATGGATTATGTTGCTGAATTGGCTGTAAACAGAGACAATCCAGCTGGAAGAGCAATCATTTTGCCATCCACTTTCCAAAGATCTAAGATACAATTATGCCATGGCTATTGTGACATAATTTGGAAAACCTGATTTATTCATTACATTCACATGTAATCCACAATGGCCAGAGATCAAGGAAAATTTAAAGCTTGCCCAGATTTAGTGGTGAGAGTATTCAAAATAAAACTAATTTCATTAATACATGATATAACTAAAGCAGAGTTATTTGGAAAATGTGTGTTTTTTTGTTTATACCATTGAATTTCAAAAAAGAGGCCTGCCACATGCTCACATATCTTTTTCCTGCAGGATTAAAAGTAAGTTGAATACTGCAGAGAGAGTGGATTCAGGCATTCCTGCTGAACTGCCACATCCAGAAAAATATTCAAAAATTTGACACAGAATGATTCATGGTCCATGTGGAGATACCAATCCAAATTCACCATGTATGAAAAATAAAAAATGCACAAAAGAATTCCCAAAAAATGCAAATGCAGACTTATGCAAATGATGTGATGGATACCCTTTGTATACAAACTGCTATTATTCGTGGCCAGAAGGTCGATAATAGATATGTAGTTCCAAACAATCCTCACTTGCTAAAGAAATACAATGCACACATTAATGTGAAAGCTTGCACTTCTATCAAATCCATAAAATATGTGTATAAATTTATATAGCTCAGAATTAAAAATGTTAGTATTGTTAAAAATAATTGGTTGACCACTGTTTCCAATATAAGTTGCATGTTACAAAGCTTTATGTAATGCATTCAAATTCCATCCATTGTTATATTACTGCATACATGACAATTTAAAAGGTTAATATGGTTTAACAGTTGTTGAAATACAAGTTGAATGTTAAAAACAATAAAAAAAATATTATAATTGTTGTACTTCTTTGTATATAACAAAAAGGTTAAGAGTGTCAGAGACTCACATTGTGTGGCAAACAGCTTTCCCAGCTTTCAAATTGTATTGCCGTCATTTTTGCCGCCAAGTCGCTAGTATACATATATAAATTGATAAGTACTGTACATCTGTGTATGTATATATAAAGATTGTTGAAAAATATAAATTGTTGTATAATTAGACAGAAATTTCACTGTATTTTGGATATTTTATTTCATGGTACTGCATTCTCAAATTAGGTGGCAATGCACCTTTGGTTCATTATTCCGTTAATCTTTGCAAATCTGAAATTATCTATAAAATTATCTATAAAATAATTACCTAGAAATGGACATGCTGTGACTTACTAATGCATTACACAGACAAGTCAGTATTTTTTTTTTAAATCAAACAATTGGAAAGTTTGATCTAACTTTGCAAGTCTGTTTTTATGACAGAAAAAGTTACATACTGTACAGTATTTCATAGAAAAAAATGTACCGTACTTTGTATAATTGACCTCATTAGTTTTTTTAATATTACTATAATTAAAATGAGACTTGGGAAACATATTTAGAGACACAATAGCTGTTCCTATGGGCTCCAGGTAAATTTTTTATGTATTAGTCACTCAGCTGAAGAATGTAGATATGGGGTCTTAAATTACTAAGTGTTTTTCCTTGAACTAGAAAACATTTATAATAACATTCCTATCAAGCAATTTCTAATATTCTTCCTGTGGGACATTAAACTTTAGCAAAGCTTTCATCAATGCCAAGGAGCATGGAATTTTGCCTTCATAGAAAATAAAATATAATATCTTAGTTCAAAAATCCATTGACTTTTTTTCATGAATTTTCTACACTTGTAGTAATTATAAACAAATATAGTTTTGCTATTTAAGAATAAATATTAAATATCACCAAAACTAGCAGCACTGTGAAAGTTTATAACTGTATACTAAGTTTTACCACAATATTTATATTTACCTGATAATATCTATAATGCTTCTTGGAAATAGTTTAACTTTAAAATGATACTATATAATTGAAGCAGTTCTATAAATGAGATCCATACATCTATACATTCATAAATGTCACAATAAATACATGTGTGTTTAGGTAAATATATTTGATTATATTCATATGTGAATATCATTATGTCATGAGTGGGTTTCCAAATATCTGTGTATATCATTATATACTGTACATATATATGAAGACAAACAATCTGCACAACAGATTTATTTCCAAGAAATGCTGATATGTAGGGTCTTTAAGGACATAAGAGCTTTTTAAGGTAAAGGAAATACAATATACAAAATTAAAATAAAAAGTGATTTAATAACCAAATTCCATGGAAAACCAAAACAGTAATGTAATTGTGAAATACAGAATGTAGTTTATGAATAATATGATCAAATGGATATATGAATCATGTTGTAGATACTCCGGTGCATTTTAGAATAATTAGTAACCTTCCCTACAATTTGTAGACATATTTCATAACATATCTATAGTACATAAAATAAATTGTATTCTATATTGTTAGATTATTGTTAGCATACACCATATATTTAATGAATGCAATGTATATGGCACTTATTAAATTTGACATTCAGTAATCTGCTTTCATCTTTTTTTAAATAACAGGTCTGTTTAAATTCCTAAATTGGCAAACATCTGGAAGACCTGATTCCAGTTTCCAACAGCAGTCACGTTATAGATTTGGAAATAGAATTAGTGTTTTTTAAATGGTCTATATGCTTGCTATAAAGTGATCCATTCAAGCATATGGATATAATTAGAATCCAGTTAGTCCTCCTAGCAGCAGCTCTCGTACTGTTTGGCACACCCATAGCATCCTGCAGGCACTTGGAGAAGTAGGATCTGGAGAGTAAAGGTTCTGAAATTTCTGTCCATGTCCTGTATGCCCTTCAGATCTGTAAGAGGAGCACTGTCTTAAACAGGTGATATGCCTACTTTTGCCTGTCATTTTTTCTAGTGAGAAGAGGCAAAAGCCTTGGTCCATTTCTTTAAGAAAATGGTGCCATTCCAGGTCACAATAGACATTTTTTCCACTATATATTTGCTTTGGAGGGATCAGGTTTTACAAAAAGGCAGTGTCTCCAAAATAATTCCAGCTCAGCTTTCCACTGCCTGCTCACATCCTGCTTTACAATTCCTATAGTCTGCTCAGAGCAAACACCCATTTGTAAACAGAGACAGCTTAATGGCACAGAAACAGGTTTGTGGCACATAATGGTTAGATATTTAGAACCTATCCATCCGGGATTGAGAAACCAGACCTGCCTGCACCATGACATAGGTGAAACTGACTGGTGTCTCTGTTCTTGACTGACATCTTCTATGGTTAAGTGGGTGATGAGATCACACGTCTGATGTAGAAGAGGGTGATGACCTTGCCCATTTTAGTCCAGAGCTTCAAGTTAAATCACCTTGGAGATGAGTGTGGTCCTCAAAGTATGCTGATAGACATGCTGAACATTTCCTGGAATTTTGCAGCTGGGTCACTCTTGAGTGAGACCAGACTGATATACTACAGGATATTTCTCTCTATAAAGGGGGCACGTGAGCTAAAAGAGGATTCTCTCAGAGTTGATGACCATATCCATAGAAGTACCTATTAAGAATAGTTAGTTCTCTGCCTTAGCACCTCTATTGTTGGTATTTCTTAGACTGGCTAAGAGCCTCACTCTCTGACTTCTGCAGAAGCGTAAAGATTAACTGAAGGTGGAGCAGACAGCCTAAGATAATGATTTTTACAAGCAGCGGCTCCTGCTGAAAACACTCTGAGAACAGGGTCATCACACCACACAACCTCCATGTGAAGTGGCTGAAAAAAGACCCTGCATCTCACCTCATTTGCTAGTGTCTAGACTAGTATGAGTTTACTGTAGGAAGCCCACAGAGTACCCTGCCTGCTGTACATATGAGAGTACCTGGAACCTATGGTAACTATCTTGAGCCCTTGGAATTAAGCTTTCTGATGTGAAAATCCTTTATTGTGTCTAATGGCACACACACACACACACACACACGTTAAGGAGCTTCTGGACACAATGATGTTCAACAGTCACAGAGTTCTTGGGCCTATTGCTGGCCTTTAGATATTGCTGGAGAGAGTGGATAATAAACAAGATTTCCCCAAGGTCAGCTGTACCTTAATTTTCTTTTATCCATGGATGGTGCTTTCAAGGAATGTGTCTTCTTGTGGATTAACCCTTGCCTCCTTTGGACTGAGAATCCTTCATGACAGAATACAGCTAAGGAAACTTGCTCCAAAGGAACCTTTTTTTTTAGTTGGGGACACCGATCTGGCTGTAGCACCGTTTCATGAGTGCATTAAGGGGTAGATGGCTGTACAACAGTGTCTGGCATAGTTTATTGCTGGTATTGGAGACTTTGTATGCCTCTTGTGCATTTTCCACTGATACTTACGCAGACTGTCTGGTGTCTTACGCTGAGCAACTTAGGGACACTGACCATCTATTTAGCAGGGCTTTACTGTGACCCCAAAATTCAGAGGCAAAAACCTCATGTTTTTGTATCAGCTCCTGGCTCAGTGGAGTGACCTTCTTGCCCCTGCTCTTTCTTCAGACCCATATCCACATTATACTCTTTAGGTTCTGGAGGGAGAGATGTGTGGTCTGTCACCAGCAGACTGAGTCACAATACCAGATTAAATATTGCCATGATATGAGGAGATGCCTCACTCTTATTTTTCTTTTGCTGGGAGAATCTTCAAAGTAAAGCACGCCCCATTTTTCAAAACCCTGATTGACTTATGCATCCTCTTCCAGGAGACGTCAGTCGTGTAAGAGCTGCTGCTTGCTGATTTCCCTGTAGATTAATTTTCAGCCTTCTGCTTACTCTGCTCTCTTACACTAGCTGGTTTGTGTATGTGGAGGGCAGGGTGGGCTTCTGGCGAAACAGCTGTGACATTGGGAGGGCCATGACATTCTTACCCTTCTTTCCAGTTACCTGTAGCCTTTGCTGAGGCTGCATACACAGTTGACTTTGGTAAGGAAGAAGGGGGTTTGGATGGTGGTGGCAAGAAAAAAGGTCTCTGTGTCTGAGCTCCTACCGAGGACTATGATTCTTGAGGTCCCTGCTGTTTTGTCCTAAGCAGGCTTAAGGGCTGTATAATGGGAGGTGCTAGATGCTGGAACAGGGGCAGGATATTTTACGTTAGGACAGTTCCTATAGGTATGTTGCAGCTCCATGCAGGAAAAACATTGCTGTAAAAAATTATATACAGCACCCCCTCATTTGGGACCCCAAAGTACCCCCTCAATGATGTCTCTGCCCTTTGACATGCACAGCAAATTACTCAATGCTCTCTATCTGCACCATATGAGTATTTTAGTAATAAATCATTTTATTTCCCCTAGGGCTTAAATGCGGCAGTACAGGAGGGAGTCTGGTGAGAAGGGAGGATATTTGTGCCTTGTGCAGAGCACTTCCATGATTCACTTGGGACATAGAGACCCTTGACTGTTATGCTCCTCTGTATGAGTGTGAGCAGCAGCCAGCGTACATGCAACATGACAACTTTGCCATGCATGCAAATTGCTGCTACTAAATTCGAAGGGCCAATAGGATGGACCCCAGACTTTGGCATGCATCCTTCCTTGTTAGTTGCCTTTCAGACCTAGCAGTGACATTGATAGGTCTAGCAGAATCCACCTGCAACTGGAATTATGTTAGTCGCAGGAGTAATACTTCTGGTATCTGATATTGTAGCAGGAGATAGGGGTTTTTGTATCATTCTGTGCCCCTGTTTGCTTTGTTGTGCTACTTTATTTATCACATAAAATAGTTGTCAAACTGTGATTTGTTGTCATGCTTGCGTGCCTCGAAGTGAGGCACGCAAGTTGCTGCATTGAGCACCGAAGGCGCTTATTGCAGCCAGCAGAAATGTAACACATGCGTGCCTCACTGAAGGCGCTCATTGCAGCCACACATGTGAGATGAGCAACAAATGTGCTCATCTGCAAGCTTGGCAAAGCGAAGCGAGCCGTTGAAGCACGTAGCGTGCAACTCCAACCCCCCCCCCCAAAAAAAACACACTCTCACACAGCACAGGGGGAGAGCCAGGAAGCCTGGGAGTGAGGTTGCAAGCAATTTTAAGCCTTATTTACCGTGTTTCGTCAATCAAAAATTAGCTAAGCAAGAAATAAAATGGCGGACGAAAAACGTAAAAAATAGAAAACAGGATGAAAACAAGGCTCTGCAATGCCAGACATGCAGAACTTAGAAAATACACAATGGCGCAAACAGTAACACTTACACTTACCACGCCAGGAACGTAGGACTTTGAAAAAATAAAAAACGAGGACCAAAAGCCTCACCCTGTACGACACCCAGCATTGCCAGCCTTACAATTTCCTTGTAGGTACTAACACTTAACACAAGGCAGTAGGGCACTAAACTACACAGGCCTATAAAGTACACAAGGGGAGAGGCTCGCAATGAGCGCCTAAGGTGCTCAGAGGGCCCATAGCCTCGCATTGTGTGGCAAACAGCATTGCCTGGCTTACAATTTTATTGTTATTTATTTATGGTCAATTTGCTAGTTTTATTAAAACCAAAAAAAGAAATGTGGTGGAATAGGGAGATAATTTAATCTTTCTGGAAGTGGAAGGGTTAAGCTTCTGCTTGTTTGTAGTAGCAAGTGTTTTTTCTGTGTTTTGGCATTTGCACATTTAACTTTTTTCCATTTTTTTAAGCTATTTTTTTACTGTTTATTGTTTGCTTTTCCATATTTTTAACCTGCTGTTTTCAAACTGCAATATTTTTTTCCTTTCTTTGCTATTTGTTTTTCTCCCCCACTGCTTGTTTGCATTTCTCTTTTTTTCCTTCTCTCTAAAAAATGTAAAATAAACTTCCCACTGCAAATAAAACACACAATAAAACTGGGTGCTTTAATGTAGGAAATACGTGGAAAAGTATCACAATTAAAGTATCAGTGGTGAATATAAGGTGAAAGGGGACTTGGTGAAAAATGTAATGAAATGTTTTGTTCTCAAATATTTTAGTTCTGCTTAACCTAAAGCTCTTAAAAAACTATTTAGTATGGCAACTCAGAAATAAACCACTTATCATGCAGAACTGGACCCACAATAGGGTTGACAAGGATTGGCCTTTTGAAGGGCCAATCTGGAGTTGTTCGTCACAGTCCTAACTAGTGGTAGGTAGAAATACCACAAACCACAAAAAGGAAATGAAAACCGCAAACAAATAAAAATAGAATTTGGAGCATAAGAGGAAAACAATTCTTGGAAGGGATACCATGCAGAGTAGTCGATCTACAGCCAACTGGGAGTAAACTCATACATTATCCCAAAGCCAGAGAGTACGCTGCCTGGTTACTGGAGTGCACCAGTACCTAGAACATAGCCCCACATGGCAGTGCAACCTCACCAGCCAAACACTGCTTTCTGGACTTATAAATAACCAGCTTGTTTAATACCAGGACCAGGGTGGTGAGGATGTCCCTGGCCGTGTTGTCCAAACAGAAAAATATGGGGGGAACAACGCATCCAGAATTACAGGAGGAGAAGTCACATTAGCAGCCTAGTGTAACAAAACGACATGTTATTAATGGACATATGGAGAGTGGCCAGAGTGGCATTAAAATTAGTCAGATACACTCTCATGCTCAGTGCACCATGAAGAACACTGTATTATAAGTTAGGTCTTACAAAAGTTCTGTTGTGTAGCATTAGTACCACTGTGGCTCTTCTTAATTCTTCTTTCAATGAAAACAAGCATCATACAGTTTTTACTTAAAGCTCTGTTACATCGTTTTTTTGCCTTCAAACCATCCCACATGATAACTTTGCTCTTCTGTTTCCCAGACTAATAATTGTATTTTCCAAAATCTAATTTTTTGTGTGGTTATATACAGCCTTTACTTGTTTACTAATCAATACTGATGGATGATCATTAGACTCTTGGCGCTCATCTATGGATACATCAGACACTATATCACCAATTATAGTGATAAGAATAATATAGTTTCATGTTCGTAAGATCCTTAATCAATTATATAAATGTTCTGCTTGTGATGAACCTAGAATATACCTAATCCTGGCTAATCCAACAGAAGGAATCTTGCAGTTCCCGTCTGGCATTTTATAATCTCTGATAATTACTACTTCACTTTCATTGTCATCGGCTCTTTTTTCAAATCATGGTCCTCATCTTGTTCTATTGGCCTATAATTTACCCCATGCTAGGAACTTGTCTGTCAGCCCTATTAAATTTGAACTCCTTATCGGCATCGGCACACCCGCTGCAGACATCAAATTCAGCTGCGTTAAAGAGCTATAAAATTCAACCATGATGAGAGTTACGGGACAGAAACGCAAGCCTGTAAACCCTTACAGTGGGGGCTGGCCGAGCAGCGATTGGCCGTCCATATCCACTTGCGGTATAGCGTAGTGCGACACAGGCCTCTCAGCCAATAGAAAGAGGTCTAGCTGCAGAGGATTGACAGAGGGAGATTATAAATTTGCGTTCCACAAGCCCATGCATTGACTGTGTTGTATTCTCTTTCGTAGTAGCACACACGTCCCGGAGTTGGTGATTTTGGAGAGTCAGAGAGAGAGCAGGAGTTATTTCGGAGCAGTAATTTGCGGTTTTGTTCATTTATATTCTATTACATACGAGTTTACACTTATTCCTTGATTACACATATTTACTCATTACACATAATTGCAATACACATAATTGGAACACACACATAGACACACAAGAGTTAGGTCACTACATAACCCCCCCCCCCCCCATGAGTTACTAAATACACATGCTATATATACAGCAACACTTATTTTTAGTTATCCTTATTTTTTGGGGATTATAATGGAGGGTGGGGAGAGGTGGTGAGGTGGAGAAGCGGATAGGCGAGGAGGAGAGAGGAGAAAAGGGGAGTAGTGGTGGAGAGTTGGAGGAGGTGAGGAGTGGTGGGGGAGAGGAGGCGGAGGAGGTGGAGGAGGTGGATGGGAGTGTAGAGGTGGGTGGCGGCAGGGTGGCCCTAGCACCAGGCACACTTAGGAGAGGGACAGAGGAGGAAGGGGCCTGATCCCAGGGGGGTGGTAGTTCGGGGAAGGGACTGGTCTCAGGTACAGGTCAGGGAGGCAAGGGTCCCCATCCACCGTCGGGAGGGCAAAGGCTAAGGGCAAGCACAGGGTCCACAATTACTTGCACCGGGAGAATGTAATCTTCCTTGGTGCAATCCGTGGCCACCCTGTGATTCTAGGTGCTATCCGTGGCCACCCTGTGATTTCGTGGCCACCCTGTGATTTCGTGGCCACCCTGTGAAGTTAGGCCAGGGCCTAAGGCTCAGGCATGGAAGGAGGTACGCAATAACAATGGGGTGCTGAGCAAAAGAATATCACCCATTACCTCACAAAGTACTCTATTAACAAACTATTTACAGCTTTAAAATGTAACCTGATATCATACGCGGCAAAAAAGTATATTCATTTTTATGCAATGGTGCTCAGTGTAATGGCTTAAAGATGGGCAAACAAAAAAAGGGGGCAGCTTACCTATGAGCCTGCTATCCCTCTGGGTGAGCCCTATTGGGTGCCCATAGAGCATGCACCTCTTTCACTGCTCCCTCAGGCTAGTCTAAGTAGCATGAGCAATTCCAATTTAATCTGACCTCTAATATTCTGAGAGAAAAAGCAGATCGCTGCATCAATCAACATATATAAAAAGACTGTGATACTTAAGCATCCGGTCCCCACTGAGGTCCACCGCACGTTACTCCGCTGTCACAAGCGGACTGGCAGCTACTGACCACACTGGCTTTTAAATGTAATATCACACCCCTTTGATGACATCACAGATGCTATGCACCAATTGCCACAATGCAATTTGGCACATTTACTGCCATCAATAACATAGAGGTGTTCAGGTACAAAAAGGTGAAAACTACGGTGTACCTCTATTGTCCACCAAATGATGTGTGGCTACCATGCAAAACTACGGTGTCCACAGAGGGACAGATTTCTCAAGTTAGCAATTGCCTAGTAACTCTGTCTTTTCATGTAGTACCTCTATTGTCCACCACTTTATATGTGGCTACCATGCAATAAGGACAAGATTCCCAGTGTCTAGCTCCTAAATACTTAAAATAACAGGATACATTTGTTTATTTATCAAAAAATGCTGATGGTAAGACTGGTAAGAAAGAAATATTGAGGAGACTATTCATTAATTATACCTTAGAACTAATAGTCCTGTGATTAATCATCAAATCTCTAGTGACATCTAATATTATGATTTAGAATCATAATAATCAACTATTAATATGTTTGTTATTTTGTTGCAATGAAGATCAACAATGGAAATTAAAAATTAAAACCCATTTCATACATTTAATTGGTGGGAAATTATCATCTAGAAGTTTATTGCTAATGTTTTAATGAAAACTTAAGTGGATAAAATGTAAATGAAACTTCAAAGGAATGAAGTGTATGTAAAACCTTCATTCAAGCCATTGGGTGACTGAGTTTTCAGGAAGAAGATCCATTTGGCCTCACGTTGTAAAAGTCTCAGATTTATGTCCCCTTCCGTTTGGACCATTTTATTTTTTCAATGCCACAAACCTTGAGTGCCATGACGTCACCATCATGAATGTCATTAACATGCACAGGTACATCTAATTTGTTTAGAATAGAGTTGATGTGTTCAAGCACCCACCTTCTCAGTTGGCGACAGGTTTTGACCACGGATTGGAGCCCACAGGCACATTTCACTAAATAAATAACTGCTGTTGTCCGACAATCAATATGATCACATATGGTAAATTCTCGATTTTCAGATGAATCCTTAAAACTTTTTGTGAGCAGCCTTTGCACCCCTTACAGCATGTAGATCCTGCTGTCTTTTGTTTCAGCCAGCTACACTAACTCTTCATATCAGAGGAGAAGTGACTATGAACAATTTTGTTATTTAATGTGGGTGCTTGTCTAAACATAATAGAGGGATTGACAGGCAACACATCTTTTAGATCTTTATCTGATTGCAATATGTGCCAGTATTTACCAAAAATACTTTTGATTTGTACATTCAAGGGATTAAAAGTGGCAATCATTCTAATCTGCCCTTCCTTCTTTTAATGATTTTTTTCTCTTATTGGTCAATAATTCCTTTCTGGTTTTGTTTTTAGCTTTTATATATGCTTTTTTGAGGATATTATGTGAGTATCCACGTTCTTTAAACCAATGATACAGATCCTTGGCTTGAATCTCAAAATCTAATTCTTTAGAACAATTGCGTTTTAGCAGCAAATATTGATAGTATGGTATGCTCTGCAGTAAGCGAGGAGCAGGAAGTGGAGAAGCAAGCCCCCACCCAGTAGCAACTTGCGCAGGAGGAGGAGTATGTAATATGGCTGGTAAGGTTGCTATCTGGCCCTCCGGCCCTCCGGCCCTCTCGCCACACCTCCAGGATTTAATCCCCCTCCTCCAGAGACTGAGGCTGTCACCAGGGCTCTCCAACTGGAGTGATAACAGCATCCAGCCACCACCTCCTCCCCCCAACAGCAGTGCGCTGGACTGGCTGCCACCACCAACCCCAGGCCTACCCACACCACCAACAGATTTGCCACAAGCTACAGACGGGCCCCAGACCCTCCGAAATCCCATACCCCACCTCCTCACCTGGCCACACCCCACATGCCTCCATCACCCACATTAGGACAAGCTGCGCAGGCAGAGATGCTGGCCCTCATGTGACAGCAGGTGGAGGTACACCGGGGGATCCAGGCCAGCATCTCCGCCAATCATACGGAGGTCATGCACAGCCTGGCAAGGTGCAATAGGGAGGAGAGGAGGCATCATCTAATGACTGTGTCCTACCTGGCCAGTCTGCTCAGGTTTGGGGCGGACCATAGCGCATTCCAGGGAGTAACAACAGAAGCCATGGGATGCGCTCTGGTCCCCAGCCCCGCCTCCTCCACCCCGGAGGCATCCCCTGGCCACCCGCAGCCGGGCCCCTCCTCTCCTCCCACCATGCCTCCACCACCACCACCACTGCAGGTTCTGCTGCCTCCCGTGGGGTTGCCTCCCCCTGCCACCCCCACCACTAGCAGGGAGACGGCGGCCGGCCACGGGCTGTAGGCCCTGTGCCTAGGCAGAGGAGGACATATGGGCTGCGCATATATTTGTGCCTTCTCAACAACACTCCTCAGTGACAATCTATTGGTCCCAATGTTAACCTAATCTATCCTGGCTACAGAGTCTTGGATCATGGCCTATGTGATGGTGATATTTTGTATGCAGCTACCTCCCATCACATGGTCCATGATCCTCTTCTCTGTAGTCACGTAGTGTTCTGTTGAACATGTCACTGAGGAATGCTGTTAAGAGATGCTGTCTTGTTTAAAGCCTTATTTTGTAGGTGTTATGTTCTTGTTTTGTTTTGTTTTAGGTACAATTCAGGTCCACGAAGGTACCTTCTGCATCTGCAAGCATTGTGAAGGAAATGTATGAGGTGTAAGGTTTTCTCAGATAGACATTCCTTCAATGACAGCCCCCCTTAACATGTAGCTCCCACAATCTTAAAGCTATCATATAGCCAGATATCTAAGACATGATTGTTGCTAGCTTAAATGTAGACTAATACCGCTATGGTGGTGGACTTTGTGTCCTCTCCGCATTAAAGGGTATTTTCCCATATTTTGATTATTCAGAGACCTAGTGAATCAGGTGAGTTGGTATATTGTTACAGTTACAGTATTTAGCACTGTACTGTACATGCATGTTGATTAGTTTTTTATCCTCCCACCCTTTTTCTCAAATTTTTCTCAAACGAGGATGAAGGACATAAAAACTAGCTCAAAGAAGTAAGACTTAACACCTCCCCCTGCCACCCCCACCACCACCAGCAGGGCCGACCCAAGGCACTAACTCTTAACCCAAGGTAGTAACAGTCATCGCAAGGCCCCTAAACTACACGGGGGGGGGAGAGGCTTGCAATGACCGCCAAAGGTGCTCAGCGCTGGACGCACGATGAGCGCCAAAGGGGCTCAGAGGGGCATTGAGCGCCAAAGGGCTCAGAGGGGCTATATCCTCGCATTGTGTGCCAAACAGCATTGTCAGGCTTACAATTTTACTTCCATCAATTTTAACAGGCAATTTCCTAGTAACAATAATAATAGTCATAATAGCACTACATATTATATAATAATATATATCATATATGTCATGATCCTCCTGACCACTAGTCCTTGGGACTCATATGATCGGCCTAGAATGATTAGGATTTTGAGGATGGCCATTACCCTGGGGGCTTAAAGACCCCTATCAAGACTGGCTCATGGGAATATGTTGTGTGTGACTGGGCTAAGTCTGTGTATAGTCATTTAATGTAATATTAAGTTGATTACAATATGTATGTTAATTACTGTATTATGTTATGCTGTGTTATGTTAAGTTGATTAGTGTATGTTTAATTGTGTACAGTGTATGAGGAGATAAATGGCAGTTAGAATGTTGAGGTAGCCAGTAACTGACAGTTGAGATTTATATAATCAGTTAGTCATGTTCTCTGAGAACAAGCCAGTATGAAGGCACTCTGTGATGATTGTGACAGGAGAGAAGTAAGGTAACCCAGCTATTTGTGACTCTAAGAAGCTTAATCTATATACATGGAATAAGATATCTGAAAGATATACATGAATCAGAATCTATAGTGAAAATCGGATTAATATATATATATATATATATATATATATATATATATATATATATATATAATATATATATATATCATAAAATGTATCTGGAAGATATATATCTGTCAAAGAAAATGGCTGCCCTGATCATGTATAATTATTGAAGTGTGTATATACTCCTAACTGAAGGGGGGGAAATCAAAGTGTGTGTGTGTGCTCTTAACAAAAGGGGAGGAACAAAAGCGAGTACACCCCTCACATTTTTGTAAATATTTTATTATATATTTTCATGTGACAACACTGAAGAAATGAAACTCTGCTAAAATGTAAAGTAGTAAGTGTACAGCCTGTATAACAGTGTAAATTTGCTCTCCCCTTACAATAACTGAACACACAGCCATTAATGTCTAAACTGTTTGCAACAAAAGTGAGTACACCCCTAAGTGAAAATGTCCAAATTGGGTCCAAAGTGTCAATATTTTGTGTGGCCACCATTATTTTCCAGCTCTGCTTTAACCCTCATGGACATGGAGTTCACCAGATCTTCACAGGTTGCCACTGGAGTCCTCTTCCACTCCTCCATGATGACATCATGGAGCTGGAGTATGTTAGAGACCTTGCACTCCCCCATCTTCCATTTGAGGATGCCCCACAGATGCTCAATAGGGTTTAGGTCTGGTGACCTGCTTGGGCAGTCCATTGCCTTTACCTTCAGCTTTTTTAGCAAGGCAGTTGTCGTCTTGGAGGTGTTTTTGCGGTCGTTTATCATGTTAGAATGCTGCCCTGCAGCCCAGTCTCCGAACAGAGGGGATCATGCTCTGCTTCATGTGATGGTGTGTCACCAGAAGGCAGTAGAGAGCACTTCAAGACTTCTCCCAGCAGTGAGATGGTGAAGAAGCACCTTAAAAAGCTTGGGTGTGGCTGCAATCAAGGCTGCTGCTACCTCCAGTTTGAGGATTTTTTAGTGTGTGGAGCCTGTGAAGAGGCAGAGGAAACCTGAGACAGTTCTGTGTGGCGTGAGAGAAGTCAGTGAGACCTGGAAAGCCAGTCTGGCTTCCCGGAAGTGTACAGCCAGCGAAGTTGAGAGACATTGAGAAGAGTATCCAGCGTGACCGGAGAGGTCAAAGAGACACTGCTCCTCTACAGATGGAGTGCAGACCCTCAAGGGAGTGGACTCTAAAACAGGCAAGTGTGCAGGCCTGTGTTTTGGATTGTATTATGAATTACAGTAGAGTAGTGAGGGTACTGCAGATAAAAGTGTAGGTAGTGCTTCAAAGAGAAGCTAGGATTTATTTTCTGTTTTGATTTTTTTCTGTTATGCTGACAAATAAACCACAAGATCTGTTAAACCATACAAAAAGGCTCCTGAGTACTCCATTGTGGTGCTGGAAAACAAGGCACATATCCTGAGCATGACAGTGAATCTGTCACATTCATTATGTCACAGTACATGTTTGCATTCATGGTTCCCTCAATGAACTGCAGATCCCCAGTCTCGGCAGCACTGATGCAGGCCCAGACCATGACACTCCCACCACCAAAAGTATACATCTATACTGAGGAAAGGTAGTTGAAATAATCCCTAAATGACAGATAAACAAATAAGGCACAAATAACACAAAAACACTGATATGAGATGAAATCCTCAGTTTGAATGTAAACAGAGATGCAGGAAGAGTGAAGGCAGCATCTGACATCATCAGGTAAATGCATATAGGGGGAATCAACACAACATATTATAGAAAACATATATACACATATAGACATATGTACATACAGTATATATGTTTGGTCTGGGCCTGCATGAGTGCTGCCAGCACTGGGGAGTTACAGTTCATTCAGGGAACCATGAATGCCAACATGTACTGTGACATACTGAAGCAGAGCATGATCCCCTTCCTTCGGAGACTGGTCCTCAGGGCAGTATTCCAACATGATGACACCTAACACACCTCCAAGACCAGCTAAATAAGCTGAAGGTAACGTGATGGACTGGCCAAGCATGTCGCCAGACCTAAACTCTATTGAGCATCTGTGGGGCATCCTCAAGCCTAAGGTGGGGGTGTGCAAGGTCTCTAATATCCACCAGCTCAGTGTTGTCATTATGGAGGATGGAAAAGGACTCCAGTGGCAACCTGTGAAGTTCTGCTGAACTCCATGCCCATGAGGGTTAAGCCAGTGCTGGAAAATAATAGTGAACACACAAAATATTGTCACTTTGGGCCCATTTTGGACATTTCCACTAAGGGGTGTACTCACTTTTGTTGCCAATGGCTGCGTGTTTGTTGCCAATGGCTGTGTGTTAAGTTATTTTGAGGAGACAGCAAATTTACACTGTTACAGGCTGTACACTTACTGCTTTACATTGTAGCAAAGTGTAATTTCTTCAGTGTTGTCACATAAAAAGATATAATAAAATATTTTCAAAAATGTGAGAGGTGTACTCACTTTTGTGAGATACTGTATGTATATGTCAACATTATTAGAGAATACAATAATGAAGTGGATGTTATGATGACTTGCAGATGAAACCTTGTTAATAGTACTTTATACAAAATCTAGAAGACACACAAACTGTTACAGAATGTTATCAGTTCAAGTTTAAGTATACATCTATTGAGCATGTTATGAAGTTTCCACAACAATAAAAGCAGTGCCTGAGTTTTATAATGCTGAGCTTGAATACTTATTTTAAAATGGTGCATAAAGAGTAAGGATGTTTTAGAGATATCAGCTGTCTAATTGAAGGGTTTAAAAGAACCTGGTGTATCTGCTGGGTAGGTTTGGCCAGTCTTATCAAGTCTGAATGAAGAAAGCAGATTTCCTTATGAAGCCAAACTGAAGAATGCAGATCTCCACAATATATAATCAACATAAAGGGTTAATACACATGCAAATGTCCAATTAGTGATATTGTGGAGTATCAACATTCCCCTGAGGGCCTGAGGAATATGACAGGTGATACTGGAATGGGTTGCCAGTTCCTTTAGTGGACTGTGATTTTTTTTTTACCTCTCTGCTATGTCGTGCCCACATACAGTGGCCCTACATGGTAAAGCTCACAGCTTCATTCAGGCATAAGCCCCTTCACCACCACCACCACTTAGCAATCCAGTATAGAGAATGCCTGTTATATATTTTCAATTATTTTTTACAATACATTTAAACTAATCAATGAAAATCTCCTTATCCTTACAAACACTGGCAGAGGAAGGGCGGGGGTTAGGTGGACTGCGGACGCCAGTTGGTTGCCGCTGATGCAGCCCCATGAGCGTGTGTGAGTGTGGGTGTCTATGTGAGCGTGTGTCTTTGTGAGTGTTTGTCCGTGAGTGTGTGAGTGTGTCTGTATGAATGTGTGTGTGTGTGTCTGCGAGTGTGTGTGTGTGATTGTGGCCGTGTCTGTGTGTGATTGTGGCCGTGTCTGTGTTCTTTTGCTGCCTGGGGCTGCCCCTGTGTTTGATGGGGGGGGGGGGGGGTCAAACTCCAGGTGAGCCCCGGGCGGGAAAAGTTCTAGCTACGCCACTGCATACAACAGAGATGCAGAAAATCTCTCTTATGTCCTTTATCATGGCAATGAAAGATGCTGTGACCCACAACGCCAAATCCTCTCTTTGCACCTTCTATCTTACAGATATTAAATTGTATGGTGAGGTATATCCTTCTTTCCTTAAAGTCTATGTGCAAAAAGATCCTCATAGAAAAAAGCCCATGATGCCTCCTGGACAAGCTGTTAACTTAACTCAACATCATCACTTCTAGCCAGATCATTAGTCACAAAATATACAGTAACATCAGGCTTGCTGCCTTAATTTTAATGCTTACTCTTTTCCAGCATTGGCCCACACTCATGTCTATCTCTCTCTTCAGCACATTTTGTTTATCTCTGTAATCAACGTATTCCGAAATCTCCCGGCGTTGGCCTACAAAAGAGTATCATCTCACAAAAATAAATATACAGCATCCTACAAGTGAAGCAAATGTATTGTATAAAAAGAAAATAACCACAAATGTAACTTTGTCTTCACTACTGAGCTGTCTTGGTTCATGAGTTTGTTATGTAAAGTACTATAACAACATACTCATATAGTAAAAACATTGATATCTGTGCAGTATTTATTACATTAGGTGACTGGGACCGATTCAACAGTGTTTAGTTAGAAAAAATATTATTCTCTTTGCTTCCATCCTTTGAATGCACCCTTTCCCCCTCTTCTACGTTTCCAGAATATTGTGTTTTAATCTGTGACCGTCTTTATCCGACATTTGTAATGATTCACTGCTGCAGTCAGACAAGATTTATAAATAAAAGCCTAGAAACTACAAATTATTAAACAAATGCAGCTTTGTGAGACATGTTTACCAGATATGTTGATTCAAACATTTCAAAATGTTGTCTTTGCTGTAGATCCTTGCTCACTAAATAAATTTTGGTAAAGTAAATATATATTTGAATCCACTTATACAGTTTTAGGTGTCAGTTAAAGTAATTTAGTAACTCCAAAAATATTTACTTTCCTTTTGCTAATCCTTTAGCTAATACGTGAGCCCCAGTGGCCTAATGGATAAGCCAGGGATTATGGGTTCAAGTCCCGTCTGGGGTCAGCAAGTGTGCTTTTTAATGTCCAAGAGAACCTCGTGACTTTAGAACTGATAGACTAGTTAACAGTGACAGTTTGTTTCCATGCATGGGACAAAAAAGGGGTTGTATCTCTTATCCTAACAAAAGAGATGCATGTGTTGCTCCAGTGGTGCAATCGGTTAGCGCGCAGTACTTATATGACAGTAGCCTGTGAGCGATGCTGAGGTTGTGAGTTCGAGCCTCACCTGGAGCAGTCCTTTTCTTAATCCTTATCCTTCTATCCTTTGCATAGGTTTCACCATTTAGAGACCTTTGACCTTGCAATGAGTATAAAATCTAAGGCTGTAACAAGCACTCAGATTCTGTTAAGGCAAGGGAGACTTGTCTTTTTTTGTAGCTCATAGTAGTACATCATAATTTGTTTGAATGAATATTGAATATATTCAATTAGCACAGTAGTCACTTTTATCACTAGTCACTTTATTGCATGGAATTATCCATGCCATACATACATTGAGCACTTTGTTTTTTATTCAGCACTTAGCACTTTATATTCTGTATTCAACTGATATCCAATCCATCGGCCCACCACTGTTTTTTTCTTCCATACTCACCAATAGAGGAGTCCAAGCTTTAAGCAATACAAACGCATACAGCGTGATGTCTGGTTAATTTTTTTTATTATGGTTCATTGGTTTTATTCATATTAATAAATGTCAAGTTTTAAAGGTTATTGCTGATATCTTATCAGGTTCTTAAGGAGTGTACCAAAGTTCAAAGGGATCCATTTTTCTGTCTCTTCTATACTTATTTAATTCACATGAAAAGATATAATAAAATATTTACAAAAATGTGAGGAGTATTTGTATTATTTCCACAACACTTCCCCCTATGACAATGAAAAGGACAAAAGGAAAAATACAAATATGATAGGGTGTAATCTTAATATAAATTTCATATATATAGAGAAATAACATAAAAAATATAAATATTTTAGGAAGTAGTTTGGTAAGATCTTCAGACTGGCATTTAAAGAGACTCAAGGTCCTTAATAAAATCAGTCAGATGAGCTTCCTGCAACATGGAAATATTAGACCTTATCTGCACCTTTTGCCTTAATACCTTCCTAATAAGAACATTGCAAAAGAAAACATAATTATACATAGAAACAATAAAATACATAAGAAAAAATGCAAGTTTAATAATCCAATATTACCAGTGGAATATAATACAAAGTTTTTCAATAATGGAATCCATAGCACAAAGTTCACAGTCCAGATATTAAAGTCTGTTGAATGAAAGAAAAATCAAATATTGATGGTAAAACAATAAATCCACGAAAATAAGTGAGCACCTGTTTGACAAAATCCATATAACAAGGAAAGAGTTCAATGGGGCGGATGAAAATATCCACATATGATGTAATATGTTACCAAGAGATAGTCCAGATTGTGGTGCAATAGCTATAAAATCCAGATATGTAAAATAAAACACAATGGTTAATGCAGACAAAATGGCTGTGCTTAATTCTTCAGCCAATTACCAATAACTAGGCTATAGAACCAATTTCCCTTTATACATATTGTCTTATGAGGCATTTAGATGATAGATGTAATTAAAACAACCAATAAAGTTTGTACTGATATGACTAATAACCCAGAGTGTATGCATGATAACTTCTTATTTCCCTAATTGCTATTCCTTATCAGATGTTTGTTCTATCAAGTTGCTAGGAACTAGTACGTACTATGTGCAGAAATATTAAAGGCCAAAGAACAGTAAAAAGGAAGACAGGTATAGGAAAGAGTAGAAAAAGGAAAAATGACAACACAATGAAAACATATGCTCAGACAACCTTCATACAGGCCTAGTCTTTCTTATCACACTTGCGATAAGTGTGATAAGAAGGTCCCTCTTTATCCAATACGGTAAACAGGTTGATCACTTGCTTCTGGTCAAAGCATTCTGGTCAAAGCATTTAGGCCATCATGTGCAGATCTTGAGGCAGAAGACAAGGAGTATGTAGCTTTCTTACTGATCTTTACATCTTTTTTCTTTTCCAGCAGATATATATATTAGTGTATTGTCATGCTAATTAGCAAGACATTTTTCTTGGGTGCAGACAAGATTTTTCTTTAGTCAGCAAACTTTGTATCAGTTTCTTCATCTGTAATTTTCTGGTGTCATCAGCATAGGTACTTTGTAGAGACTTTCTCTCATCACATATCAGGGCACCCTTGCCTTTTCTCCATCTCCACAGGCATGCACTCACTGTCCTCTTCTTCTGGAGTAGGCAGGTGTGACAAAAATCCAAACACACAAGATCTATCATACAAGAAACTTCCATACATCTTTCAACTAGATATCCTCACATAATATACACCGACCCTAAATTTAACATATGCATAACTCTGTAATAAACAAGGGGTAATATAAACAAAAATCAATTAAGTCAAAATGTAAATCATGCAAAGCTAATAACCATATAAAATACTTGTAAAATATATAAGCAACCATTATTTTCTACGCCTGGTAAAGCTGCAAAAATTATCATTAGAACAGTTTCAATACTACTATTTATGTATTTATAAGTGATAAGACATTACTTGACTTGTATATTTAAAATAAAATTGCTAATGTTATTACTGTTAATATGCATTTATTAATAAAGCTCTAAAATCTTTTCTTAGCTCATAATGTAATCCACCTCTTATCATGTTTCTTTCTTAAAAGCCTAGAAAGATCTGGAAAATATTTTCCCAATTCTCTACTCATTTGCTCCATGGCCATCATCTGAGCAGGGCATAGGCCTGGGGGATAAGATGTCACAATATTATAGTATTTATCCAACATGGATAAACAAAACATAACACGTTAAATAAAACAGAATTGGTATGATAAGGTATTTTAACCATATAAGATATCATACACTGATTTCTAGTGATATGAGCACTTTCTCTGTGCATTAGTTAGTAGACAGTGACAGCGCACAAACCATGTTTTTTCTGACAGAAATAAATCTCAACACGACGATAGCTTCAATAAGCATAAAAAAAATCATAGTTAATAAAAAAACAGACTAGCAAAATCTAGGAAAAAGTAAAAAGTAAACACAACATCTAGGAATAATGAAAATTAATAAAAAAAATATATTCTTAATCAGTTGACATTTCGGACTTTCTGACTATCCTGTACGCTTATCATAACCCATAAAATAATTTCACCTTGTGAAAACCTTAATAATTATCATATTATTGGAACAGGTACTTTTTGCACCTAAATATTACAAAAAAAAAAAAATAGTATACGTACTCCACTATTTTAATGATTCCACATGGGGATTATATTACAAGCTGATCTGGTAAGCAAAAATTAAACAGTTTTTTCTTCGCCAATACATCTTCTGTGCATGACTCTGGACATAAGTGTTTTTGGAGATATTAGATCTTCGCAAGTATCCAGTATAATAAAAAGAAATAATAACATGCAGCTGCAATAAATGTAATAATTTTACACATTGTAATCTTTAAACGTTTTTTAATTGTAATAAAAATTTAAAAAAATCTTTCTTTTTGTCTTTTTTTCAATAACCCAGTTTTTTACCAATTACTGTATTTACTTGTAACACATTTTCTCAAAAATCAACCTTTTTAATTTTTTTTAACATAATTATGATCCAGATCTAAATAAAACCTCTATTTGTTTATCAAAAATGGTTGTTGGCATATAAACACAAATATTAATCTGAAATTGATCATGTTTCAGATTATATTTTCCATAACAACTTTATTACACTCTCCGTCTGATATAATGGACAATCTTTACACAGAAATGTAACAATATGATCTGTGCATTGGTTCCCTATATGAACACCAATACTCAGTATACACCATTCCAGGGGATCAACAGCAGATCTCCCTTTCACGCAACACAAATTCACATGACAATCAGAACATACATGACATCCTCACAACATACACAGATCTTTAATCTAACTCACACACTTCCAAACACTGAACAAAATAGAGGAACAAGTTCTCATTTCTCTCTCAATTTCTCCCACAGCATTCACTGCACATGGTACTGACACTTAGTACTCACACTCAGTACATACATGGGCCCAGTTTATTCATGGTTCAATCCTTCTGCCACTTTGTTTTACTTCAAAGCCATTCAAAATTAAAGTGGCAAATTTTAATTTCTAGCCTTCATCTATCAGCACCACTAAACTCAGAACCTGTCTAGACAAAACACTTTAAAGGTAAAATAAAGTACACCCTTCCCTTTTTCTGGATAAAGCAAGTAAACCTTTTCACTTTTGTAAGTAAGTACACCTTTGCATATTAAAATATATAAATCAATTCTACTTCTGTTAACTCAACCACAGTATCTGATCATATAAAAAAAATCCATACAGAGAGATACACATGAACATCTCCAAACTCTGTACTCCATACACTTTAGACAAAACCGCCCCCCCCCCCTTTCTCCACTTGGAAAACATAATTTCTACAGAAAAAAATTATACCGGCTTAAAAATCTGCTGATAAATTTAGGATAAACACAGGATTCAGACAAATAGAGACAACATAGAACAATTAATTACACAATTGTGAGCTCATAAAATGTATATGCGCATAAATGTTCTTGAATCACTTTGTAAGAACCAAAAAAAAAAAAAAAAGTAAGAAACAACCAAATTATAGCAAATCATATAGATATATTTATCTATAACTAATCCTAAACATAATTGTATCAAAAGGAATAAAAATAAAACAAGATATACAGTATGTCCATCAAACCTAATAAAATATATAAAATAAAACCAATTTCTCAAATTACTTATGACGCTTTATGGAGATAAATACACAATATTTTCAATAATCAAGTATAATTTCACTGAAATAGCTGTTTAACTCACTCATTAAAGCTTTTATCTCATCGATATTTCCTAAAAAATAATTATTATAGCTGCAATAGGATGCTGGTGTAAATGGTGCAAAACACCTGGAGACCACAACAGAATAGGTCACTCTTATTACTAGCAGTAAATAACAACACACTATGTCTTTTTAGGTTGGTAGGTAGACAATTACTCTGTGCACGAGCTATCTGATCTACATGAATAACTCATTATAATACATTATTTTATCTTCACGGGTCTGCTCTTACTTCAGGCTCTGTAGCTTTAAAGTTACTAGGGGGGTGGAAACCTTCTGGGAAAAGTAGGGTCTTTGACGGCATCTCGAAGAAAAAAACGCTTAACTGACAAAAACATCATTAAATCATAAAACCCTTGTTTCTAAATTATTTCTAAAACATGACTAAATAACAAAAAACTGACAATTTGTTACTGTTAGTTCCCACAGAATTTAAAAGACTCTATGTTATCAGCATAAACCTGTTACGGACCAGTTTAAGGTAGTCTGGGCAGCCGCTCAAAACCTCTTACTAAATCTAAACACAGATATGTCATTATTAACAATTGGATATCCTTAGAATTTTCACAACTACTTTTTACCAGCTACATAGCACACAAAAATAACATATTAACTTAAAATAAACAATAATGGGGGCTGTATTTTTCTCGTTTCCATTAATTACACCTTGCAATTAATTTCACAAACAATAATTAGTGATCTGCATCGGACCAATTTCACCTACACAATGTCCTTCTTAATCACTTGCAAAAAACATTTGAGGAACTATTTTTATTTAAGGACATTCTCTGGAGCTCTGTTTCTACTCACAAATATTCCAACTAACACCCTCTCCTCTGTGAGACCTCCCCTCTAACATTAATATTAAATAATAACAAATAAAATAGATATGTATCCCTGATACAGCAAGAACTTAACAAATTCCTTAGGGTGGTGGCTTGCAGCAGCGAGGATATCTTGTCTCTTAGGGCACTTTGCCAGCTCTCAGCATTCCCAATTCCAGGTCAGTAAAATAAAGCAAGCTGAATATACAGTGCCTTGCAAAAGTATTCACCCCCTTTACTTTTTATCTATTTTTTTACATTAATACAGCCTTAAGTTCAATGTTTTGTTAATCTGAATGGTGAAGTGAAATGAGAAAAATATATACATAAATCATTTTTTTTAGAAATAGAAAACAGAAAATTGGCATGTGCGTATGTATTCACCCCCTTTGTTATGAAGCCCATAAAAAGCTCTGGTGCAACCAATTACCTTCAGAAGTCAAATAATTAGTGAAATCATTCCCACCTGTGTGCAATCTAAGTGCCACATCATCTTTCATTACATAGACACACCTTTTTTAAAGGCCCCAGAGGCTGCAACACCTAAGCAAGAGGCACCACTAACCAAACACTGCCATGAAGACCAAGGAACTCTCCAAACAAGTAAGGGACAGTGATGTTGAGAAGTACAAGTCAGGGTTCGGTTATAAAAAAATATCCTAATCTTTGATGATCCCCAGGAGCACTATCAAATCTATCATAACCAAATGGAAAGAACATGGCACAACAGCAAACCTCCCAAGAGACGGCCGCCCACCGAAACTCACAGACCGGGCAAGGTGGGCATTAATCAGAGAGGCGTCACAGAGACCTAAGGTAACCCTGGAGGAGCTGCAGAGTTCCACAGCAGAGACTGGAGTATCTGTACATAGGATGACAATAAGCCTTACGCTCCATAGAGTTGGGCTTTATGGCAGAGTGGCCAGAAGAAAGCCATTACTTTCAGCAAAAACAAAATGGCACATTTTGGATTTGCGAAAAAGGCATGTGGGAGACTCCCAAAATCTATGGAAGAAGGTGCTCTGGTCTGATGAGACTAAAATTTAACTTTTCGGCCATCAAAGAAAATGCTATGTCTGGCGCAAATCTAACACATCACCCAAACAACACCATCCCCACAGTGAAATATGGTGGTGGCAGCATCATGCTGTGGGGATGTTTTTCAGCAGCCGGGACTGGGAAACTGGTCAGAGTTGAGAGAAAGATGGATGGTGTTAAATACAGAGATATTCTTGAGCAAAACCTGTACCACTCTGTGCGTGATTTGAGGCTAGGATGGAGGTTCACCTTCCAGCAGGACAATGACCCCAAACACACTGCTAAAGCAACACTTAAGTGTTTTAAGGGGTAACCTGTAAATGTGTTGGAATGGCCTAGTCAAAGCCCAGACCTCAATCAATAGAAAACCTGTGGTCAGACTTAAAGATGGCTGCTCACAAGTGCAAACCATCCAACTTGACGAGCTGGAGCAGTTTTGCAAGGAGGAATGGGCAAAAATCCCAGTGGTAAGATGTGGCAAGCTCATAGAGACTTATCCAAAGCGACTTTGAGCTATGATTGCTGCTAAAGGTGGCTCTACAAAGTATTGACTTTCAGGGGTGAATAGTTATGCACATTGACTTTTTCTATTATTTTGTCCTATTTGTTGTTTGCTTCACAATAAAAAAAAAACCTTCAAAGTTGTGGGCATGTTCTGTAAATTAAATGATTCAAATCCTCAAACAATCCATGTTAATTCCAGCTTGCGAGGCCAAAAAACACGAAAAATGCCATGGGGGTTAGTACTTTTGCAAGGCACTGTATATATATATATATATATATATATATATATATATATATACTAGTGACTTTTGAAGCTTGGCAATGCTGTTTGCCACAAAAAGCTTGCAGTGAGCGCCTTCGGCTCTCATTGCAGCCTAAGTCCTGCGGCGTGCCTCAGCGGCTCACCTCGCAGCGTGACAACTCGCAGATTGACAACTATTATATGTGACTAGTAACTTGCCCATCAAAAATGATGGCAATAAAATGCGAATCCCTGTTTGCCACACAATGGTAGCCTCTCCCCCTCTACTTTACTGGCCTTGCGATGAGCGAGTTTCTCTCTCTGTCTACTTCCTCCCTTGTGTCTCATTTCCCCCCTCCTCTCCCTCCCTTGTGTCTCCTCTCCCCCCCTGTGTTTTTACCCCTTATCCCCCCTGTGTCTTTCCCCCTGTCCCCCTGTGTTTCTTTCCCCACCTCTCCCTCCCCTGTGTCTCTTGCCCCCCTCTCCCTCCCCTGTGTCTCTTGCCCCCTCTCCCTCCCCTGTGTCTCTTTCCACCCTGTGTCGCTTTCCCACATGTCTCTACCCCCTTCCTTGTGTCTGTTCCCCCCATTTCCCTCCCCTGTGTCTCTTCCCCCTCCTCTTCCTCCCCTGTGTCTCTCCCCCTCCTCTCCCGCCCCTGTGTGTTTACCCCCCTCCTCTCCCACCCCTATGTATCTCCCCCCTCCCCTTTGTCTCAACCCCCCTCCTCTCCCTTCCCTTTGTGTCTCCCCCTCCTCCTCTGTGTCTCATCCCCCTCCTCTCACTCCTTTTTTACTCTGCCCCTCTTACTTCCCTGTGTCTCTCCCCCCTCCTCTCACTCCCCTGTGTCTCCCCCCTCTCATTCCCCTGTGTCTCTACACCCTCCTCTCCTATCCCTGTGTCTCCCCCCTCTTCTGTGTCTCTTCCCCCCTCCTCTCCCTCCCCTGTGTCTCTCCCCTCTCTTCTCACTCCGTTGTGTCTCTCCCCCCCTCCTCTCACTGCTTTGTGTCTCTCCCCCCTCCTCTCACTCCTCTGTGTCTCTTCTACCCCTCCTCTCACTCCCCTGTGTCTGTTCCCCCTCCTCTCAATCCCCTCTGTCTCCCCCCCCTCCTCTCACTCCCCTGTGTCTCTCCCCCCTTCTCTATGTTTCTCCCCCCTTTGTGTCTCTCCCCCCTCTTATTCTTTGATTGGCTATTTGTCATTTAGTACGTGGCTGAAAGTCCTCTGATCTTTACATACACTTGTGGGCACTGAAGGGCTTTTGGTTGTGTGGGTCAGGATTTCAACCCTAAAAAAGTGGATTGGGACAATATATATATATATATATTGATCTTGATGGAGCTCAGAAGGGCAGTGGCTGACAAGTGTGCCTGGATGGAGTGCTGTGGTCCATAGGGTCAGGGAGAGTTGGACATGAGTTGGACATGGCTAAACAGCAACATATATATATATATTCTCATATATAGTGCGGCACAAACCCTAAATACACCACTGCATATTTGGGTCTTTAGCTTCGCTTCACAGAAACGTATTCCATAGGAGAAAGACAGTCTCCTATCCTGTAAGGTGACACTCAAACAGCTAAGCTTCCAGGCAGAAATTCTTCCTCCTCCTCTTTTCCCCTCCTCTAATATTCCAAATAATTTTCAGACCCGCTTACATACTCTGATATCATGTTATTTTGCCTATTGTGGTTCAGCAAGTTACACTCTTAATACAGTATATTGTGCCAAAGAAAACATAAGGAATACCTTAGAAAATGTATAAAGTGTATGCATTACTTTACCTCTGTACTATAACAATGCAGTCACACTGATACATTCCCAGTTGTACACTATTTAAAAGTTACATAGTTACATAGTTACATACAGTAGTATTTAAGGTTGAATAAAGACCTTCAGTCCATCAAGTTCAACCTTTCAAGATCTCCTCCGATCTGCAATATGCGGATTAACTATGAATTAATTAGTTGTATAAAAAAAAAATCAAATCCCTCCTGATCCCAGACACCGGCGACCGGACTTCTCCCTGGATCAATACTGCCTCTCTAATTATACATGATAACCCTGAATTCCCTTTTTAATTAGAAATGAATCCAGTCCCCTTTTAAAGTTATCTATCGAATCCGCTGTCACCACCTCCTCTGGTAGAGTATTCCACAGATTAACCACCCTTACTGTGAAGAACCCTTTTCTTTCTTTAAGGTGGAATCTTTTTACTTCTAACCTCAAGGGATGTCCTCTTGTCAGTTGAAAACCTCTTGGCACAAAAAGCTCCCTTGACAAATCTTTATACTGACCCTGGATGTATTTATATAAGGTAATCATATCTCCTCTTACACGCCTTTTTTCTAGAGAAAGTTTAATTTGGTTAGTCTTTCTTCATAACTTAGCCCCTCCATTCCCCTTATTAGTTTTGTTGCCCTTCTCTGTACTTTTTCCAGCTCTAAAATGTCCTTTTTATGAAATGGTGCCAAAAATTGTACTCCATATTCCAAATGAGGGCGTACTAGAGATTTGTATAGTGGCAGAATTATATTTGCTTCCCTGGTATCTATACCCTTCTTAATACATGCTAATATTTTATTTGCCTTTGCAGCTGCTGCTTGGCTTTGAGCACTGTTACCTAGGTGATTGTCCCCAAGCATTCCCAAATCCCTTTCAATATCTGATACACCTAGATTTTCTCCATTAAGATTATAAATTGCATGGCTATTGTTCCTTCCCAGATGCATAACTTTACATTTATTCATATTAAATATCATCCACCATTTAGATGCCCATTCCTCAATTTAATGTAAATCCCTTTGGAGGAAAAGCACATCACTATCTGATTTAATTACCTTGCACAACTTTGTGTCATCAGCGAAAATGGAGACCCCACACTCCAATCCTACCTCTAAGTCATTAATAAATATGTTAAAAAGGAGAGGACCTAACACTGAACCCTGAGGAACCCCACTTACCACATTAGTCCAATCGGAGTATGTTCCATTTACAACAACCCTTTGCTTCCTGTCTTTTACCCAGCTCTCAATACATGAGCAGATATTTACTGCGATTGCACAATAGTCTCCCATGTGGCACTGTATCAAAAGCCTTTGCAAAATCCAAAAAGACTACATCCACTTAGTTGCCGTTCCTACTAACCTCCTCATAGAAACTAATTAGATTGGTTTGACATGTCCTATCCCTCATAAATCCATGTTGACTCCTACTTATAATCCTGTTCAAACAGACATATTCTTGTATATTATCCTTTATTAACCCTTCTAAAAGCTTCCCCACTACAGAAGTGAGGCTCACTGGTCTATAATTCCCCGGATTTGCTCTTGCTCCCTTTTTAAATATAGGTATCACATCAGCTTTTCTCCAGTCATCTGGTAGAGACCCGGTGTTGAGTGAATCTTGAAAAATTAAATATAATGGTTTGGTTATTACAGAACCCAGTTCCCTTAGTACCCTTGGATGTATTCTATCAGGACCCGGCACTTTATTAACATTTATTTTTCCAACCTCTTTCGCCGTTTTGAAAGCCTTGTTGATTTCCTTGTATTCCTGTAAAGCAGTCTCTGTCCCCTCTTGTTTGTATAATTTAAATGCCTGTTTTTTACTCTGTATTTTGATCTTTAAATCATTGTTAAGCCACATTGGATGAGATTTACTCCTTTTACTTTTATTCCCACATGGTATATGCCGATGTATATGTATATTTAGTAAGGATTTAAATGTTGTCCATTTATGTTCAGTATTTTTACCTATCAGTTCTCTGTCCCAGTCTATACTTTGTATTGCTGCCGTTAGACCGTTAAAATCTGCCCTTTTAAAATTAAGAGTTTTCGTTGGCCCCTTAAAATGTTGTTTTTTAATTCAATCTCGTTTAAAATTAAGAGTTTTCGTTGGCCCCTTAAAATTTTGTTTTTGAATTCAATCTTGTTTAAAATTAAGAGTTTTTATTGGCCCCTTAAAATTTTGTTTTTGAATTCAATCTCAAACGAGACTGTGTTGTGATCACTGTTTCTCAAAGGTTGCCCTATTCTAACATTTGATACTATATCAATATTGTTTGTGATGAGTAAATCTAAGATAGCTTCATTTCTAGTAGGCTCTTGCACAACCTGGGCCAGATAATGATCCCTGAGAGTACTCAAGAACCTGCTCCCCCTAGATGAACTGCTGGTCTCATTTATCCAGTTTATTTCAGGGTAATTAAAATCTTTCATATTTAGAACTTGACCATGCTTAGCTGCATTTTTAATCTGTAACAATAATTGTATTTCCTCACTTTCAGCTATATTTGGGGGTTTATAGCATACTTCTACTAATATTATTTTGGAATTTGCTGCTCCGCTATTTAACTCTACCCACAAACATTCAGCTTTATCACTAGGTCCACCATAAATATCTTCTCTGACTATAGGCTTAAATTCAGGCTTAACATACAGACAAATCCCTCCTCCTCGTTTACCATTGCCTCTATCTTTCCTAAATAGGTTATAACCATCCAGATTAACAGTCCAGTCATGAGAATTATCCCACCACGTTTCAGTAATGCATATTAAATCCCATTTTTCATTAATTGCTAATAATTCTAAATATAAAAGTGAAATTCTGTAAATTGTAAAGCAGTTTTGCTGGATGGCATATAAACTAAAATTATATGGTCAGTTTTAGTCTGTTTTACGGATAGTCCCAAATGGGGATGTGATTATATAGGATGAATACTTATGCAGAACGATTATGTACTGTTACAGTACATACTTAATAATAGTTTGATTAAACTATGATTTTGTGAGCCGAGCCAATGTGTGGATATTTTAGTCATGTCTGGATAGAGGGTGAGAGGCACAATCACACTTTAATTGGCTTGACCATTCACATTGGAAAATACCAACCCAGTTACAAAGCAACTCAATAAGATGAGTTACAAAGCTATTCAAGATGATGTTGAATGGCTCAGGGCTCATGTGGGAAATCAGTGTTTTACACCACCAACAAGTATACAACTTGTTGATAGAAAGTACCGGGTGCGGTCCACTGATCCATTGCAGTTGGACAATGTTGGTTCAAATGTTGGCACAATAATCATCAAATACATTGATTTTTTTAAATTAATATTAACAATGTATCATTCATAGTTTTGATTATCACTAAAGACATATTAACTTACTTATATTTACTAGAGGGTAGAGGAGACTTGCCTTGCATTTCCGTTCTGTCCAGCCTGTATTGGCAGGTACAGGGTGACATGTTTCAGGAGATTTTCCCTCTTTAACGGAACACGTGAAGAAAAAGAATCTGCACCCTGAGAGGCTATTTTCCTATTTGGCATGTTGTTAAATGATGTCCACCCTTAGGAGTGCGTCTCTTGCTTTATTTTGTGTCTTATCTCCCTAAGGGACATAGAGTAATCCAAATGTGTGCCCCTTACCCGCTGTGCTTAAGAAGATCAAAAAGCTATTTCAGGCTGAAATGAACATGTGGGGGTTGATGATTTTCCCTAGCAGATGAGTCTTGCCTAGTATTTTAATTTTGGTCTGCTTTTAGGGGTCTGGCACAGACAAAGAAACAAGCCAAAAACTACACTTAAGGATGAATTTACATAGTCATTCAACAAGAAAGCACAAGGAAGACTGAGATCCCGCTCCATGCTGATGATAGCCAGTAAGCTTGAAACAGCTCTACATGGATAGGATACCCGGCCTGTGTTTAATCCATCCTTGGCTTTACATTAAAGCTGTGTAATACAACATGCATAGCCTTAAAATTCAAATGTAAACACAGATGTACTATTTATTTACTGTATATAGTTAGTGTATATATGTTTCCTATAATATGTTGCATTGATTCCCCCTATATGCATTTACCTGATGTTGTCAGATGCAGTCTCCACTCTCTCTGCATCGATGATAAAGAGAGGGCAAACCTCTGGAAAGCTTGTCAGTATAAATAAGGCGTTTGTTCAATACAAAAAGGTATCACAATATACTGCAATACTCATTATTAATCCATATATATATATATATAGAACCATACCATTATTGGACCCTCTGGACAATCACAGGAACACAGCAATTATCAGGCAGTGAAGTGTGGCAATGAAACACAAGTATCTTAATTATATTCAGTACAGGAGGAGTAAAAATCAGTAAAAACCTATTTATAGTCCCATCATGTTGTATGTGAATTGTTGTTTACCAAGTATAACATGATAAACAAACTAATAAAATGAAAAGACAATAACAGACTGGTTCAGGCAAGCACAATGAGAAAAATGAGAAATCAGAGACTGAATCCATAAATAGCTTTGTGGCAATATACATTTATAAAGATATACAGACAATAATGAAATAACAAGCTTATCACACCTTCTGGAGGTTTAGTTTTGTATAGCATGCAGAACATATAAATATCGCCTACCTGTCTCTTACTTTTACTTATACAATTTTTTTTTTCCATACCTTTTTTATTGAAAGAGCAAAAAAAATAAGAATAAAAACAAAACATACAAATAAAAATGAACATAAAAATAAATTGAAATATAAATCTGATGCATAACTCTCCTTGAGTAGAAGATTTAACACACCATGCCCCATCCCAATAGCTTGATTTATCTTTAGACATGACACAGAGAGCATTAGATACAAAAAAATTGTTCTATATACTGTTAACAGATTTCAGCCACTTCCATGCCTCTAATTGAGGAACATGAATGAGAGGATAGGTCAGGTGGAACAGAGAGTCTTTAATGTGGAGGATAAGATTATAGAACAAGAGAACAAGAGAAACAAATACATGACCTAATACAACAGAATGTTAGCTTACAAATAAAGTAGAGGATCACACAAGTCAAAGTGGATGTACAAATATGCATTTAGTAGGTCTTCCAGAGTACATTCAATTGCATAATGTATTACATTTGGCATCAATAGAGCTACCAAAGCTACTGAGTATGAACCCAAAAAGACAGACAGAATGGATAAAAAGAAAGGGATGAAGTGGTGGAAAATGATTGCATCAATAAACAATAGAAAAGTATTAATTAAGCTCTTGAATTCTCAGGAGAGAATACAGATGATGGAAACATACAACAGAACTGATAGTATTTCATATGAAGGCGCTAAAATAAGGTATTTTAGCGATTATTCAGTTAAGTCTCTTGAAATTATTTTCTCCATGTTGTAAGTAGTTCTTTAGTGAGAAGGGAAAATGTGCTCTTTATTTTCTACAAATTTTCAGCTAGATACTGTAAATGTTTTAGTGTTTTTTTGACAAAGCTGATGATTTGTTCAGATATAAGAGATGAGGACAGTGATAGATCATTTTAAAATAGGTATATTAAATTCTGTTAAAATGACAAATAAGGATGGTATTACATTTTTTGCATAGTTTTTCCAGAGCCGTGAGAGCATTTTTGGGTAGCTGAAAATTAATTGATAGCACTTACATTTTGGGAGATTAATTTGGTGAGTAGTAGGTGAGAGTTTTTCCTCTATAATTCGGAGATTAATTATAGAGGAAAAGATTGTTACCTGGAATGTAGGTAGAATAAATTATAAAGAAAAGATAGGTATTAAAGGAAACAAAAAATATTTTGGATAACAAAGTCACAATTTCTTATATCAAATTTCACTGAAAAATCGCTTAAAATGTAAGGCAACTAAGGAGGAACTTGATATGTATGTCCTGGCCAAGGCACAGCAAGATTGTTATAAAGCACAAAGTAAATTTGGTAATGATAGCGCAGGAATCCTTTCCACTGCTAAGGAACAGCGTTACCCGGGGGAAGACCTCTTGTCACCTCTCCGTCTCTTACGCTCTCTCGACTTGGTTTTGGATATCCGGAAGACAGAATAATAACACACACAAGGTAGTAATATCAGATTGAGAAAGAAAGTTATATAGATCTTTGCCAGCCCATCATTTGCATTATTATTAGTAGTTACCTACATGGTCAGTTATATAAGGTCAACAATTACAGGACACAGCTGGTTGGTTAGTAACAATTATTTCCATCTAAACATAAATCTTGTGGTACCTGGCCCTGATGGGTATACAAATTAATTACATTTGGTGATGTTTGACTATATAAAACCAACCCTTCCAAATATAATGAAAGTTCGGCATGATGTTAGCTTATAGGCTACAGTAAGTTATAACGAATCCTGTATATAAATTTCAGTTGGGATTCATTCCTGGGAGATCAATGATGATAAATATAAGAAAAGTAATTGGGTTAATATAGAAATTTCAATCAAGAGGCTATAGGGAAGGCAAATCTGCATTGATGATAAGTTTGCTTGCAGAACAAAAAAAACTTTGATTGAGTAACCTGGGACCATTTTTTTTTGCTATCTAAATTTGGCATTATCTTTATTTGAATATAATAAAGGACATTCATTCCAATTCAGTAGTTATAAATGGGTATAGATTTAAGAGTGTTGTATTACAGAAAGGCACAAGACAGGGTTGTCCTCTCACGCCATTATTATTCAGTATAGCCATAGAACCCCTGGTTTACAAACTTAGGAGAATCTTTGAAGGAATTTTACTTGATGGCACTCAGATTCAGGTAGCTTTTTATGCAGATGACCTGCTCCTCTATGTTGAGAATCCAACTGAAAATCTCTCCAAAATGATGTAAGTCATTGAGGTCTTGGGTTTTATTTTAGGTAATGCTGTAATATGACCTTTAAAAGACAAGTTTGAAACATTGGCGAACACCTCAGTTCCAAAAAAGAAAAAACACGTAATTGTACTCTTAAGTTTAGATGGGTATTACAGAGAATTTATACTTGAGTTTTCTTACCTAGAAGCGCCATTGACAGATCTGACAAAAAGCTCTGTTCATATCCTGGTGGTTTGGACCCCATTATGTGCCGAGATTTTCAAAAGATAAAAGACATTGAGTGTGTAGCCAATGCTGCAGAGCCCTGATTTTGAAAGCGTTTGTTTAAAGAATCTGAAGTTGATTTGGGGGCTGTGTTGTCATGGGGAAGAGCACCCAATTTTGTATTTAAATAAGAAGTTACTACTTCCAGGAGAGATAAATTATGCTTTCATACAGAAAAGATGCTTATGTGTGAAAAGAGCTATTGACACCTTGTGCTGATACTTGTTGGGTGGACACTTTACTTTGGTGAAGGGTTCACTCCCCTTTAAAGTTACTCAATATTATGAAGATGAAAAATGTATGACTAATAAGGTGTGAATTTAGAGTTACTGACCTACTCTTTTCTTGTTCTGCATAGGCAAGGACCACCAAAATCCAGATTTCTTGTTGAGAGATGAAAGTGAGGTACAAGTAGCAAAGTGTATGGAGATATGTTATGGAGTGTACATGCTGTAAATAGTCAGTCAGTGCAGGGAGAGGTTAGAATAAGGATGAGAAACTGTGCATCATTTTCCAAGTTTTCTGAACACATCCTTTCCTGCCAATCAATGAACTAATTAGGCCTGCGCCTGCTTTATTTAGAGAGCTATATATAGGCAGCTTCCTGAGGCTTAGACAACCCAGGGTAATCTCAGACAGTAATGTGTTAGGCCTCTGTGCTTAATGGAAAGCTAATTATTGTTATAAAGTGTTGTGTTTCTTATATTGTATAATTCACAAGGAAAGTCAATACTTAACTGAGAATAAACAATAAATAAAATTACTGAAAGCAATATGTTTATTTGGAATAATAGACTTTACATTTTGATATTGGGTGTTGTAACGTTTTTTTGTTGTTCTTGAAGTAGTTAATAAGATCTTTTGTTGTGAAGCTGATGGTGGGAGGTGGTACTGGAGAAATAAAGAAAGAGTTTTACATGAAGAAAAGGCTTGGATTAGAGGACAACGTGTATATAAATGAAGATAGATATAATTGGATATTTAAAGTTGAATAATTTCAGTATATGCTTGTAGTTAAGGAAGTCAACATGAGTGTACTATTTCCTGTAAAGTTGTTCTATTATTTATTGCACCTTTAATATATCTGATCTACTTGGTGTGCTGTTTTGGAGAGTGAGTGTATGAAGAGCAACATAATGTGCAGAATGAAAGGTTGAAAATGAAAGAGGAAAGGCAATGCTGGATTAGGGTACCTAGTTACAAGCCCTCCCTAACATGCTACACACCAATGTACACATAAGGAATTAAATAAACAGTTAAGATTGTAATGTGTGTGGACAACTTGAATTCATATTATCTATATTAGTATTATCAAATCTTACTTATAAATTTCATAGCTAGTTGAAAGTAGGTAAAAAGGCAGAAAGATGAAGCTAAATCTGAAAAAATAAAAGAGATAAATTAACCTTTCAAAAACAAATATGTTAAAAGTCTGAAAATGAGTAACTAACTTTATGTTTGTTTAAAAGTGTGACCCTATATAAAAATGCAAAAATAAGGAACATAAATACATGATACCACAGAAAACAGCTTACATAGAATATTTTTTATAGAAATGGCAATCCACGAATTGATTTGAAATAAATCAGTATTCAAGAGTAATGCTTGCATGAAGTCCAACATAAAGTAATGCTTAGCAAATCAGAAAATACAAATATCTTGCATTGTTATTAATAAAAATATTGTGAGATATAAATATGAAGATAAGCTGTACTTCTACATAGGTACACCTCATTTTGATAAGTGTGCTATTTTAAGTGTGCTATAATTGTAACTAATTATTTTAAGTTTCTTAAAAAGTGTTAAAAATTATAAATATATTGTGTGACTGGGGTTCTTCAAATTTGTATCCCTTTTAGAATTCCTAAATAAATACAGGCAAACATAAACATAGTATAGGCAAACATAAAAAGGCTTCCAATCACTAGTGTAGACACAGTCATGCAGTATAGAGAAAAGTACAATAGGTCCTCTTACAACCTGTAAACAAATTAAAACAAAAATTAGATAAACACAAAATGCACAGGAAAATGCTTGCTCAGTCACTGCCACAAACAAACCAGAGTTAACTACTATTTGAAATACTTACAGGCAAATAAAAATTCATTGTCTGTTGTATTAATATTTACATTAATATGTATTAATATTATATGGGTGCTGATCTAAGTATATGACATAATATGACATAAATGAAAATGGTGAAAAAAGATAAAGGATGTGGTAATATGTATGGTAATTTAAGAAATAAAGCAGGTGATGTGAAATCAGTGGGAAATTATGTCATCATCTTTTATACTAAATTGAAACCCACAAGGTTGGCTGAAGTGAAGGTGCCCCATGAGAGAGCACTAGGGGAAGCAGTGTTGCTGAATACGTTCCAGATGTTTGCTATTCTTTAAGAGGTAAGGAAAGCTGTAAGTTTGTTTCATATAGTAGCTATTACACATAGTATGCCATGTGAAAGACGTTGGAGAAACATAAGTTGGTAGATTCATTGTAAGTTGAGAACATAAATAAATCGCATTGTGAACTGGGCTGGTAGGAATGAACATAGCTGCTAAGCAGAGAGAGAGGAAGAGACAGGAAAATAGAAATACTTAGCTCTTATGAATTAAGTTGTGCAGGGTAATTACACAGAACCACTGAAGACAAGCACTGAAGAACATTTAACGTTTCAGTAATATTTGGACACTTTGAGGATGAAAAGTAATTTGTAGGATAGAAGTGAGAAAATAGGACTTGGAATCTTAGACAATTTATGAATAAACGAATATCATGCATAGTTTACCTTTAATTTTGTAGACACATGCTAATCGATAGAGGCATGGATGGACTTTAGTGTCACGTTTACCCAGTTTAACTCCAGTTTTAACTCTTAAAATCACTTGTGTACAGCTCACTTTGGTACAGCGCTCACACCCTTGCACACCTCACAAGCAAGCTTTTACAAGCTTGGATCAATGATATATATCAGTCTAATTATTATTCTTAATTGCTTAATTAATTATAAAAAAGAAACACCAATTAAAATAAACCACAAATACGCTGAAAGAACACCTGATCTAACATACCTCGCTAATTATCAAAAGTCAATATTGCAATATTCCTAATGTTTCATGAATTGAAATAAAATATATATATATATATATAAAAAAGTATATCATTCAGTTATGTTCAATTTAATATTAATGACAAATTATTGGGATACAACAGATATTTTTATTTATATACATATAATAGCACCACTGATATGTGAAGTACTTTAAGGATATAAAATATCTCACAAAAACATTTCAATAATTCAATATTTGCAATTTGTATAAACACAAACAAAAGCTTACAGAGTCTCCACCTTTAGTTTATATTAGTGCATTTTTAATTTTTAAAGGCAAACAAAAAGACATTATGAAAAATTATAACAGCAATTGATACTTCACTATATATGAAATTTGTCACAAATTCTCTAAACTAAAGGAAGGAAAACATAATATATGTTATAAATTCACACACAATTAATTGATTTCTATTACTTTCTTTCTAAAAGCTTCAGACCTCTTTTTATTGTCTCCTCCTACTCAATATCTACACTGCAACAACTTGTCTCCATCCCCATTTTTCATTTTGCTATTGCAGAAACTGTCATGGGTCAGATGAAAGAAAAGACAAGTCTCCCTTGCCTTAACAGAATCTGAGTGCTTGTTACAGCCTTAGATTTTAAACTCATTGCAAGGTCAAAGGTCTCTAAATGGTGAAACCTATGCAAAGGATAGAAGGATAAGGATTAAGAAAAGGACTGCTCCAGGTGAGGCTCGAACTCACAACCTCGGCATCGCTCACAGGCTACTGTCATATAAGTACCGCGCGCTAACCGATTGCGCCACTGGAGC